>VDFB02271358.1:1147201713-1147327006 GCA_007258455.2 Sequoia sempervirens
AGGGTTAAGGGTTAAGGGTTTAGGGTTTAGGGTTATGGGTAGTGATGGAACTTCAAAGTTTTGTTCTCTGTGTTCTATTTTATCCTGCCTTGTGTCTCTGGTCATCTATGGTGTTTTGGAAAAGCCTAAGGTTGGGGTTTTACATTCGTCTTCATGTAAAACCCTAGTGTTCATCTTACACCTTGGATGGGATCTATTTGGCCATTACATTTTGGGAAGGATTTAAAATGACTTAAGCCCCATCGCTTCATCTAGGTTGGGCCCCCTTTTGTTTTATTGTTTTATTTCCTTCGCCTGACTTTATTTTTCCTATGTCTTTTGTTGGTCCCGTGTTCCCTCGTTAAAAAAACTTATGTCATTGTTTGTCGTCGACCTAGTGATGTCCCCTTATCCCTTTAGGGGAGAGGGCTCAGTAGTCATGCATGATAACTTTCTTAGCATGTAGCAATTGACTGGAATATCGTAGAACCTTCATTTTATTTTTGAAATGTAGATTGATCTCTTATTTATCTATAACTAAGGTTTGGAGGCGCAACTCATCATGCAACTCACCACATCAGCAGATATTTTGAGAAGTGTCTAAAATTTGAATTTTTAAAGGTTCGACCAAAACTTAATCATGGAACCCCCAATAGTTGAACCAAAAAAATATCATTTGTTGCTTGTAGAATATGATATTTTTATTTAAATTAAAATTAATATACAACCTAAGTGGACCAAATACTTATTGATAACCATAAATCTTTGATATCTCTACCTTTTATATTCAACACATATGGACTAATAGTTGAACACAAAAAATCTATTTGTTGTTATAAAAACAACACATAATGATTTAAAATACAACTTATATTGAACAAAAATGGACCAATAGTTGAACACTAAAACTTTTTTAAAATACTTCACATTTAATGAGAAAATACATGTTATTTATTGTGCTCACCTTTTATATTTGTGATAGGACAAACTATTAATATAAAATTATCCAATGCTTGTACATTGCTACCCCAATTGTTGTACACATAAGAACAATATTTTTTTCACTATGATAACAATACTTGTTTAAATGAGTGTCTTATTTTATTAAATGATCATTTTATTTTTTAAATGATATACTTATATGGAGAGTTGTGATATTTTATTTGAAACAAAAAAATACTTATTTCACTTCTTCATGAATGTATATATGTTTTTTTCATATAACATTTAGAGGTTCTCATGTGTTCAAGTATGGGTCCATTTTTTTATCAACATTTGGTTTTTTCTTTATTTACATTTGGACTATTTATCTACACTATATAGTATAAATATGTGGTAAGACTAGGTATTATCATCACAATTGAGTGCACCCTCTCCCCTAATAAATGTTTTTATTTTGCAGAGGGACAAGTTTGCATGGCCGTAGATCAATCGTCATGTGATCTCAGTCGTTCCCCGCCATCCTGCGATGACCCCACCACACTGTCTTTGTTGATTGCGATATCATGAGCGAGCGCCACGTGTCTCATTCGGTGAAGCTGAAGGAATGATAAATAATTTGATGCATCTTTAATACTTTATGTCGTGGGTTACTAAAGCAGTTATAAGATGCACATGTTTTAAATCAACGGAGATGTTATAATCCCAGTAGAAAGGTGCTCAATGGTTAATAACAAGGCTGGTGACTGTGTTGAACGAACATGATTGTCGATGGTTGAGATCCACGATTGCTCGCCATTGCGTGATCAAAAAATTTGAGGTTTTTATTGATTGCGATATCACGAGCGAGCACCACGTGTCTCATCCGGTGAAGCCGAAGGAATGATAAATACTTTGATGCATCTTTAATACATTATGTTGTGGGTTACTAAAGCAGTTATAAGATGCATGTATTTTAATTCAATGGAGATGTTATAATCTCTATAGAAAGGTGCTCGACGGTTAATAACAAGGTTGGCGACTGTGTTGAACAAACAGGATTGCCGATGGTTGAGATCCATGGTTGCCTGCCATCGCGTGATCAAAAGTTGCGAGTTCTTTATTGATTGCGATATCACGGGCGGGCACCACGTGGATCTCCTTGGCAATGAGTAGTGTGGTGGGGCAATGGCTACCCAACCTACAAAAAGGCATGGGCATCCACATGACTTATGCCTTCCACACTTTTGTTAACGGTTGTCAATGTCAGTTAATGTACATTTCATTAATTAGCTGCTGTGTACTTCCTTAGTATGTTCAATATAATTTTTTTTCTTTAAAAAATTATTCTCTACTTTTAAAAACTTTTAAAAACTGTTGTATATTTAAATTCTTAAAAATATAGAATAATTTGTTGTTCTTTAAAAAATAATTTTGTTTTACTTTGAATTATTTTAAGTATAATTAATAAAATAATTTTGAACTAACTGTTTCATATTTTGTTATATACATTTAATAAATAAAATAAAATAAAAATATCAATTTTTTAAATATGATTGATAAAATATTTCTTATACACTTAAAAAATTGATATATACATATAATAAAACAAATATAATAATAGATCAAGTTTTAAAATATATGTAATAAAATAATTTTTAAAGGATAAAAAATGTTTCATACTTAATATATAAAATAAAATAAATATATCAATTTTTAAAATACAATTAATAAAATAATTGTGAAATAAAATGAAATAATTATTAATGAATATAAAATTGATATATATATAATAATTTTAAAATAATATTCATTCATTTTTAATTATTTTATTAATTATATTGTAAAAAATTGATATATTTATTTTATTTTATTTATTAAATACTTACTAGCATATATATATTTATTAATAATATATATATAATATGTCGAGAGATATCCTTTGATGTGCTCCATTGCACTATTATAAAATAGGTGCCTCATTAAAGATATCTCTTGATGAGATTTTATATATATTAATAAATAATATATATATGCTAGTAGCATTTGGTAAGCACAACTTGAAAGACAAGATTAGAATTACTTTTAGTTATAGAATTAAGCTTAGGTTAGATATAGCATTTAGTTAGGGTTGGGGCTAAAAATAATGTCAATGTTAGTTTTACGATATTAGTGGTTAGAGTTAGAGTGAGAATTATTGTTGAGATTGAATCATAACCCCTAATCTAACCTTAACCTTAAACCTAATTGGAACTCTAACCCTATTTGTAATTGGAACTTTAACTCTAACCCTAACCCTAACCCTATCATTGAACCTAAGCTTTATCCTAGAACCTCAACTCTAATTAAATGGTAAACCTAACCTAACCTTAACCCTAATGTTAATCCCAACCCTAAGTCTATCTATAATTATGTAACTATAACTCCTCCTCATTCTAACCCTAATTATAATCTTAATTATAATTCTAACCCTAACCATAATGTTAATGTTATTCATAATCCTTAGTTTAACACTAACCATAGTTCTCATGACAACCTTAACTCTAATTATAAACCTAATCAAACCCCGACCTTAACCTTAACCCTAACCTTAACCTTAAGCCTGAGCTTAATTAAATCAAGATCCTAGCTCTAACCCCAAACTTATATATGTGAGATAATTATAATTTACCAAAACCCTAACCATAATTCAATCATAACCCTAATTGAAATATAATCCTACCTTTAATTGAACCCTAACCCTAATTGAATCATAATTTTAACCCTAAGCTTAATTGAACCCTATTTTTAACTCTAAGACTAATTAAACACTATTTCTAACCCTAACCCTAAGCCCATCTAAATCCTAGCCCTAATTGAACCCTAACCCCAATTGAATCATATTTAAACCATAACACTTAATGAGCACTAACCCTAATTAAACCCTAACACAATTGAACCATAATTCTAACCCTAATTTAATACTAACACTAACCCTCCTAATAACATATTATTAGGGTTATATTTATTAATGTCTTAATATTAGTTTATAAATTCAACATTAATTATAAATATTTTAAAATAAATTAAGTATTTCAATCTAAAATTTTAATATTTGACATTACAAATTAAATTAAATTATATTAAATTAAATATTCATTTTAAATTAATTAAACAATTATTAATTAGAATTTTAGAATAGATTAAGAAATAAGATCTATATAAAATCAACTTTTCTATTTTTTCTTCGTCCAAATCATTTCATTTTCTAAAATTATACTAAATTCTAGATATCATAATTAAACACAAACTTTATTCTATTCTAATCCTAACCCTAGTTAAACCCTAACCCTATTTGGACTCTAACCCTTACTCCTAATTGAACACTAAATCTAATTGTAATTGACCACTAAGCATAATTGAATTCTACCCCTAACCCTAACCCTAACTCTAACTAAACCCTAAACCTAACTCTAATCAAACCCTAACCCAAACCTACTTGATTCATAATCCCAACCCTAACCCAAACCCTAATTGAACTTTAAAACTAACATTAATTAAGTATTAACCCTAATTGAATATTTATTGCGCACTAGTCCTAATTGTACCATAACCCTAACTTTGAACTATAGTTGAACTCTAATCGTAACCCTAACACTAATTCTTATCCTAATTGAACCTTAACCCCAACCCTAACTTTAACCTTGACCTTATTTTAACTCTTATTGAATTCATAACCTTAACTAAACCCCAACCTCATCCTCAATCCTAACCCAAATTGAACATTAATTGAACCCTAAACCTAACCCTAAGTGAACACTAATCCTAATTGAACTCTAAATTTTTAGTTGAAAATATTAAAGTTCCTTATATTTTCCCATTCATCGTCATTTATCATTCAATTCCTAATAGAACTCCAAAAATTTAAACTTTTATAATGTTTTAATACACACCTAATAGTAAGGGTTTAGAGTTTAAGGGTTAAGGGTTAAGTGTTTAAGGTTTAGGGTTAAGGGTAGCGGGGAAAGAGATAGAGAGAGGGAGAGGGGGTAGGAGGGAGAGGCTTGAGAGAGAGAGAGAGAGAGCATAGATGGTAGAGGGTAGAGGGTTTAAGGGTTTGAGGGCTTCATACAATGGTCTAGGGTCATGGGCAGAGGGAGAGAGATAGAGATTCAAAGTGAGAGAGAGAGAGGGAGGGAGTGGGAGAGAAATAGAGAGTAGAGGGTTAAGGGTAGAGGGGAGGGAGATAAGAGTGAGTGAGAGAGAGAGACCTGGGAGAGGGAGAGGGGGTAGGAGGGTGAGACTCTGGAGAGAGAGAGGAAAAAGAGGGAGGGAGGGAGAGAGATATGGGGTAGAGGGTTAAACGTAGAGGGCAGAGGGTTTAAGGGTTAAGGGTTTAAGGCTTACTAAGGTTAAGGGTTTAGGTTTAAGGGCAGAGAGGAGACACATAGAGGGAGTGAGTGAGAGATAGATAAAGACCTAAGAGAGGAAGAGGGGGTAGGAGGGAGATACTTGAGAGAGAGAGAGAGAGGGTAGAGGGTAGAGGGTTTAAGGGTTTGAAGTTTAAGGGTTAAGGGTCTAGGGTTTAGGGTTATGGGTAGAGGGGAGAGAGATAGAGGGATTCAGTCAAAGACAAAACCCCAACCTTAGGATTTTCCCAATACCATAAAATACTAGTAACATAAGACATGACAGGAAAGGACAGATTCAAAAGATGCAACATACTGTGTTAATATGTCCTTCAATCTTCTTAAGAAGATCCATGATCTGTTTATAAAGGAAGTGACATCATAGATGCATCAAGTTCAATTATGCATCTTTTAAATAATGAGGAAGCATTTCAAGTTGTTGTCAAGCCCCTCTCACCATAACCCTATTGGACAGTCACACATCACATAGGAAGGTGAGTTGTTAGGTCACCCACATATGTGACATGTGGCTATCCAACAAAGATAAAAATGAGGAGACTATGTGTATTTACATGGCACTAATCTAAGTTGTATGATTCAGTATTTGTTATTCTTTACCTAGAGCTTGCTAAAATTGCAAATCAATAACCTATTTTATCTTGGGATTGTGTTGTAGTTATCTCATGCTCCAAATAGCTGATAATGTTGATGAATAGCCAATTCTATTCGATATTATCCTATTATGTTGAGCTATTAAATGAAATTATCTATTATTGTTAATGTTGTTTATGATATTGGTGCAGAGGGTTAAAATACATTATGGGATATCGATCACCTCCTGTCTTGCAGAGTCTAAGTGTAGGAGGCTTTTTTAAAAGTCCTCTTCAATTGGTCTAGGTCCTTCGAGTTGCCTTTGATTGGGATTGAAATTTATAGGTAGAAGACCAACCTCGTTACATCAGAAACAAACCAACACTTCCTACCCTTAACCCAAACCCTAAATCCTTAACCCTTAAACCCTAAACCATCTACCCTCTACCCTTAAACCCTCCCCCATCTCTCTTCCACTCCCTCCCTCTCTCAAGTCTCTCCATCCTACCCTCTCCCTCTTAGGTCTCTCTCAACCCTTAACCCTCCCTTCCTCTATCTCTCTCTCTCTCTCACGTCTCTCCCTCTTAGCACCACTCCCTCTCTAAGGTCTCTCACTCACTCACTCACTCACTCACTCACTCTATCTCATGTCTCTCCCTCCTATCCCTTCCCCCTCTCTTAGGTCTTTCTCTCACTCACTCACTCCCTCTATCTCTCTCCCATCCACCCTCCACCCTAAACCCTTAACCTCCCTCCCATCTCTCTACCCACCTCCCTCTCAAGTATCTTCAATATCCTACCCTCTCCCTCCTCTTAGGTCTCTCTTCACTCACTCAATTTATCTCTCTCCCCTTAACCCTTTAACCCTTTTAAACCCTCTACTCTCTACCCTTAACCCTCTGTGGTAATTTCTATCTTTCTCCCACTCCTCCCTCTCTCTCTCTCTCACTTAATCCCTCTATCTCTCCCCTACCCATAACCCATAACCCTAACCCTTAAACTTTTAAACCATCTTTTACCCTCTACCCTCTTTCTCTCTCTCAAGTCTCTCCCTCCTACCCCTCTCCCTCTCAGGTCTCTCTCTCACCTTCCACTCTCTATCTCTCTCCTTCTACCCTTAACCCTAAACCTTTAAACCCTTAACCCTTAAACTCTAAAACCCTAAACCATCTACCTCTATCTCTCTCCCAAGCACTCTCTCTCTCTCTCTCTCTCTCTCTCTCTCTCTCTCTCCACTCTACCCTTAGCCCTCTACCCTTAACCCTTAAATCCTTAAATCCTCTACCCTCTATCTCTCTCCCACTCCCTCCCTCTCTCTCTTTCAAGACTCTCCCTCCTACCCCCTCTCCCTCTCTTAGGTCTTTCTCTCTCACTCACTCCCTCTATCTCTCTCCCCTTTGATGGAACTTTATATTTTTTCTCCTTATGTTCCATTCCTACCCTGCCTAGTGTTACTGGTCTTTTATGGTGTCATAATTTTCCTTGGGTTGGTGGTTTTACCTTTATTTTCATATAAAACCCTTGTGTTTATTTTATGCCTTGGTTGGGATCTATTTCCATGTTACTTTTTGAGGGGTTTTAAAATGACTTATGTCCTATCATTTCGTCGAGATTGAGTCCCTTTGTTTTAATATTTTATTTCCTCTGCAGGGTTTTATTTTCCTAAGTCTTGGTTGGCCCCATGTTTCATCATTTAAAAAAAACTTATGTCATTGTTTACCATCTGCCTAGTGATGTCCCCTTGTCCTTTTAATAAATGTTTTTTTTGCAGAAGGATGAAGTTCGCATGACCGTTAATCAACTATCGTTTGATCTCAGCTGCTCCCTGCCATCCCACGATGACCCCACCACACCGCTTTTGTTGATCACGATATCACAGGCGGGCACCATGTGTCGTATCTGGTGAGGCCAAAGGTGATAAGTTTGGTTGACCGTTGATCAATTGTCATCAGATCTTAACAGTTTCCTGCCATTGCGTGATCAAAAGCTGTAAGGTTTTTACTGATCACGATATCACGGGCGGGTGCCACATGTCTCATCTGATGAAGCCGAAGGAATGAAGGAAATAATGTGGTAAATGTTATCTCCTGAAATTACACCCTATTGAACCTGATGTTCAACACCTCAATGTAACATTGGATGACCTCTAAAGATGTGGGTTTCTTGCGGATAGAGGTCAACCTCTGGAGAAGGTTGGCTTCCTTTGTGTTATCACCTAAACTATTGATTATTTGAAGGGAAAGGGAGAAGGAGAAAGTATTAAAATAAAGATTGAATTCTAAGGTGATACATTGAAATGACAGGATCAATGAAATACTCGAGTTACACTTGAATATTGTTGCTGGAGATGGGACTGTACAACGAGATTCTGTAGATCATGCATACAAATAGGTTTGACATACACATCCTTTCAAAAAGGAAAGCAGATTTTCAAAAATTAAAAGCTCATGTGCAATTGAATAAACACAGTTTGTAACATACATAACACTACTTTTGCGAAGAAAGGCATGATAGCATGAAACAAAGCTATAAGGAAAAGAAATATTTCACTAAGTAGCTTGATGAATCACTAAAAATATGCACAATACTTCATAAGAACCAGAAGGCAAAGAGTGAACCATCGATGGTATCCAAGGTAAGTTTTATATAACATGCTCCAAGCTAAGTTACAGAAGCTTGCTAATCTAAGAGAGGACTGTAAAAGGTCACATACTTCAAAAGAGCAACTGGAGAACCCCTTTCAAAGAGGCAAAAAATGCCTTATATACAAAAGTAAGGTCGGCCCCTTAGGGCTTACAAAAATATCTACTCAGATAAGATCTGCCTTATATCTTTTTGATGAAATTTAATGTTGCACTCTATCTGTCCATGTTGGTGAAGAGCCATCTCTAGGAGTGGTCTTCAAGGGAAGCCTTCCTGATCTTTCTACAACCACTGCATTCACTTCTGCTCCTCGTGTCGATCTTTGAATTCCCCCAAGTTGAGTTGCTTTGAATGCTCCTGAGCTCACGTTGCTTTTCCTTCTATTAATCACCTTCATCTTGGTGAAACCGCCAAGGCTTGCTTTTGGTTTTCTCTGATTGGTTGGTTCATTTCACGTGGATTCTTTGGGCGGTCGAAAGCCCCTTCTATCAGAATCACATCTCAGCAAGACACTGAAAGTGTCTCACTGATGCGATTATGCTCCTCTAAAACCATCGGCATAGCATGTTATAGTTGATGAGAGTTCTTATCAAACCCAAAAAACATACTGATATCGCCTTTGTGGTCGCCAAGACAATTGCATTCGGCCAGAAAACATGGTGAACTCTTTTCATCCTCTATCGGCGAAGATATATTGATGTTACCCTGACACATTTTTCTCTACCCGAACTCCGCATCTTTCGACGAGACGTCGGCAAGTCGGGAAGACTTCATAGTGAGGCTCAGATGTCATATCAATCTCTTCTCTGTTGCTGAGACCACATCATGTCGGCAAGACATCACTCCGACAGTCGGGCGCTACATCGATGAAATTCATGTTGGGGAGACCTTCGCCGATGTCTCCAAAAGTCATACCGCTGATCTCCCTTCCCTCTGTCGGCCAGACATCCTGATATCAGCAAGGCCTTATGCCGATGTCAAGCTCTTTCAGTGAGGTCTTTACTTTCTGGTCGGTGAGACATCACGCGGTCGCTAAAACTTCATAGCGAACTCCCCTTGTCTACCTGAGCTCTCCTCTATTCGCTGAGACTCTCGTCGATCGGTGAGACATCATACCGAAGGCGCTTTGCTTTGGCGAGGGTCTTTCAGTCGGCATGACTTTTCTTTATCGCCCAGACCTCACACTGAGACTCTTTGTTACCCCGAATGAATGCAGTTGGTGTGACCTTTCCTCTTCGCTGGGACCTCTTACCGACAGTGTTTCTTCTGGCGAGAGCTTCCCCGATGACTTTAAACCAACTACTGTCAGCGAGACTTTGACTCTTCACTGGGACCTTGTGGCGAAGGCTTCAACTCTTGGCGAGGCCCCTTTGATGTCGGCGAGACTCTTGTCGAAGGCAAACATATCGAGGCCCCCCACTTAGTCGGCGAGACTAAATGTCTTCGTCGAGACATTACGGCGAAGGCACCAACCTTGCCCGAGACCATGAACAAGTCAGGGAGACCTACGGCGATACCTCTCACACCTCTTTGGTGAGACCTTAGGTCATCGGCGAAACACTGGGGTGACATCACTTACTCTTGGTGAGGCCTTGGCCGGTCGTTGAGACATCTTAGCGACTTTCTTCCTTTTGGCGAACTGCTTCCCGTTGGGGTGACCCTCTGCTTTCGGCAAGACTTCCTGTTGAGCCTCTCATGTTACACCCAAGGTGCCAGGCATGTCGGTGTGACCTTTCGTTGTCGATGAGACCTCCCGCCGAGCTTTCCTCGCTTTAGCGACGCTACTTTCCTTTCGGCGAGACATCTTGACTTCGCCCAAACCTTATGCCAGGATCTCCTTCCTTTGCCGACACTTCTTTTTTCTGAGACCACTCATTGTCGCCGAGACTTCCTGCCGAAAGAATATCGTTTCCTTGAGATCAACTTTGTGGGCTACGGTCGGTGAGACGTCCGCATCAAAGAGACACACAAGACTTATGGCGACCCGAATGTCTTGGCGACTGGTATTTCAGACAAATGGAATGCATTACTAGTTGGCAAGACACCAGAGGGGTCTTGTCGACTTTCTTCTCTAATGGATTTTATGCCAAATCTGACTGAGGCATACTTTCAAATGAGCTCCTTGTGACCTAGCATCAGATGCATGATTTAATCCTGGACAAAAATCCCCCATCTAGCCTTTTGAATATATGAAACATAACTTTTCCTTTCCTGATTGAGCTTGTGGGTGAAAATTGGGTAACATTTCTGGTGACCTTTGCTGGATGTTTGCCTGCTAAATATAAAACTAGTAGCCTAGGCTTATCCATTGGGCATGGAGTCATTGGTACAACTTAGAAAAGATCAAGAGCAGCTTTGTACATGGTTGTAACTCATCTTGAGACTCACTGGAACACTCAAAAACTTAAATAAACTATTTACATGTGTTGAAACAACACTTAGGGAAAGGAATAACAACTAAACCTACCCTATACTAACCAGTAAGAAATTGGTCAAACAAATCCATTGACAGGTTGGGTGAAATAACTACCCTTTCTAAACAATTTACAATGTTTGTTATGCTGGAGAACAACTAAAGAGAAATGAAGCAGGCATGGCAATCCAACTGATGGCTGCAAGATCTCTTGTAGAACATATTCAGGCTTACTAACCTTTTCATATGGAATGTGAACATTCCCATTCTGAGGTGGAAAGGTAACTTGAGTGCACTCTTCCTGAGTAGTACCCTCATGCTTGGGTGTAAAATTCATCCTTGGTGGTGTATTGGACTCCATCTGAGCTGGGTACCTGATTGGACAACCCCTGGTAAGGGTAAAGCTTGAACTCTCCTTGCTGGCCTCTCATTGATCTCTAAAGACTTCATCTTTTACTTGAAAAGATGTTGATTGGAGGTAATATGCAGGTTGTTTATTGGCTACTACAGTCTGATCTTCTTAACTAAGGAGCTGATATCCCTGTTGGATAACTGAAAACAAATCTTCAGACTGTGATTCCTTATGCTCTTTGTCCATGACATAATACACCTTCTCCTCAACAAGGTGGGGAAGCTCATCTAATAAGTTCACATGCTGCAAGGAATTATCGTCAACAACTTCTTCAATAGTCTCACCAACTTGAATGGGCTGATCACATGCTTCCCTTTCATATGATACTAGTTCATTAGCTATGTTGGAACAAAAAGCTTCCATGATATCATCTAACTCATAATCTTGCATTAAATTTAGATGAGTTTTATCATTTAGTTGCTCCATACCAGGCATAGATGCTATCATGCATGTGAGATCTTCATCTTCATCGACAAATTGAGGAAGTTCATCAAACAAGTCAGCAATATTCTTTGGGTGTTCCAAATCAACTAGTAAAATAGGAACCTTCATGTTCTCTTCAACTTGCTCAACGTAACCAGGTAGTTGATTAAGCAAATAAACTGATTGTTCTTCTTTATGTGGCTGCTTTTCCAGTGAGACTTGGGTATCCTCTGTCTGCAAGTGAAGATCTTCAACTGACAATTCCTACATTCTGGCTTTAGCCATCTTATAAACATTATGAGAATATTTTTTAAATGAATCAAAATCTAAAGGATTCAACAATGAATTTAATTCAACATTGTCTTCACATGTGCTATTGTTGTTTTGCTGACTGTCATCGATTTACAACTTCCCAAAATGTTTGATGTCTTCTAGCCGTTCAATCCTTTGTTGCTACAATTGAGAACACCTTATAGCTAGATGCAAAGGATTCGCATTCTTAAGCTTTTCCCATAGGATTAACCTATCTAGATCAATGGGTTGATCCTCCTCTTTAGCTACAACATTCTACTCTTTGAAACTCCCCTCAAGTTGCCTCTTTTGAAAATCCTCCATTAGTTGCCTCTAATAATCAGAATAAGCTTGAGTATTATGTACTTGAGCAGAGAGCAGCTTCATTTGTTCTTCCTTAGCAGCTATTTCCTATTCAAGGCCTTCCTCGAACCAGATTCTTTTTGCCACTCTTTCTTGATCATAAAAGCTGACTTGCTCAGCCACTTCTTGCTGTTGCATAATGGTACCCTGCTGCATCTTGATATCAACCAATATCTTAGATAGGCACACAAGCACCTTACTAATATCATTAATCTTCATATTGTGAAGACCTCTACTGAGATCCCACAATGTATGGTCAATTTGTTGGAGCAGGTCCAATACACTCTGATATGGATGTGTAGGAGCAACATACTCATGATATGGAGGGTAATAATAAGCATCTTCATAAATATTTGACATCTTTTCAATCAAATAGATGGAAACTCATAATTAAGAGATTATTTTGAGACATACCAAGAATTGTGCCTGTGAAACCAGAAGATTTGAACTCAGAGTCACCAGGTATGTAAATAAAGTGCCTCCAAAAGGCCGAAACTACTGCTGCACACACCAAATAGCAGCAATAAAATGCATAAACATGAACTGAGAAGCAGTTCACTATCCCACTGGGCGTGCCAAAACTATTATCTCCTGAAATTACACCCTATTGAACCTGATGTTCAACACCTCAGTGTAACATTGGAAGACCTCTAAAGATGTGGGTTTCTTGCAGACAGAGGTCAACCTCCGGAGAAGGCCAGATTCCTTTGTGTTATCACCTAAACTACTGATTCTTTGAAGGGAAGGGAGAAGGAGAAAGCATTAAAATAAAGATTGAATTCTAAGGTGATACACCGAAATGACAAGAACAATGAAATAATCGAGTTACACTTGAATACTATTGATGGAGATGGGACTACACAACGAGATTCTTAAGATCATGCATACAAACAGGTTTGACATACACATGCTTTCAAAAAGGAAAGCAAATTTTCACAAATTAAAAGCTCATGTGCAATTGAATAAACACAATTTGTAACATACATAACACTACTTTTGCAAAGAAAGGCATGCTAGCATGAAACAAAGCTATAAGGAAAAGAAATATTTCACTAAGTAGCTTGATGAATCACTAAAAATATGCACAATACTTCATAAGAACTAGAAGGAAAAGAGTGAACCATTGATGGTATCCAAGGTAAGTTTTATATAACATGCTCCAAGCTGAGTTACAGAAGTTTGCTAATCTAAGAGAGGACTGTAAAAGGTCACAGACTTCAGAAGAGAAACTGGAGAACCCCTTTCAAAGAGGCAAAAAATTCCTTATATACAAAAGTAAGGTTGGGCCCCTTAGGGCTTACAAAAATATCTACTCAGAAAAGATCTGCCTTAGATCTTTTTAATGAAATTTAATGCTGCACTCTGCATGTCCATGTTGATGAAGAGTCATCTCCATGAGTGGTCTTTAGGGGAAGCATTCCTGATCTTTCTACAACCACTGCATTCACTTCTACTCCTCATGTCGATCTTTGAATTCCCCCAAGTTGAGCTGCTTTGAATGCTCCTGAGCTCACGTGCTTTTCCTTCTGTTAATCACCTTCATCTTGGTGAAACCGCCATGGCTTGCTTTTGGTTTTCTCTGATTGGTTGGTTCATTTCACGTGGATTCTTTGGGCGGTCTAAATCCCCTTCTATCAAAATCACATGTCGGCGATACATTGAAATTGTCTCACCGATGTGATTATGCTCCTCTGAAACCATCAGCATAGCATGTGATAGTCAATGAGAGTTCTTATTGAGCCCAAAAAACATACTGATATCGCCTCTGTGGTCGCCAAGACAATCGCATTCGGCCAGACAACATGGCAAACTCTTCTCATCCTCTATCGGCGAAGATATATTGATGTTACCCCAACACATTTTTCTCTACCCGAGCTCCGCATCTTTCATCGAGACGTCGGCAAGTCGGGAAGGCTTCATAGCGAGGCTCAAATGTCATATCGATCTCTCCTCTATCGTTGAGACCACATCATGTCGGCAAGACATCACTCCGACAGTTGGGCGCTACATCGATGAAATTCATGTCGGGGAGACCTTCGCCGATGTCTCCAGAAGTCATACAGCTGAGCTCCCTTCCCTCTGTTGGCCAGATATCCTGATATCGGCAAGACCTTATGCTGATGTCAAGCTCTTTCAGGGAGGTATTTACTTTCTGGTTTGTGAGACATCATGCGGTCACTGAGACTTCATAGCGAACTCCTCCTATCTGCTTGAGCTCTCCTCTATTCGCTGAGACTCCCGCTGGTCGGTGAGACATCATACCGAAGGCACTTTGCTTTGGCGAGGGTCTTTCAGTCAGCATGACTTTTCTTTATCGCCCAGACCTCACACCAAGACTCCTTGTTACCCCGAACAAATGCAGTCGATGTGACCTTGCCTCTTCGTTGGGACCTCTTACCGACAGTGTTTCTTCCGGTGAGAGCTTCCCCGATGACTTTAAACCAACTGTTGTCGGCGAGACTTTGACTCTTCATTGGGACCTTATGGCAAAGGCTTCAACTCTTGGCGAGGCCCCTTTGATGTCGGCGAGACTCCTGCCGAAGGCAAACATATCGAGGCCCCCCACTCAGTCAGCAAGATTAAATGTCTTCGCCAAGACATTAGGGCGAAGGCACCAACCTTGCCTGAGACCATGAACAAGTCGGGGAGACCTACGGTGATACCTCTCACACCTCTTCGATGAGACCTCAGGTCATCGGCGAAACACTGGGGTGACATCACTTACTCTTGACGAGGCCTTGGTCGGTCGCCGAGACATCTTGGCGACTTTCTTCCTTTTGGCAAATTGCTTCCCATTGGGGTGACCCTCTGCTTTCGGTGAGACTTCCTGCTGAGCCTCTCGTGTTACACCGAAGGCACCAGGCATGTCGGTGTGACCTTTCATTGTTGATGAGACCTCTCGCTGAGCTTTCCTCACTTTAGCAACGCTACTTTCCTTTCGGCTAGACATCTTGACTTCGCCCAGACCTTATGTCAGGATCTCCTTCCTTTGGCGACACTTCTTTTTGCTAAGACCACTCATTGTCATCGAGACTTCCTGCTGAAAGCAAACCATTTCCCCAAGATCAACTTTGTGGGCTATTGTCGGTGAGACATCCACATCGAAGAGACACACAAGACTTATGGCAACCCAAATGTCTTGGCGACTAGTATTTTAGACAAATGGAATGCATTACTAGCCGGCAAGACACTAGAGGGGTCTTGCCGACTTTCTTCTCTGATGGATTTTATGCCAAAACTTACTAAGGCATACTTTCAAATGAGGTCCTTGTGACCTAGCATCAGATGCATGATTTAATCCTACACAAAAATCCCCCATCTAGCCTTTTAAACATATGAAACACAACTTTTCCTTGCCTGATTGAGCCTGTAGGTGAAAATTGGGTAATAGTAAATTAATCCAGCCTTAATACATTAAAAGGCAGGTTACTAAAGTGCTCTTGAGGTGCACATGTTTTAAATAAATGGATATGCTATAATCTTGATGAAAAAGCTGCTCGACAGTTAATAATAAGGCTGGTGACTGTGTTGAAGGAACAAGATCATGAATGCTCAAGATCTATGGTTTCCCGCCTTCGCGTGATCCAAAGTTGTTGGATCTTTATTGATTGCGATATCACAGGCGACCACCACGTGGACGACTAAAATTTAAATCTGCGTCAAATATGGTTGGAGCCGTTCGTACAGTGCGCGAGTGAGCTTTAATGGTGGATGAGACATTTGCAAGCATGATTTGATCAAGATAAAATCAATTCTCCTATTTTATTTGTATCACAAAGCATTCAAGTATTTTTTGGAGCAGTTTCAGAGTTGAAAGCAAAGTTGTGAATCTTTGCAGCCATAATTTGGGACTTCTACAAACAAAGCCGTGAGTTAATTTATGTGCTTCCCAGTCATTCTGCACTTGAATTTGGGAAAATATTTGTTGTGCTTGTCATTGAGCTTGTTGATAAACATGTTAGGGCTATAGTTTAATTATAGTTGTGAGAAATTACAGTGTTTTGTTCTATAATTTCCTATCTCTAGTTAGTCCTAGCTATTCGAAGTGTGAAATTGTAAAAAGACCCTAGTTTGTCCAAGATGGCACCGCCAAAGTAACATTATGGACAAGTTGACTATTTAAAAAGAAACATGTATGATGATTTCTTGGATCAATTTCCCTGCTCAACGAATGATAGGAAGAAGGGATTGGTTCTAATGAGATGGAAAATCCTGGGGAAAGGGATAGTATATAATTGCTCTAACATTGCTGATGCTAGGGTTCCTCTCACAGGCTTGGAAATGTTCAGATTATGGTATGGATAGAGGAATTTTCCTCACCCCTTTTCAAACGACTGGATGTATGATTTGGGAAAGCTGGTGGTCCAAAACGTGTTCCCTGAGATAGACTTACTTAGGGCAGTGGCTGCAAGATATAACCCTGTCACATGGGTAATCAGGGATAATGATGGAAAGGTTTTGTTGAGAGTTAATAGAGAAGAGGTCCAACATATTTTTTACTTGAGTGAACTGAGTGAAGACTTGGTTCCTATCAATCTTGAGGAAATGAAGCAGGAATATGCAAAGTTGAAGTCTCTTTTTAGAGCTAAGTTGCTTCCACCGCATCTGGCTAGGGCAGGAGGTTCACAATTTCATATCAGCCCCAGTGACCAGGAACCTTTTAGATTAAACTGTTTTGCAAATCATTTATTGGCCACTATCTATTTATTGTGTCATATTTTGGGTTTCAGTCCTGGTGCGGTGATGCCTATTGCATACATGTTCATGGGGGTGCAAATACAACACCCTAACTTCTCTGTGACATATGACTTTGCTTCTTTCTTGACTGAGAGGATACATGAAGGGTTGTCAAAGTTGTAGAAAAATGATACCGACACTCAAATATTCTGGTATTCTATGCTGATGCATATGTTCTTGTTCAAGAATGCTGACTTTTTCTCTAAAAAGATGGAATTAAGGCAATCGGTTGATGGAGAAAGATTTCCAGTACAATTATGGGTTGCAGATTTATCTTGCAATAAGGAAAGCACCAGTTATGTGCAATTTGATAATTGCTTTACTTCTAGATTGAGGGCTAGACTGATGGTGAATGTACCCAGGATCCCTAAGGAATTGCATGATTTCCTCAGGCCAAAAGGGAGGAAACCAGAATTGAAAGTTTTCCATAATTGGGGTGACATTATCCCATACCTAGTCGACATTGTTTTGAGAGTATACAAATTTCAAGGAACCCCCCATATACTGCCATACAATGTGCCACCAAGAGTGGGGTTTGCATAAGTTATGCGTAAAATAGGTTGTATCCATGAGGACAACCTCACAGGGAGGGGTAAGGGAACATTTTTCCCTGATTATACAGTGGTGTCTGATTTTTCCTTTTCAAAAGGAGGCTAGGTGTATTTTGAGAAAGTCTTTGATGATTACCATTTGAGGTGTGGTCCAAAGCAGCAGCATGATCCTGAGGGTTTCTTTGCCCTTTTCAAACAAAGAATAAAGGCTGAAAAATTTGTGCATGAGTTCAACTTTCCTGAGGATTTGATCATAAATGAATTTGATCTAAATAGGCAGGAGTTGAACAAGGAGAAATGGATAGCTTATGATAAGATATTAAATATTGTGCATAAGATGGATCTGAAGTATAATCCATTGTTGGAGTTCAATCCATACCATAAGAAGATTGACTTTCTAATGGAGAACTTCAAGGAAATTATGGGCACATTGAGGACCAAAAAGATAAATTTAGAACTAAGTATGGGTGTACAGGAACAAGGTGCTAGGCCAATTGAAGCAAGGCCAGTATACTAGCCTATAGAAAGGTGGCCTATTTATAGGAGGAAAAAGGATGATAGCAGTGATGAAGAGGAAGTGGACAGAAAAGGAAAGAAAATAATGAAGTTTCCTTCACAACCAGGTCTAAAATTCAAAGTGCCTGGGGCAATTAAAATCATTGATTTAGAATCATCACCAGAAGACAGTCCCTCATCACCACCATCTGATCCAAGCCCTAAAAGGAAAAGAATTGATCAACCACAGGAGGATCTGATGGATGAAATTATTGTTACTGATCAGGACATGCAGGTTGGTATTCCTTCCCCTCGTAAGTCAGTTGAATTGGTTCTATCTGATTTAGATATGAAAGGAAAAAGTGTACAAGATGCAAGAATGGAAGCATGTAAGGAGTTTCTAGATGACAATACATTTGTAAAAACTCATGTATTCTTGCAATTGGTATAGGGGATGAAATTTGAAGAATATCAAGAGAAATGTAAGAAGAGAAGAGAACTAAGGCCTGATAGGGTAGACCAGGATAATGATGAGGAGGTAAAAGCTGAATTAATGGAGGAATTTAAGAACATCACTCCTGAAGAGGGAAGAAGACTGGTGAGTCAGGCTGGTGTGTTGATTTTTCCTGAATGGGACATTGTAGATGTTGTAGCATTTAATGATATTTTAAAGTCCAAGCATCCTTTGCAAGACTCTAAAGAAGAAGTCAAGGCAACATTTCAAGATTTTTCCTTTAGTGAGGAATATGAAACTTTGGAAATTTGGGCATTGGCCCCTCAAGGAAGAAAGCCAAATGTTAAAGATATTAATCCAAATTTTAGAGGAGGATTAATAATAAAGAGAGCTTCAGAGACCTCAACCATTGAGGCCACTAATTTGACTTTGAATGTGGCCAAATTGGCCCAAAAGACTGTTGAAACGGAGGAGGCTGAAAAGAAGAGCCTAATCGAGAAGTATAAACTTTTGATTGAGGAATACATCAAGATGCAATAGAGGAATGTTGAGTTGCAGACTGAGGTGGAAAGGTTTAGGTATAAAAAAATTGGGGAGACATCAAGTGCTTCAGGGACCAGTACATTGCCTTCCATAGCAGGGTCAGTGCCTCCTGCTTCTCCAATTGTTTCCACACCAGGGTCTCCAAGTCAGAATCTTTCTCTCACCCCTCCTTTAGAACAAATTGATGAAGAAACAGAGGTTGTAAACACATTAAGGGATCACCCTCCTAGGTCTTGCAGAGCCCAAAGTGTAGGAGGCTTTTTAAAGTCCTCGTCAGTCGGTCTAGGTCCTTCAAGCTGCCCTTGATTGGAATTGGCAATCCCATAGGTAGATTAGAAGACCAACCTAGTTACAGTGTAAAAAACAAACCAACACCCTCTACCTTTAACCCTAAACCCTAAACCATTAACCCTTAAACCCTCTACCATCTATCTCTCTCCCACTCGATCCCTCCCTCCCTCTCTCTCTCAAGTCTCACCCTCCTACCCCCTCTCCCTCTCTCAAGTCTCTCTCTCTCTCACTCACTCTTATCTCCCTACCCTCTACCCTTAACCCTCTACCCTCTATCTCTCTCCCACTCCATCCATCTCTCTCTCACTGAATCCCTCTATCTCTCTCCCCTCTACCTGTTGGTTGTTTTTACTATAACTTGGTTGGTATTCTAATTTACCTATGTAATTTCTAATTCCAATCAAGGGCAGCTCGAAGGACCTAGACCAACTGACGAGGATTTTAAAGACCTCCTACACTTTGGGCTCTGCAAGACCCGGGAGGGTGATCCCTTAATGCGTTTACAACCTTTGCACCATTATTGTAAACAACATTAACAACAACAGATAATCTCATTTAATAGCTCAAGATAATAGCATAATACTGAATAGAATTGGTTATTCATCAGTAATATCAACTATTTGGAGCATGAGATAACTACAACACATTCCACAGTGTAAAATAGTCATTGATTTGCAATTTTTAGCAAGCGCTAGGTAAAGATAAACAAACAAAATACTGAACCATACAAATTAGTACAACTTACATCAGTGCCATATATCCATTGAGGGAGTCAAATTCATAAACATCTAAGGGTTTATGATAGATTTAACACATAACCTTTAAGATCCTTGAGAACATTGCTTTACAATTTCATCAACATGTATTCTAACCCAATACTACTTATCAAATCCTTATACATAACATATCCACCGACAATCCCCATTTAAGATGTTTTGAATGCTTTGTGATACCAAAAGCAGAAGAATAGTTGCTTTATTTCAATCAAACCATGGCAGTAGATGTCATGGCCTCCATTAAAGCTTACTTGCGCACTGCACGAATGACTCTAATTGCATTTGATGCAGATTCAAATATTAGCCATCGATCCTTCACCTTGGTGAGATCATCAGATGACTGCCTTCAAAGCAAACTGACATAGTCTACATCGTGGCAATAAGGGGCCCACCATACTACTCATTTCCAAGGAGATCCACATGGTGCTCGCCTATGATATCACAATCAATAAAGACCTCGCAAATTTTGATCACGCGATGGCAGGCAACCGTGGATCTCAACCATCGACAATCCAACCTTGTTATTAACCATCGAGCACCTTTCTACCGAGATTATAACATCTCCATTGATTTAAAACACGTGCATCTTATAACTGCTTTAGTAACCCACGACATAATGTATTAAAGATGCATCAAAGTATTTATCATTCCTTTGGCTTCACCGGATGAGACATGTGGCACTGGCCTGTGATATTGCGATCAACAAAGACAGTGTGGTGAGGTCATCACGAGATGGCGGGGAATGACTGAGATCACACGACAATTGATCTACGGCCATGCAAACTTGTCCCTCTGCAAAATAAAAACATTTATTAGGGGAGAGGGCCCAGTAGTTGTGCGGGGTGAAAAATAAAAACATTTATTAGGGGAGAGGGCGCACTCAATTGGAATGATAATAACCATTCTTACCACATATTTATACTATATATTGTAAATAAACAATCCAAATGTAAATAAAGAAAAAACCAAATGTTGATAAAAAATGGACCCATACTTGAACACATGAGAACCTCTAAATGTTATATGAAAAAAACATATATACATTTATGAACAAGTGAAATAAGTATTTTTTTGTTTCAAATAAAATATCACAACTCTCCACTATAAGTATATCATTTAAAAAATAAAATGTTCATTTAATAAAATAAGACACTCATTTAAACAAGTATTGTTATCATAGTGAAAAAATATTGTTCTTATGTGTACAACAATTGGGGGTAGCAATGTACAAGCATTGATAATTTTATATTAATAATTTGTCCTATCACAAATATAAAAGGTGAGCACAATAAATAACATGTATTTTCCCATTAAATGTGAAGGATTTTCAAAAAGTTTTAGTGTTCAACTATTGGTCCATTTTTGTTCAATATAAGTTGTATTTTAAATCATTATGTGTTGTTTTTATAACAACAAATAGATTTTTTGTGTTCAACTATTAGTCCATATGTGTTGAATATAAAAGGTAGAGATATCAAAGATTTATGGTTATCAATAAGTATTTGGTCCACTTAGGTTGTATATTAATTTTAATTTTAATAAAAATATCATATTCTACAAGCAACAAATGATATTTTTTTGGTTCAACTATTGGGGGTTCCATGATTAAGTTTTGGTCGAACCTTTAAAAAGTAAAATTTTAGACACTTCTCAAAATATTTGCTGATGTGGTGAGTTGCATGATGAGTTGTGCCTCCAAACCTTAGTTATAGATAAATAAGAGACTAGTCTACATTTAAAAAAAAAAATGAAAGTTCTACGATTTTCCAATCAATTGCTACATGCTGAGAAAGTTAGCCTGCAGGACTATTGGGCCCTCTCCCCTAAAGGAATAAGGGGACATCACTAGGCCGACGACAAACAATGACATAAGTTATTTTAACGAGGGAACACAAGACCAACAAAAGACTTCAGAAAATAAAAGTCAGGATAAGGAAATAAAACGATAAAACAAAAGGGGGCCTAGCCTAGACGAAGTGATAGGGCTTAAGTCATTTTAAAACCTTCCCAAAAAGTAATGGCCAAATAGATCTCATCCAAGGATAAAATAGAACACAAGGGAAAAAAAATTGAAGTTCCATCACTACCCATAACCCTAAACCATAAACCATTAACCCTTAACCATTAAACCCCCCCTTAAACCATACATACACTTTCTCTCTCTCAAGCTCCTCCCTACCCCTCTCTCTCTCTCTCTCTCTCTCTCTCCTCTACCCTAAACTCTAAACCCTAAACCCTTAACCCTTAAATTCTAAACCCTTAAACCCTCTACCCTCTACATTTACCCCTCTACCCCTTATCTCTCCCACTCCCTCCCTCTTTCCCTCTCTCTAGTCTCATCCTCCTACCCCCTCTCCCTCTCCTCAAGTCTCCTCTCTCTCTCCCTCGGCCCTAGCACCACCCTCTCTCAGGTCTCTCTCTCTCTCTCTCTCTCTCTCTCTACCCTCTAAACCCTTAAATCCTTAAACTCTCTACCCTCTATCTCTTCCCACTCTCTCTCTCAAGACTTCCCCTCCTACCTCCCCCTCCCTCTCTTAGGTCTCTCTCTCTCACTCCCCTATCTCTCTCCCACTCCCTCCCTCTCTCTCTCTCTCTCAAGACTCCTCCCACCCTCCCTCCTCTGCATCTCTCACTCACTCCCTCTATCTCTACCTTTTAACCCTAAACCCTAAACCATTAAATAAACTTAAACCCTTAAACCCTACTCCCTCTATCTCTCTCCTCCCACTCCCTCCCTCCCTCCCTCTCTCTCTCTCTCAAGTCCACCCTCCTAGCCCCTCTCCCTCCAAGTCCCTCTCTCTCCCCACCACCTTATCTCCCTCCCCCACCTTTTTAACCCTCTTACCCCTCTATCTCCTCCCACCTCTATCTCTCCCCTACATGTTGGTTTTTTTTACTGTAACCAGGTTGGTCTTCTAATCTACCTATGGAATTACCAATTCCAATCAAGGGCAACTCGAAGGACCTAGACCAACTAACGAGGATTTTAAAGACTTCCTACACTTTGGGCTCTGTAAGACCCAGGAGGGTGATCCCTTAATGCATTTACAACCTCTGCACCATTATCGTGAAACAACATTAACAACAACAAATAATCTCATTTAATAGCTCAACATAATAGCATTCTACTAAATAGAATTGGATGTTCATCAATAATATCAACTATTTGGAGCATGAGATAACTACAACACATTCCATAGTGTAAAATAGTCATTGATTTGCAATTTGTAGCAAGCGCTAGGTAAAGACAAACAAAATGTTGAACCATACAAATTAGTACAACTTACATCAGTGCCATATATCCATTGAGGGAGTCAAATTCATAAACATCTAAGGGTTTATGGTAGATTTAACACATAACATATAAGATCCTTGAGAACATTGCTTTACAATTTCATCAACATGTATTCTAACCCAATATTATTTATCAAATCCTTATACAAAACATATCAACCTACAATCCCATTCAAGCATTTTAATCAATTCCTTGAATTAAAGCCAAAACAAAAATCATACACACCACAAGAGTGAGATGAACAAGACAACCCTTGATTATCTTATTCAAAATTTAGATATGCATGTAAAATGGAAAGACATGAGTTTGAATTAATCATTTCAATTCAAATGCCAGTACTGTCATAAAACATCAAATCCCCATGAATTCAAAACCTACTACAGAATGACTCAAAACCTAAATTGCATTTTCCTTAAAACCATCAAACTTTACAATTTGGTCTGCAACTCTACCTAGACTCAACCAAAAAATATCTAACTTGCTAACCCGTACTTCTGGCCTTAAAATCCTTCTTATAGAAAATGAAGAAGAAAACAAGCATCGGGCCAAAAAGTACCTCTCATTTCACATGCTTTTCTTCACAAAACTCTTGAGGACAACAACTATACCTTCTTTATTTCTCATTGTATGCCCTATCCATGCATCCTACAATTACAAAAGTATCCAAGGGGCCTCTTACACAAGCTATAGTAATCAAAAAAAGTGTAAGAGCCCCTTTATATCATGTTTGGACTACAAAACCCTCAAAAATAGGGTAACCGAGTTGTATGCAAAGAAATGAAGCTTTCTAACTCAAATCAATGCCTTAAGCCCTCAAATCAGATTCAAATCAAAGCTAACACATATCTTCACGACCTGGAATTGATTTCATATCAAAATATGGCTGCATGTGACCGTACAGTGTTGCATAACAGGAAAAATATAGAAATTTTGAAGAAAAACATAGATTTTTGAATGTCAAGAGCTTGTATTTTAAATCTTCAACCATCAACAACCATTACAATGATCACTTTATGCCTTTTAAAGGCCTTTACACGTCAACCACTGAACAACCACCTCTACAACTGACTTTTTAATCTTTTATGATCACATGAAACATAAAACACACTAATTTCAAGGTTGTTAACATCACTATTGAAATGTTTTAATTTTTTTACCTTTCAAACATTAAAAAGTACATCATTAAATTGATTATGTAATGGCATAAAAATTAAAAACATCGCGAATTAATTATGTAACCACATAAGTCAAATATAATTCTATCAAGAAATTAATATCAAATAGATAATATAATTGCATAACTCATACATTTCAATGTCATTGATCTTCTTCTTCATCCAACTCTTTGTTTGTGTCATCCAATCTAGATTCGACATTGTAAGGATTGGTCATATCATCATCATCGTCATCGATATCAATTTCCATAATGTCATCATCCACACGGATATCATCTTCATGAACATTAACTCCTACATCATCATGATCTAGTTCCTCCTCTTCGACATCTTCATTAGGGACATCATCAACTAACTGTTGATCCTAATCATCATCTACATCATCTTCTAGTTCTTTAGTATCTTCTTCTTCCACCACATTATAGTTTATCGACCTTCCTCTTGGATCATGTTTAACAACAAATGACCAACCCAATTTACCTGGAACCTCTGAGTAAAATACCTGCTCACATTGGCTTGGAAGAACATAGGGCTCATTTCCAGCTTGCTCGATCAACCTTCTATTAACCATGGTAAATCCATTATCATGTTCAATAATAGTTCTCTCAAGATCATTTTCATTTAGTCGTAGCCTATACCATAGGATGACGAACATAATTAATCTGAAGGATTTAAAGTCACACTCAAGTATATCATCCAAAATCCCATAGTATCAATTTTTTGAGACTTCTGGATGTATGTTGCTTCTAGATGAAACATTGGTCACCTGAAAGACTGCAGTTATACTAAAATCACAAGTTTTTTTCATGTCATCCAACATTTTGATTCAAAATTTATGACCATTGCACCACATAGCCTTATGTCATTTCACCTGCAATATGTCAAACATGTAAAAATTATTGCAATATCTTCAGTTGATAAACATATTTATTCTTGGATGAATGTATGCAAAGAAAAAAATCTCAACATATATATACATCAATATAATTGAAAATAATTAAATAATATGGGTGATTAATATATTTATATGTACCTGTTTATCTCTTAAACCATGCTAACCAATTTCCTTGTGTAACATTGAATTCCATTACACCGAAGCTTTAACCAATGAAGCCACACCTTCCCATGTTAATGCGCCAATTGCATTATTGACATCATTCAATCCATACTCATCATCCAATCAAGATTGTTTAGATACAAATGTAGTGCATCCTACTCGACCAATCAGATCAAAAAATTTGAAATTCACAAACGACGGATAATTAGTTAAATACCACAGTATACAGCCTTAATTTATAATTGATGTATATTGAAGATTAAAATTAAATAAGTACAATATACATAAAAACCATATGTAAAATGTATTCCAATTAATCTCCATGACCATCTTATAATTACTTCTCACTTTCCTCAATCTACCTTTCCCCATCAAGTACTCCCCTTTGAATTTGTTAATGGAGTTGGGATCCCAAATGTGATCTACATGGATCTTTGTTGCAAACTTAGGAAGATATTCACTAATGTACACCATGGTCTGGTATACCATATATCCTTCCACCATAGAACCCTCAGGATGTGCTCTTTGTCTAACCAAAGCCTTCAAAATTTCAAGTGCCTCTCAACCATCCACATCGACCTTATGTGTACAGGTCCACACAATTCAATCTCCTCAACTTGGTGTATGAGGTAGTGTTCTTGTGCACTGAAATTTTTTGAAGGTAGACACTTTTGCATTTCACACATTAGATGAGGATTTTTTCTCTTCTAATAATTTATATCTTCTTTATGGATTTCTTTAGATGACAACGATCTACAAGTGATTCAAGGTGAAAATATATTAACGAGATTTAACAAAAATATATAGTATATTACATAACAAGTAAAACAAATGACAATTATAAGATGTATACAACGAATTGAACAAATATCGCTACTTACCTCATGTATTTTCCAAGATCATATATAACTAGCTTGACATTGTTGTCAAAGTTGTCTGGGAGAGATAGAGGTAGAACGTACTGCAACAATTATAAAATGATATTTTCATTATTTTTCCAAAAGTAGTAAACACAATACACTGAAAAGTACATGCATTATACAAGTGTATATAATATACTTAATAATTTTCGCCTTAATGAAGGTATGTCAATCATGCTAAGCCATCCTCGACCCAAATTCACCTTTCTTTGTTATTATATTATTTATGTCTGCGAGTAACTCCCGGGTGGGGAAATCAAATTTTCATGACTTCTTTTATAGCATTGATTTGCTGCTCTGTTAATAACCAAGGAAGGGAACTTATATTAATTTGGTCTCCATCACTATTTAATTGAATGACATTTTTCATTTCATGATTGGCTTCCTAAATGTCACTACAAATTTTATGATTTTTTCTTTGTCATGCCTTCCATCCAATATTTTCCATAACGCTTCTACTATATTCTTTTCTCGAGCATGCATTGTATCAAACAAATGCACAGCTTAGTCAGCTATAGTAGGGCAACCTACTAAATTGTCCGGGATAAATTTTTAGTCCCTGTGGAAGCTAACTATTAATGCCTTGATGACCTTCATGAAGCATATAAGTTAAACAAATTAACAACGATAATCATTGTCAATTACAACATGAGTAAACACAACACAATATAAAAATATAAATTCAAAAACATATCATATAAGATAGATAAAAATTTGATCCAATGTATAACCTTGACGACACTTCTATTATAACTCAACTCCATATGAAATATTCTTCGGTTTTGATGTAGTCTCCTCTTCCCATTGAAAAGATGTTTTTCAATAGTTCGATACTTATGATTTCTATGGAGGAAGTTCCTATAATTATCAAACACCTCGCTTAAACTTGTTGAACGACGAGATTTTATCTTTGGAACACAAATTGGACATGCAAATTTTCCCTTTGTTTGAAGATTTGCAAGATCATATATAATTAGATTAAATATGTCAATTTTTATAATTATATATAATGAATAGATTGTTTTAAAAACATGCATGATATCTACTTCATAAAATTAAATATTGTTAAAGTGCAGTCGAACGTTATAACATACCACAAAAATGTGTTAGCCCTGGGGCATCATGAATTGTCCATACAAGCATTGCATGGAATTAAAATTGTCTTTGTCCTATTGGTCTAGAGACGCCATACATAGTGACGCCATTCCATAACTTTAGTAACTCGTCAATAAGAGGCTCAATATATACATTCATATCTTTAACTTGGTACTTACCTAGTTGAATGAACATAAACATTACATAATTATTATAACCATTTTACTACAATATATATAAATTAATGTATATGACTATTGAATGAAAAAAATATGTCATTATGCAACAAATAAGACAAATGAGATGCTACTACGCTAAAGAAAATTGATGTAAACAAATACTTTGAACAATCATTGACAACATTATGTGCTCCCTCTTTATTGACATCCATGGAGGAATGTTATTGTTGATAACAAAAAAAAGCCACACTGAGTAAATAAATCTCAGCTCTCCAGATGGATTGACACCGTCTACTCCCAATGAAAGCCTAAGATTATGAGGTTCTTCTTTAAAGTGTGGAAATTTTTCCTCCATTTCCTAAATGCGTAATCCATCTCAGAGGGCATTCAAGAATGTCATCTCCACTTCTATGTGCATGGTAATCCATAAATTGCCTAAGCTTACACTTAAATAATCGCTGCATACGTGGAATAATGAGAATATAACAAAGAACTTTATGGTGACACCTTTTTGTTAGTTGGATCCGCTCGATATCTTACCGATATGACATTTCGCATTTTGTTGCAAATTGTTTATGATATATATATGATCATTGGGACATGCATCTATTGCTTGATACTCCATTCTCGATATCTTCATAATGGCGATAAACTTTATGAGCGCAGGTAAAATATTTGATGGTGGTAAACAAGATCTCACCAATCAATCTACAACAAAAAATAATTTGTTAATATAAAGAATATTAATGGTACATATTTCATCCTTTATTTACTAGTGATGAACTAACAACAATTAAAATAGATGAAAAAATATGACATATATGACATACCTTAACATTCATGATATTGCTATGTTTGATAAACCATTCATAACCTTCAAGTTCAACAACAACAATACAGCAGAGAAAAGAGTTGTTTGGGAGCCTTCATAAAGGGGCTCGTATGCCTTCTCAAGTATAGGTAAATCATGAACATCATCAAAGTCATCTCGATCATCATGATCAGATCTACCACTAAATGTGTCATGGATCAATGTATTTGTACCATCATCTTCAACTGTGTTTTCTGGCACATGATCATCTTCTTCCATAGGATCATTAACTTCAACATCGATATTCATAGCTCCATGTTCATCCTCTTACAAAACCACATTCTCCAGGCCGTGATAATCCATATCATTTTCCCTTGGGCACCCCACCTTTATAATAATGATAGACACAAATAAACCATGATCATGATCAAGTGATTATATATATATATAAAATTTTAAAACGATATAAACATTTACAAATTCAATCAATATAAACACATATAATGAACAACTTACCAATGGACGATAATCATGCCCCCTTCAACGTGACCATGCTGCCTACAATGTTTCTCAGCTGTTGTGATTAAAAGTCATCTCGTCTTTAAGCCCTTGCAATTATTGCAAGGACAATAACATTTCCCATCACCCTTTCTTTTCAATCTAGCCCACAATCTATTAAGTGTCTCTTCATTTTGTTCTGGACTAATATTATCTGACATGATTTTTCTTTACCAAGCTTGACTATTTAGATCTTCAAAAAATATCAAACTCACACTCCAATAATTTTTATTCATAGACAGGTAACAAAAACTAATAATTCGGATATTTTACACCAAAAAAATTTGGCATGCAACCACCATTGCAAAAGATAAGATAGTCTGAAGTTAATGACCCCAAAAAACACTTTAAAATGCTAATTCCAAAACTTATTAAATTTTTGATTTTTACTATGATTTTGAACCCAAGTAAGACTTCTAAAATTAGAATATTGAACTTGCTCTAAACTTCCTACAATGATGGAGGTAGCTAGCTAGTAAGAGCAAGTGACCCATTCCTAAGGAGTAACAAGTCAGAATCATCATTGATAATGTCAATACGGATTTATCCTTTTAGTTAAAGATGCAATGTGTCACTTCTTATGACAAGCTTATCCCTAGGCCCCTCAACATTGAGAGAGCCCTAATCTAATAAGGAAGCACACACTAGTAGAATTTGAAAATAATGACTAGGGTGACTAAAACTTTAGTCACAAATAACCAAAATGACTAGATTATGCTCATTTTTGTATCTCAAATTTATAAATGAGTAAATAAATTACTAGTTTGGTCGCTGATTAAAAATTATTTAGTCACACAAAATAAAAATGACTAAACAAAGTAGTGGGATTTATTTAGTCACAATCCATTTGAATAAATCATTTAAGGAATCAAGAATATAGCCCGCCAAAATACTCTAAAAATTTAATAAACATACCCTAAAAACTCATTTCGTAATCTTATTTCTGTATGTGAGCTCCACCAAAATGGAGTTTTCATTTTAATAAACATACTCTAAAACCTTCGTCAAAACATTATTTTCAAGCATAGACCACAAAAATGGAGAAGTGTTTCAGTAAAGAATGACAAAGAACGGTGATGAGATGCGCATGAAAGGAGGCATAAGATTCATTGATGCTTATCTCATTCCTCGGCCAACAAATCTTACATTGTCTACTATTTGTAATCTAGGTATTTACCTTACATATATTTGCATAATCTCAAATTCCTTCAGAGGCTTTTGAAGTATCAATGTATCCTATATAGGGTTTAGAATGATTTCTTTTAATTAAATAAATAAATAAATGATGTATTTCCCTATAATTAGATAATGTGGAGATCTCCTAAATTTTCCCTAGTACACTATCCTCTTTGGCACTATATTCATTACTCCAGCTACTAGCATTTTGCATGTGACATCTTTAATATCTTCATGACCGTGGCTTTTAAATAGATCTTAGTCTTTTCTTTAATCCTTTTCATGGTAACCTTGAGTTCCATAATCCACCTTCAATATCTTCTAAGAATGGTGTCTTAAGCTAGACTGCATAGTATGCATATAAAGAAAGTCCTTCATACCTGCCATTGTTCCAAACAGCAACTCACTGCCTTGCTTAAAATGTTGCCTCCATAAGCACAAAAGCATGTTTTAAAATCATGGTTGCTAGTGATTGACCATTAAGGTCACCAATTTCATCAAGATACAATGAGATTTTTGTCTTCAAACTCAAGGCATTATGCAAGATAACATTGTGAATTGTTTGTTGTGCATGATTTGATTTTCTTGCACATTTACTACTTTGCTAACTTCCTTTAAGACTGGGTATTGTACCCTTAGCTGCAATCTCAAACAGCTCACTCACTATCACTTGAAGATTCCTTTCATGAGCATCCTTCTATAAAATCAAACTATGCCCTATAGACTACCTACTTACTACAGGGGACTCATTGTTTCATGGAATTGTTGATCTTAAGATCCTTCAACCTTATTGACACTACTTCACAGTCCACAAGGTATTATTCACTATTCTCCCATCTTTGATGAGTCTCAAAACACTGCTCAAACATGCAATCCACTACCTCCATTATACATTAATGGCTAAGAAGAAACATTGAACCTATGATTACCACTGTTAATTCATCTGGATAGTCATTCCCTAATTGCATTTGCCTTGTCTAACACTACCAAAATTATTTGAAAAACCCTTAAGGTCAGCAAGGGGGTAAGGAAACTCACTGTTAAAATCTCCACTTTACTATGCAAGGTTTGAGATTTATTATCTTGTCACTGCTCAGCCTCTTTTTGACTATCACATCTCAAGTGATTGTCATTCTTCTTACCATAGATTTCATTTACAAATGTCACTAAGCTACATAGTGTGCTTGTGATTGGCTACAATCTTTAGATTGCAAGATTTTGTTATTAGCTACAATGTCTCAATCTTTCTAGTATTTCAACCTCACTAATCCGCTAGAGTTATTTTTTATGTTTCTACGGAGGCCTAGGGTTTGTACCCTAATCATGCTCTTACCAATGCTTCTATTGGTATTAAAAAACAACCTTAAATCTTGGGTCAAAAAATTAGTTGTCTTGACAAAGTTGTGGTATGATCTTGGATTATATCCTAGAGTGTGTGGGAAGCTTGTGTTTGATCATTAAGGTATGTAAACTTGATAAGGGAAATGTATCCTATATAGCATGGGTCTTGCTTTAATACTTTCCATGATGGTTATGAGAAAATCACATTATTATAGTTTGCGGTAACCCAAGATTGCATTCAAGTATGTAACAAACTTGGTTTGTAGTTTAAGCTATACACTTTTAAGTAACATTCATAAGGTTTAAAAAATCTTGATCACTCTCTAGAATAGTCCATTAAACATGGGTTGTGCTTGAATGCACTACATAATTGATATAACACAACCACTCTACATATCAACCAGAGTTATAGTCTCTTTATTGCAGCAAGAGGTAATCACTCTTCGATCATGTTATAATTACATCCTAACCTATTAAACTTGATACAACCTGAATACACCTAATGATGATGGACACCTACATTATACAACTTGAATTAACTACATTATATGAGTGCCTCCATTTCTATCACAACATAGCCACATTAAACTTGGGTCACACATGAATGCATCTTGTATTTTTTATAGCACAACTATGCCACATGACCAATAGAGTTATGGATCATAATTACAATACAAGAAATTTGTTCCTTGGTTGTGATCTTATGGTGATTCCACACAACAAAATCTGGACATGAAATTCTCAAAACCCTAAACCTCTAAAAATGAAATATGATGAGATGTTGCTTTAAAATATGATTTTCAAACCGGAACTACAAATCTGACTTCACAACTGAATTATGCAAAAAGAAAATGACTACCCTCAACCTACCGATATCTTCTTGATTTTTTTTTTATTTTTCCCAAGAAAATTTTCCTTAGTTCTCCACAAATTGTCTCAAGTAGAGCAAAACAATGTCACAATAAATCAGCGAACTCACTTTTCTTTTTGTCGGCCACAATTTGATTTTTTTCTTATTTTTCATGTTTGTCAAAATTTCGATGAAACTAATAGTCAGAATTTCGACAAAACCCAGGTTCGTCAAAATTTCGACGAACATCAGGGATAAAATTTTAAAAAATTAAAAATTACACATCAAATTTTACAAGCACCCGACGATACATAAAATTATACATATTTCGTCGGACATTTTCGTCGGATTTTGCAGTCAAATGAGTTAGTGTTTGCACATTCCTCCAAAAGGAATATTCCTTCCCCCTTTTTGCACAATTAAACTTTGTTTTAATTTGCTAAAGAATATTCTCTTTCTTCACTCATTTGAAAAAGGAGAATATTCCTTTTCTAACAAACTTACTTGACTTCTTGAGCAAGTTAACTTGTGACCTCTTGTGCAAGTTGCAAGTGTGTTTGTTTTGAGAAAGGATAACCCTTGATTAAATATCATCATTTATTCTCATTCATTGATGAGAATCCATGATCCATGCATCCAACTTCTTCCATCCTTGACCGTTGATTAACCATTTTGATCTCAACCCTTCATTTCTCATTTTCTCACCTATAAATAGGTCACTATTTGGAGACAAATGGATCCATCGTTTTCATATCAAACTCATGTTGTTGAAATCACTCACACTCACACTCATATTTAGCATCTTTTTAGTTTAAATTTCTTACATAATAGCTTAGCTTCCATTAATGGATTCCATGGTAACATAGATGCATACATTTAACTTGTTTATTAATTAGGGTTTTGAATCTTTTAGCTTAGAATCCATTTAGATTAGCTTTGTATTTGCACATCTTAATAATTTTAGCATAAATCATGTTAAAATATCTTGCATCATGTTAATCTAGTTTTGAATCATGTTTCAACACACATCTCACAATGGTTTCATCAGTTTTCTTCAATAAAACTAATTGAAACAAGCTTATTATACCTGGGATTGGGAAAGAGTCGTCATTCCACATCAACGCAACACCACTCCCCCAATAAGATAAGTTTCAAATAGATTAGAGTAGGTGTTTTGAAGCTTTCGTAATTTAGTATGCTTGGTTTAATTTGCATTTGATTGATCCTATTGAGATTGAAATTAGTGGCATGAATATGCTTTGATTCTTCATGGATCAAGTGTAGTCACCCATACTAATCTGTTGGTCACATTTTGGCCCTAGAAGGAGGGCCTAAACCTTCGATCAAATTTAATCAATTTCTATTTGGAATTCTATTTTTTCTGATCCTTGCAGGATACAACAATGTGTTAGGAATTGTATGTAGAAAATATAAATTAAATGCAAATAAAGATTAAACAAAGGAATGGAAAAACACAAAAATAATAACATCAAGAGACAATATTTAATGTGGTTCACCCAAACTTGGGCTACATCCACTAAAAAAGAGTCCAATATTATTATCCAGTAAATCAAACCGATTACAACCAGTAATCCCTTACAACTCAATACCACTACAATTGCTACAATACAATGTCCACAAAAGCCCAAAACCTTAGCCTTTTATCAAGACTTATGTCAGCTACAAAAATAGGGTTTTTTTATGTCGGCCAATAGAAAAATAACACCCAATGCCTTTATAAAATAATAAAAAATCGTGAGAGGTGGGAGCGTGCCAAGGGCACTACCCCTAGACCTCGCAAGGGGAACGGCCCCCAAACCCCTATTAAAAAAATTGGGGGGAAACCGCGCCGATAGAAGTGGGGAAATTTTAACATTCGAGTCTAATTAGGCTTCATATACCAACACAACGATCCAAGAAATTTTAGCGACACCTTTGTTGGGAATCACCATATAGCAACACTATCATCATCAGAAACAACGATGCCTAATTAATACCTTGGTGTTGATTAAGATAAATGGAGACGCTGAATGCTTTTAGAGGTATCAAGGATTTTTAAATGGTGACACTCCCAAATAGCAAAGCTATATCATCACTTGATTTTTGTAGAGCAACGCTAAAATTCACCAGAGCGACCCTCATTTGATTTATGGTGACGTTATCATGAACAATGATTCCCTTCTTTGGTAAGCAAAAACAGTGTGGTTTTTCAACATGTGCTTTAATTTCTTTACTTCATCCAATCACTAACATGCCTCTGACTTTATTCTGGTTTTTAGGCTAACTAGATTTTGTAGGTTGGACAATAGAAGTTGAAGTGAAGAAGCATTATTATCTTTCCATCTTATAATTGTAACAAGTGTTTCAATGATTTTGGGGAAATTATAGCCCATTCATCATGCTTTTCATGTTATGCTTTAGGACCACACTAGCTTTCAATTGGGTTTTAAAATAAACACTCAAATCAGTTAAAATTGACACCTCATCTCATCTTACTTTGAGTTTAAAATTGAACAATACAACTTAACACTTCGTTTGGTGCATAAAATGAACTTACCTTGCTTTGAGGATTAAAATTAACAATTGTTTTCTATGTTTTGTGATTTACATTTGTGTCATTGAATGTGTATGCAGTTCTCTCATGCCACTTGGCAATCTTGAGAATAAAAATCATTTCCTTGACATTTTGTATAATCACCCACATATTTTGATTTGGATTAAAATGAACCCCATGCTAGTGTGAGGAAAAGGTGTTTTGTGTGTTCTCTCCTTGCTTCATGTGATCAGGGGGATCAAAATAATAATGTACTTCCTTTCCTTTTTATCTTTAGAGGGCATGCCTCCCTGCTTCGAAAGGAGGGAACAACCCAAGCGGAAATAAGCTAAATCCAATCTCTTTCAAGCCTCTATATAAATAATGTATTTGTGACGAAAGTCATAAATAATAGGTGTGGATGTATCATACCGACAAGTGTCACCCCTAGTATCCATGTGATACATTAAAATATCTTCTTAGGAAGAGATTGGGAGGCCTCTTGATTGAAATAATCTTGAGCTAATCTTGTCATGTGTATGGCCACCTTGTGCAAAAGCTCTTATTATGAACCAATTGTTTAGAAGCCAAAAACCCTTATGCTTGTTGGTGCAAGAATAGTCATTCTCAAGCTGCCCCACATTTTACTATTCAATTGTCAAAATAGGGAAATCCTTAGGATCTTCGGATCTTCAAGATTTGAGATTTGGTGGTCCTGAGAAGTGTGTGTGATGGAGGGGAGCCAGTGTTTCCAAATATCTATTTGTTCTCATTTTCTTAGTGTTTGGAGAAATACAAGTGGGGATTCAACAAGTAGTATCTTTTGAACCTAACATTGTAAATGCTTCTGAGTCAGTTTAATACTTTGCTTGGCTCCAAAAACATTACAAACAAACACTCACAATTTTCCTCAAAATTTCAAACCCTTTGGTCTAAGTATGGATACCCTTTGAAATAGCCTTGATATTAATGCTTGTCCTAAGGATTTCTATCCTTAGAGATTTCTAAATATATTGACTTATATCTCAATACATACTTCCTAAAGTTAACATAGGTAACTATGGCTTGAACTTCATCCTTTTCACAAAATGGACCTTCTAAAATTTATGATCTTTTTGACATAGGCATTTATTTTGAACTTAATCAAGACAAGTGTTTGTGGTAAAAGAAACTCACTTAAATAAGATAAATTGATAAATTGAACCCCACATGACCATTTGGAGACCGATCACTCCAGTTGAACAACCTGACCTTACAGGTGCTATTATTCAGCCAAACTTTGAACTAATTTATGGAGAACAAACTGACATAATTAGTAGTTTGAGAATCTTCACTTTTGAAAAAAAGAAACATCCATTCAGTGGAGAAAGAAAGCAACACTCTTAGACAAAGAAGAGGAACAAGCTGATATTGTGACTAGAAGGCCCATATTACCACCACCCGCATGGCAATAAATATCCTCTTTTCTTTCATAAATCTTAACTTCTCTAAATGATCTCATGCAAAGTCAAAATCCCCAAGAGAAGGTCTACATTTTTCTAATTCAAACTTAGATATCATAGTTCAAAATACATTAGAAGTTGTATCCAAAAATAGTACCGCAACATGAACAAATTGGCAACAAGGTTTTATAGACTTATCCCGCTGAATAATATGGACATGTATGCTCAATATGAATCCCTCATTTAAGTCAAAACATTGGTCTTTTAAACAATCTTAGGCTTGTCTTAGATGATCACATGCAAAGTCAGAATCCCCAAGAGAAGGTATACAAATCATCACTTTAAAATTAGGTATCTTAGTCCAAAAGCCTTCAAAAGAAACCTTTTAGCACTTCACCAAAATATAACCAAGTTGGTATACAACTTCTACAAACGTGCTTCAAGGAACAAAGCAAACTTGTATGCATTCTTTTATAGTCAAAACCCTGGTCTTTTTCACGATCTTGAACCTATCTAAATCATTGGGTCTTTACGATTTGAAAACTTTATAGGTCTAGCTTGTTTCTCATTATTGTGGTCTTATCAAACAAATGTTCACTCTAAGTCAACATTGGGTCAAAAATTTCATCCACCCCTTCATCAAATTTCATACTTCACCAAAATTTGCAAATTTTTTGAATACACCAACACTTTTTGACTTTAACATCTATCAAACCAACCCCTAACTTAGCTACTTTGTATGTGAAATGTATCCTTTTCCATGCACTTAGTTAAGTTAGTTATCATCTTTGAAATAGTTTATCTTAAAGGTCACAAGTCTACCCTAAATATTTCCAAGTTCATAAACATCCTTTATCAAACATCAAACATCAAAATCTTAAGTCAAAAGTGTTGTCCCAAAATGTTTGCAAAGATCACTCTCCACATCATCCACCCTTTTCATCTCTCATTATCATCATTGCTCCAAAAATACTTAGAGTGTCTCTTTTACCTAGATTTGAGTCAACTAGAGAGTTCAAACATTACAAATCTCAACATAACTCTCCCATAGGTGACCCAAAATTTATGGTAAAGATAAGATCACAACACAAGAGAATCATGGAGAAAACCAAAGTCACATTCACCTCAAGTGATCCAAATCCTCAAGAATTTGATCCAAGAAGTCAAGTTACTCCATCACAACAACTATCCTCTCCATCAAGGCCATATGAGATTGAAGACGTTATGAATAACCCATTTGAACTTACTAGGGAGGAAATCATGGAACATCAAGTCTTGGGAAACATAGCTCCAATTTCCCCATCATTTGTTGCACAAAATTTCACACAAGGCTTCAAAAATCCATCACTAGAGATAAATCAAACATCCACTCCTATTCTTGCAACTAGTATTGACAAGGACTTTGGTCTAACTCTTCCATTCAAAAGCAACACACTTGTGGGTACCCTCGATACCAATCCTCCATCCCAAACCACTACTTGGACACGTACCTTTGGTCCTCCTCTCATTCTCAAAGATCCCCAACATCTATATAAACCTCTTACACTCCATTACTCCACAACAACCTCAACATATAGAGGACACCCCTCTTTATCCATACCTACAAATACCACAAGTGTGCCCAACATCACACAAGGTAGTGTGTACCAATTGGACCCAAAAGGGAAAGGAAGTACCCTCATGCAAAATCAACATTTAACACCACATTGAACCTCTTCATCTAATCCTCCCATTGATACGTCAAACACAATGGTTATCCAAAACACATCTATTTCATCCATCATCAACCCACAACAAAAAAATCCCTTAATCATGAATCCTGTCAACCAAGGTAGTACCTTGACCACATCTCAAACACAAGGTAATCTCCAAAACATCGATCAAGGGAACCCTTTCAATCAGTGGACCCAAGGTCCTAATATTCCCTTAACATTGCAATATTTAATGAGACCATCCTCATCTTTATTGTGTGTCCCCCTAGTCGTGCAAAATCAAATGCAACCTCAAACTTGCATTCCTCCATCACAATCCACTATCTTGCAAGGAATGTTAAACCAATGGAATCCACAACCTCTCATCAACAATGCACAACTAGCACAAAACATCAACACTTAAAACCCATCTCAGATGTCCCAACCACTGGTTGATCCTATATTGCAAGCACATGCCTTAGCTTTACAACAAGCCCAATAGGCTTATCAACAAGCAACCTTAGTCGCGGAGCAAAAAAAGCAAGCACAACAAGCACAACAAGCAACCTTAGTTGCACAACAACAACATCAAGTAGCCTTAGTCACACGACAATGGCAACAACAACAACAAGTAGCCTTAGTATCCCAACCACAATAGCAACAACATCAAGCAGCCTTAGCACAGTAACAACAATAAGCCCAATAGCAAGCCACCTTAGCACAACAACAACAACAAGCCCAAAAGAAATCCCTACTAGCACAAAAACAACAACAACAACAAGCCCAATAGCAAGACCTTTTGGCACAAAAAAACAACAAGCCTTACTAGCTCAACACTATTCCCAACAACAACAACAAAGTTCCTACTATAATCCTCAAAAAAACATCATCAAGACAAACACATTAGAAACATATACATCAACATCGCAATCACCTTCACAAAATCCCACACCATCATACACCCCATACAACACCTTATCATATCAAAATCCCACATACAATCCATCCACCATACCACAATACACAACGTATGTTCTACCACCAAATCTGCAAGATGATCTAGCCTTGTAACTTAAGGAATTATCACTGTAAGAAATGCAAGACCTTCAAATGGGAAAGACAAAGAAGCCCCATACACAAAACCTATGTCGATATCCATTCAATCAAAACATTGCAATGGTACTATTCCCTCCTAGTTTTGAAATCCCAAAATTTGAAAAATACAAAGGAAGAGGAATCCTTGTAGACCATATCAAATATTTTAACATCATGTGCATGGATGTCTCCTATAAGGAGTCCTATTTGATGTGCCTCTTCCCATGAAGTTTAATAGGTCCTGCCATGGATTGGTTTTCTCAATTACCTCCAAGTATCAAAAATTTCCAAGAAATCATTGACAAATTCATAGATCACTTCTCCTTTAATCTTGATGTGGACGTAAGCTTAGAAGAGTTATATACTCTCAAAAAAAATAAGGGAGAATCTTTCGCCAATTTCTTGCAACGATAAAGGCAAAGAGTGAGTAAAAGTAAGTGGTAAATTCCCGATGAACAAGTGGGCATTATCATAGAAAATATAGATCCAGATCTATCCTTCCACTTGAAGATGTAGTGCATCACATCTTATGATGAGCTTGTCCCTAGAGCCCTTAACATCGAGAGAGCTATAATCTCACAGGGAAATACTCAAACCTACAAAGACAACCATCCATCAACTGATTCGAATGAGAAGCCTCACATCTAGGCTAAGAACAAAAATGTAACAAATGATGGAATGGTATATGCTAAGGTGTTCCTAAGTGCTCCTAGGCCAAACAACAACCAAATAGCTAACATTCAACCAACAGTGCAACAAACAACACCAACACAAAACAAGCAGGTTAACAATACTGAAATGTAACAAAGACGAACACCTAACAAGAATAACTATCTAAAATGAGAGTATATCAAGTTATTAGAACCTATTGAGACTACCATGAATAAATTGGTAGAGTCAATCTTGATAATGCTTCCAAACTTTGAAAACTACCAAGAACCGCAGGATAAACTGCCCTGGTAGAACAGAAAAGATCTATGTGAATTTCACAAAATCAAAGGTTACAAAACAAAAAATTGCATGAGGCTCAAAAATATTATCCAAGATCTTATAGAGAGTGACACCATATCTATTGAGGTACCATCTAGGAACCAAGATCTTAAGATATACAAGAACCCTATGCAAGATAATAGCAAAGGGAACAACAACAAAAAAGCTAAGGATTACACAAACGTGCAACATACCTATTCCAGTGTAGTCACTTCTTGTGATAGTGTCATCACCGTCATTACCATCAAAGGGCCTAGTGTGGAGTTTGGAGTCACCACATGATGTGGAAAATTCACCATCCAAGGAGTCCCATCTCAATCTAGGGCACAACCTACTTTACCAACATCAAATCCCAGCAAGTATAATCTCCTAAATCAGCTTAAGAAGACCCCTACATAGATATCAATCTTAGAACTATTAAGGCTATCCTCCATGCATAGGGAAATATTAGAGGAAGCTCTATCTACATCATCCATCCCCAAGGATATTGATACAGATCAGTTTCAAGCTATGGTAGGGCATATCACTAATCATTTTCTTAGCTTCTTAGAACAAGACCTACCATCGCAACCATCTCATAATCATGCTTTACACCTTGAGGTCATCATCCATAAGAACAAGGTTAAAAGAGTCTTAGTAGATAAAGGTGTTGGCCTAAACATTTTAACCCTTCAGTTGATCAAAAATCTGGAATATTCAGATGATACTATTGAGAAAACAAAGATCACCACTATTAGGGCATATGACGACCAAGAATGGGTATCACAAGGCAACATCACACTACCCATCCAAGTGGTCCCCCTCATTGCAGAAACTACATGCCAAGTGTTATAACTTGATCTTCCCTACAACATCCTGCTTGGTTGACCCTGGATCCATGCTCTAAAATTTGTAGCATCAACCTACCATCAATGTGTATAGTTTCCTTTTGAGGATAAAGAAGTTACCATCCATGGAGATCTTGAGCCTTTTTACTACTACAAGAATCTTGATGAAAAGTTCTATAAGATCCCCCAAATACCCAAGAATGACAAAGGGATTATACCTTCTACCTCATTTTTTGACCCATCATCCCTTGCATCTACCTCAGAAACAAAAACCCCTATTGTGAAGAGCATACCCAACATCAAAGTAGTTATCCAGGATGATGGTTGTGGAAACTATAAGCTAACGAGGGATAATTTTGCATTGGGAGAGCTGCCTCTTTCTCCCAAATCTCATGGCAAACCCACACCTAGAAACATCACTGAAACTATCAAAACGGAAGCTAATACCTTCACCAAATAGGGGGGCCTGAATAAAGAAGATATCCATGAGGGAGATATCTCTAAATTGCTCTATCAAGATGAACGACTTGTCCCTATTCTTCCTATGGAAGATGAAAACAAAGGCTTGTAGCTAATGAAGGGAATGGGGTATACCAAGAATGAGAAATCAGGAAAAAATGACAATGGTTTGCTAGAACCTATCGTTCCTGAGAAACATCCAAAGAATCTTGGCCTAGGTTGTACTACTAGCAAGGTTACCCTTCTTGGAAAAGGTACTTCCACTAAATGGGATGAGGCTTCCTCTTGGTTACCAACATCATGTGATATTACCCTAGATGAAATCCCCCTCAATGTTGCTGAATTATTTGAGAATAACTCCATCTTCATGATATCTACATCATCCTTTACCCCAAGCAACCGACCAAATGAAATACGTCTAGTATACCCAACACTCATTGACTTGGACCAATGAGGACCACCAATTCTATATTTATTCAAAAATGATGAAGCAATCTCAGAATTCATGGGACTCCATGAAAAATTACCATGGGTAGATCACAAATCATGATTTGATATAGAGCTAGACACAAGGGCATACTATGGGGAGATGATTGAATCCTTCGGTTGCAAAATTTGATGAAATGTAAATAACATGCAGATATTTAAGTGAAAATCACACTGTGGCACTTTTTTATCCTAAAATAGTAAAAAGAAAGGACAAATCCGAAGGTGAAAACCCCTCTAAGGTGCCCAAGGATGAGGGATTCAATCTCCCCTTTAGTGTTATGCATCCAACAAAATCAGCAATCTTAGCAGAGAAGGCTACTCCAGTCAATGTGGGAATGGAAGAAGCACCCAAGACCACTTTCTATGCCAAATATTTGTTGGATGAAGAACAAAAGAACCTAGCAGCATTCCTGAAAGAGTGAAGAGCTAACTTTGCATGGTCATACATGGATATGCTAGGGCTTGATCTAGAAGTAGTTGTGCATCATCTAGTAGTCTATCCTGAAGCCAAACTAGTAAAGCAAAAATTAAGGAAGATGCACCCTCAGATAAAACTCTTGGTCAAACTTGAGTTACAAAAGATTCTTGACATTGGATTCATCCAACCCATAGATTATCTTGAGTGGGTTTCAAACCTAGTACCAATCTCCAAACCAACAGGGCGCATCATAATCTGCATTGATTTCAGAGACTTGGACAAGGCATGCCCGAAGGATGATTTCCCTCTTCCTCACATCAACATCATAGTGGACTTAATAGTTGGGCATGAAATGATATCACTCATGGATGTTTTTTCAAGCTACAATCACATCATGATCATCAAGGAGGATCAACACAAAATTGAATTCACTTTTCCATGGGGGACATACTACTAGAACATGATGTCGTTTGGGCTAAAGTATGCAGGAGAAACCTATCAGATAGAAATGACCCTCATCTTTCACAACATGATCCACAAAATAGTTGAAGATTATGTGGATGATATTTTGGAAAAATAAAAAGAAAAGGAGTAAACACATACAAGTCTTACTACCCATCTTTGACAGGCTTGAAGAGTACAAGGTATGGCTAAACCCAAAAAAGTGTGTCTTCAAGGTTACATTAGGGAAGCTTCTTGGCTATATTGTCTCACAAACAGGGATAGAAATTCATCCAGAAAAATTGAAAGCCATCCTAGATATGGAACCACCACAAACATTAAATAAAATGATAAGGTTACAAGGAAGATTGTAGTCCATCAGGAGATTCATAACACAACTATCAGATAAAATCCACCCTTTTTCACATCTTCTCCATAAAGTAATAACTTACAAGTGGGACAAAAAGTGCGATAAATCTTTCCAGTAGATCAAAGACTACTTATTGACACCTCTAGTGCTCATTCCACCAATACCAAACAAACCATTGATCATGTATATCTCAACAACATCAACAACACTAGGTGCTCTTTTAGCACAACATGACGCAAAAAAAAAAAGGCCTATCTACTACATCAGTAGGAACTTGGTGGGCTATAAAATGAACTATTCATCCATTGAGAAAGCATTCTTAGCATTGATTTTTGCTTCACAAAAATTCAGACACTACATGTTGTCACATCAAATCAAACTCATTGCAAAAATTGACCCATTGAAATACATGTTATCCAAAGCAACTCTCATTGGGCGAATGGCCAAATGGGTAATGATCTTGATTGAATTTGACATAGAATATGTGGAGCGCAAGGAAATCAAAGGACATGTGATCGCAGACCAACTGGCAGAGGTAGCTATCTATGTAGAGAATCCATTGATATCTAAATTCTCTGATGAAGCAGTATTCCTTGTCAATGTAGCAAATCATTGGAAGATGTACTTTGATGGACCATTCACCCAACATGGATTAGGGGTGGGTATTCTCTTCATCACTCCTCAAGGATATTGCATCCCAAAGTGATACAAGCTATAATTTCCATGTACTAATAACATTGCTAAGTACTAAGCCCTAATCACAGGTCTAAGGATAGAAATTCAATGGCAGATACAAGAGATGAAAGTCTATGATGACTCATAGTCGGCTATTAACCAAGTTAATGACAACTACCAAAATAAGGACAATAAGCTTACTCCTTACAAGAATATGGGAGATAGTTTGAAGGAACTTTTCATAGATATAACTTTTGAGTAAATTCCTCACATGAAAAACTAAGCAGCAGATGTTGTGGCAACAATCGGGTCACTGTTAGACATTCCAAACAATGCCCTGTAATGCGACTTCTTGGCAGAACAACTTCTCATACCAACTTTAAAAATCTTGGAATTTGAATTCATCTGTGTCATTGTTAATCCTAGATCCCTGTGGTACCATGACATCTTTACCTACCTAAGTAGAGGAACCCTCCCATCCACGATCACCTCGAACCTTAAAATGACCTTTGTTAAAAAGGAATCCTGATTCATGATCATAGATGATACCTTATACTGCCGAAGCATCGAGGGGGCATTACTACGATGTCTTAACCAAGAGGAATCCTTGACCGATGTAACAAAAGTACATGATGGCATATGTGGTTCCCATTCTAGTGGTATGACTTTAGCTAAGAAACTGTTGAGGACAAGGTACTACTAGCCAACCATGGAAAGAGAATCCCATCAGTATGTGTATAAGTGTGTCTATTGTTAATAGCATGGAGGTCTGATTCATGCTCCAACTCAAGAGTTACAACCAATGATCACACCTTGGCCTTTCTCACAGTGGGGGCTTGACCTCATAGGAATGATTACCCCAACTTCATATAATGGCCACAAGTTCATCATAATGGCCATTGAGTACTTTACCAAGTGGGTTGAAGCTATTCCTATGACCTACATAACGAGAAAGAAAATTGCTAAGTTTATCCTGAACTAATATGTTGTTATGGTGTTCCATAAACTCTTATCTCATACAATGGAACACCCTTCAAGAATCACGTTGTGAAAGAGTTATGTCAAAGATTCAACATCCAACATAAATTTTCTACCCCATATTACCCCCAAGGCAATGGTCAAGCTGAGGCTACAAACAAAACTATTCTAAATCCTAAAGAAAATGGTCAATGAAGTTGGTTGTGACTGGCATCTATAGCTAAATCTTGCTCTTTAGGCCTATAAAACTAGTATCTACAAGCATACAAGTGTAACCCCTTTCTCCTTCGTCTACAGATTAGAAGCCATCCTACCTATTGAGTTTGAGCTTCCATCACTACGAGTGTCACTGCATAACCTAATTACTGATGAAAAATATAGAGTATCTTGGCTAAATGAGTTAGAATTCTTGGATGAGCGTCATCTTGATGCCCTTAACCACTTGAAAGTATATCAAAACCAATTGAAATAAAGCTCTAACAAGAAGATCAAATGATGGTCTTTCTAAGTAGGGGATATTTTACTAAAGCAAAATCAGAAGAATCTCCCAGATCAAGACAATCACAGAAAGATTGAGCCTAATTGGTTGGTTCCCTTTGTCATCACAACAAGTTATGGATCAAGAGCATATCAATTGTCAACACTTGAAGGGGAACCCTTGCAGGAACCAACCAATAGCTTGCATCTCAAAAAAAATTATGCCTAGGCTTAAATGGTGTAAATTTGAAAATACAAAAAAAATAAAAAAATGATCAAAATCCAAAAAAATAAGAAAAATGATTGAAAAAACAAAAAAGAAAAGAAAATAATCCTCTAGTGAAAACCACTTCGGTGGTGCTTTGGGAAAGTACCTTGGTGAAAACCTAGCAAACATGCACCTTGCGTAAATAAAGCACCTCCATCTATTCTTTAGCTCTTTATCCTATCATTTGTTGCATTGCATCCATCACAATCAAGCTTCCTATTTATTCCATCTCCCATCCATGTCCAAATCATAGCTAGATGTTGTGAAGTATCGTATCCCCTTAGTACTAATTGGCCTATTATTAAGGTCAGTTTGTCCTACCTATATTGAGGTAGTCTATCATATCATATTGAGAGAAATTTTTTATGGATTGGATCAGGTTCTTGTATATCTTAAGGTTATCAAAAAATCCAAAAACATTCATAAAACTTCATCAAAATCCAAAAACATTTACAAAATCCTATACAACTAAAATCCAAAAACATTCGTAAAACTTCATCAAAATCCAAAAAAAAACTGCAAAATCTTGTATAGCCGAAAATCCAAAAACATCCAAATTCCTGTACAACTAAAATCCAAAAACATTTGCAAAATCTTGTATAGCTGAAAATCCAAAAAAAATCAAATTCCTATACAACTAAAATCCAAAAACATTCGTAAAATTGTAAAGTCAAAATCCAAAACATCCAAAACACATCAAAATCCCTAAAAGGGTCAAAACATCAAAAATCCAAAAATAGAACCAAGTCGAACTATGAGTCTTTGAGCTTGAACGTAGGCAAGGCTATCATTGATGTGCCCTCGAGACACCCTAGGTCAGTCCTTTAGGAGCCTGTCATAATAAATTGGCAATCCATCAATTGTTAATATCTCATTGTTAATAAGTTGAGTAAGTCAAACTATATGGTCTATGCATGTATAACATAGGCAACGCTCATCTTTGATCAACCCCCGAGGCCCCTAGGATAGGTCTTTTACATTAGGTTCTTGGTTGAAAACTCATAAAACTTCTAAACATTCAAATATCTCGGAAAAGCCTTTAAACATTTGAAAATCTAAAAACTCCTAAACATTCAAATATCTTAGAAAACCCTAAACAACCTCAAAATACTCGAAAACCAAAACATCCACATAAACTTTCAAAAAGACCAAAAATAGCCTCAAAACATTTTTTTTAAATACCAAAAACATTAACATATTCCAAAAAATCCAAAACCATCCATCCCATTTTGCTTTCACCCGCAATAAAACTTCACCCATAATAAATCAATCGTCATCTTCAACCTTTGGAAAAACAAATCAAAAACAAGTATCACAAGTCATAAAGTGGGAACCTAAGTTTCAAAATCTAAAGTCTAGATCATAGGTAAATGCGTCAGTGGAGTTTGTATCAATGGCTTATCACATACCTCATCCTAATCAAAACACTTGATCAACATGACCTAGGATGCATCCTTCCTACAATGGATATCAGTATCAAAAATCACCTTATCTAAAATAAACTGGAAAGCGATATAGATAACACATTGTTTTTCTTTGATGTATCAATGATTTAGAGAGAAAGGAATGGGGCATCGATCATTATCTTTTATTTGTTGTGCTTGTGGGTATTCATGTAAAATAATCTTGGTGCATAGTTGCTTAGTTGTGTGTAGGGAAGTTGTTTGGAGTACATTTTTGACTATTGCATATGCTTTGTTCTAATATATTCTAAGCTTCTAACTTGCATTCCAATGAGGTTTTTGTATGTCAAGGTGTGAACAAGAACTATCCTATCTATTTGCAGAGTCAAAGTACATTACACTAGATACAACGTCATCCTGGTTTTTAATACCTTGATGCATCGTGTCTATGTGTTATATTAAACAATGAGGACTGATGGAAAATACCAATCCCAAGATATGAGAAAATCATCATCATCATGCATCATGCATCATGCATCACCATCTCTAATAAAGTCTCAGTGGATCGTAAACTACTTGGACTTTTTTGGATCAATCTCAAAATCAATGGTCAATCATCTTATATCTTCTATCTTCTCTCTGCACTAACCTAGTATCATGACAGTAAGCAAAAAAATAATCAATGCATCCATCATGTGTCCACAAATCATCAGCATGCATACATCTCGCATAACCATAGCATATCATAATATCATAAAAAATATACATTCTACAACATCATTATCATTTAAGTTGCGATGAATAATATAGATTTGTTATTCTAAGCATCTTGGTAAGGAAAGCTAAGGTGCGGAAACAACTCTCCTAACATCAAAACCTCAGGGAAGAATGCAGAGATACTTTTAAATTTTCAATTACAGTCCAATTAAGATACACTTGAAAGAATTAACAGAAACAGAGAAATAATCATACACATATGAACACCAGATTTACGTGGGAAAACCCTTATGGGAGAAAAACCCCTTTGTATTATAGTAATGAAATTACATACAGAGTACGGGCTTCACTCTCTCTGATGTCAATTTACAACAGCATTCACAATGATCAACCTTGCTACAGAACACTCCAGATACAATACTCTCATAATTACATTCACTAATCACTCATTGAACTATTCATCCAACTGTTCATACAACCATCAAACCAAAAAATCTTCAAATCCTGAGAATAACCATGACGCCCATGGTCTGTCTATCTTTGTCTCAGTAACAGCCGCAACAGTCCAACTGCTAGTGGTTCCCATTTTTCTCCTTGATTGGTCGAGGACAAACCACATAGGATGGTCAATTGGTTAGAGGCGTTCAAAATGTATTCGCATGTCGGTGAGACACTAACCGTGTCTCCCCGATGCCACAAGACCTGACTGTCGATATCGCCAAGAGTCATCACTATCGGCAAGAGGTTACACCGAGTTCAGAAAGTTGTCGCTCAGACTTCACCTTGTCGCCAAGACCTCATACCGATGATCATCACTTGTATCGCTATTCGGAAAGACCATCATTTTCAATGAGACATCATACCGAAGTTCCAAAGTCACATAGACGTTAGCATTTCCATCGGAAAGACTATTGTCATTCGCCAAGAGATCACATCGAGCCTTCAAGTCATACCGAAAAGAACACTTGTTGGCAAGACTTAGGCTATCGCTGAGACGTTACTCTGAATGTTCACACCTTTCGCCAAAGTCTTCAGTCGCTAGGAGTCTCACTGAAGACACCCCTTAACAAACACCAATGTCAGCAGGACTTACCACTTTCGCCAAGAGGTTACAATGAAGATACCAGCCAGTCAGCAAAACCACAACCATCAGCGAGACAATCAACTGTCTCTAAGACTTCATACCAAATCCTTCAAGTTATCCTGATGACTCTGAGTGTAGCTATCGGCGAGACATGCCATATCGATAAGACTTCATACCAAAGCAAGCCTTTCAGCAAAGGGTCTCCCCGATGACTTCGAATGCAAAAATTTCGATGAGACTTTCCATATCGGTAAGACTTCATACTGAAGCATATGAGTTACTCCGATGACTCCAGTCACTATGACTCTCCCTGACACTGCTTGTCGCCCAGAGTCTCCCCGATATCCGATAAGAATGGCATGTCAGCCAGACCAACCCACTTGGTAGAAGGTTACAATGAACGCCACAAGTCACATCGACAACGCCAGTCGGCAAGACAGAAGCATTGTCTCGGTGACCTGTACAAACCACAAGGTTACTAAACTACCAGTCAGCTAGACAATATGGATGTCACACCGACTTGGCTCTTTTAGAGGTTTCAGCCTGTGAGATTGAGGCACATTATTCCAACAAACTCCCACTTGACGAAGATCACACAGACACCTCCAGAGCACAACAAAACTACTAAAATTCATGGGAACCAATGCCCATCGAATTGGCACACCACTTGAACTTGTCTGTGCTCATTGGCTTCGTCAATGCATCTGCAACATTCTCTAGAGTATCCACTTTTTCTAATGAGACCTTTTCCATCCTCCACCATATCTTGTACAAAATGGTACTATAAATCTATATGTTTCGTCCTGGCATGGAAAGTAGGATTCTTTTCCAAACAGATAGCACTCTGACTGTCACAATAAATTTTTATTTTCCCTACATCAAAACCAATGTTAGAACACAAACGTTTTAACTAGATTTCTTCTTTATAGGCATGTGTTGCTGCCATGTATTCTGCCTCTGTAGTGGACAAAGTGACTACGGCCTGCCGCTTACTCATCCAACTCACTGTACCACCATTCAACATGAAAATATATCCACTGGTGGATCTTTTGCTGTCAATGTCCCCTACCCAATTAGAATCCACATATCCTCGAATACTGAGAGTCCTTTGTGATTCAACCAAGTTACCATGGTAACACAAAGCATATTTTGAAGTGCCCTTCAAATATCTGAACACTCTTTTCACAGCATCCCAATGTGTCCTTCCAGGATTAGCCATAAATCGACTAAGTACTCCCACCGCTTGGGCAATGTCTAGACTTGTACAAACCATTGCATACATTAAATTGCCAACCGCACTAGCATAAGGTACATTGGTCATCTCCTCCATTTCAACATGAGATTTTGGACAGTCTTCAACAGATAGCTTTGTTCCCTACAAAATTGGAACAACTAGCTGCTTGCAATCAGTCATGCAAAATATTTCTAGAATAGTCTTGATATACTTACTCTGACTGAGCCAAAGTTTTCTATTCTTCACATCCCTAGTTATTTTCATTCCCAAAATATACCTTGTTGCACCAATATCTTTCATTTCGAACTTTGCATACAACTGAGACTGAAGATCATAAATCATTAACTTACTATTGCCTATGAACATCATATCATCAACATAGAGAGCAATAATAAGGACTTGATCACTTTCAGCTTTGTAATACACACAATGATCATATTTTGATCTTACAAATCCCAATGACAAAAGAAAAGTGTCAAACTTCTGGTACCACATTCTAGGAGACTGCTTTAACCCATACAGAGATTTATTCAACTTGCAAACCAATCTTTCTTTACCTTTTTCCACAAAGTGCTCAGTAGGACATATAAATCTCTTCTTCAAGATCACCATGAAGAAATGTTGTCTTCACATCCATCTGTTCGATCTCTAAGTCATACGGCTGCAAGTGACAAAAGAAATCTGATAGATGTCAGCTTAGCTATAGGAGAAAAATTTTCCCATAATCAATTCCCTCTACCTGGGAATAACCTTTAACCAACCTCGCCTTATATTTTTCCACACGCCATCGGGCCTATTTTTTTTAAATACCCATTTGCAGCCAACAGCTTTTCGCCTTGTGGCAAGGGCACCAAACTCCAAGTATCATTATTTTCTAATGATGTCATTTCTTCATTCATGGCTTCCAACCAAGAGTCTGAATCAAACATTCTAAATGCCTCTTTCACAGTCCTAGGCTCATCAGTGCTAGAAATTAAAGCATGGCACAAGTAGAATCTATCAAAGAAAACCCATACCTATCAGGTTGCTTTCTTTCACGAGTTGACCTCCTCACTTGTTGAGGCTGAGGTTGTTCTTCTTCATCAGAACCCTCAGAACTACTTGAGCTCTCCTCATTTTCAGGTACATTTTGAATTTTGAATTCCTCTTTATCTAGTGTCGAAGGAATTTCAACTACATCCTTTTTGTTTTATGATTTTGTCTCTGACTGCAGATCCAAGGTAGAAGGCTTCAGCTCACGAAAGATTACACTTTTGTTGTATAGAACCTTCTTCGTATCAGGATTCCAAAGCTTGTATCCTTTTATGCCAGCACTATAACCAATAAAAAAACATTTGACAGCCTTGTTCTCCAATTTAGATATTTTCTCATACGACACATGTGCACATGCCTCACAGCCAAAAACATGAATATGTCTTAAAGAGGGCTTTCTTCCAGACCATGTTTCTAAAGGTGTTTTCTCAACAAGAGAAGAATTAGGAGAATGGTTTATCAAGTAACATGTTGTAGCGACTACCTCAGTCCAGAACTTCTCCTCCAAGCCAGCACTGCTCAACATACTTCGAGCTCTTTCCATCACTACCCTGTTGAACCTTTCTACAAATCCATTTTGCTGCGGAGTGTAAGGTGTAGTTTTATGTCTTTTAATTCCATGATCTTTACAATACCTCTCGAAATCATCAGAACAAAATTCACCGCCATTATCCGTCCTTAAACATTTTATTTTTCTTCCAGTCTGATTCTCTACAAGGTTCTTAAATTCCTTAAACCGACTGAACACTCCTGATTTACTTTTCAAAAAATAGACAAATGCCCTTCGTGAATAATCATCAATAAACAATACATAGTACCTTGACTTAAACAAAGAAGGAACATTCACTGGACCAAAAACATCTGAATGTATATAATGAAGCAAACCAGAAGATTTGTGAGGACTGGAATAAAATGAAACACGGTGTTGTTTTCCATATATACAATGTTCATAGAATTCAAATTCAAGGTTACAATCTTCAAGCCCATCAACCAGGTTTTTATTCTTCAAGGTTTTTAAAGCTTTCTCACCAATGTGGCCTAGCCTATGATGCCAGAGCATAGTCTTTTCTGCTATAAGTTTAACTTCCATAGATTTTACACTATCAGGAACTTTTTCCTCTTTTCCTCCATGAGTAGCTTTCTATGACTTTATAGAGACACTATTGCTTTGCACAACATGTGCATCAAGCTTATACAAGGTACCAACACGAGAACCTCTTGCTAGCACCATAGAGCCTCTAGTCATCTTGCAGCCATTTCCAGAGAACGTGACTTGCACTCCAATATCATTCAGCATACTAATAGAAAGTAAGTTTCGAGCCAGACCTGGTATATGCATTACATCATTAATTCCCTTCACTCTTCCATCAGGGAATTGAATTTTGACTCTTCCATGGCCAACTATTTCCAATGATGAATCACTTTCCAAATACACCTTTCCACCATCGTATTTTTCATACTTCGTGAACCAGTCTCTATGAGATGTCATGTGGAAAGATGCTTTAGAATCAATCAGCTAGACATCATCTAATGCCTACGTAGCCAAGGCTGCAATGAAAGCGTCTGCATCACTCTAAGAAGAATCATTGTCAGAAGAATACTTCTTCTTCATCTTTTTCTCCTCTTTACAATCCTTTCAGACATGATCAGGTTGCCCACAATTCCAGCACTTCACCTTGGACTTCTTGCCAAGAGACTTTGATCTCCCCTCTTATTTCAATTTAGACTTCTTGTCCTTCTTCTTTCCTTTTTCTTTCAATCTGCCTCTAACAGCAAGAGCCTCCTTCGCCATCTCAGAATATTTCCTTCTCATCTCTTCTGATAACAAAGAAGCAACAACATCTTCCATCTTAAAAGTGGATGTCGTACTCCCAATAGCCATCACCAAGTGACCCCACGAATCTGGAAAAGAACATAATAACAGCATATAGTGATCCTCTTCTTCAATCTTCACACCCACAGATGTTAACTGTGCAATCAACATGTTGAATGCATTCAAATGATTAGCAACAGACCCTCCTTCCTGCATTCTCAAAGAGTACAGCTTCTTCCTCAAAAACAATTTATTCCCCAAGGATTTGACCTGATAAATAGCTGCCAGTCTTTTCCACAAGAAAGATGCAGTCTTTTCTTCATGAACATTCAGAAGAATAGAGTCTGCCAAATAGAGCCTTATCAGCCCCTTTGATTTTCTATCTGCAAGGTCCCAATCTTCTTGCTTCATGCCTATAGGCATCGTTCCAAACATAGTAATCCAAAGATCACGATCAACCAACAAATCTTCCATTTTAAGTTTCCACAACTCAAAATTGCTTCCATTGAATTTCTCAATTTCAATCTTTCCTGACGTGCTTGCCATCTTAACCTATAATTCAAATTACCAAACTTCTACAAGACTCCCACTAAACAAAAATTGACTCAAAAAACCCAACGTACCCACAAGGATAACACAACTGGCCAGGCTCTGATACCACTTGTAAGGAAAGCTAAGGTGCGGAAACAACTCTCCTAGCATCAAAACCTCAAGGAAGAATGCAGAGATACTTTTAAATTTTCAATTATAGTCCAATTAAGATACACTCAAAAGCAATAATAGAAATAGAGAAATAAGCATACACAGATGAACACTAGATTTATGTGGGAAAACCCTTACGGGAGAAAAACCCACCACACCAAGAAAAACCCCTTTGTATTACAGTAATGAAATTACATACAGAGTACGGGCTTCACTCCCTCTGATGTCAATTTACAACAACATTCACAATGATCAACCTTGCTACAGAACACTCCAGATACAATACTCTCATAATTACATTCATTGATCACTCATCGAACTGTTCATCCAACTGTTCATACAACCATCAAACTAGAACAACATCTTCAAATCCTGAGAATAACCATGAAGTCCATGGTCTGTCTATCTTCCTCTCAGTAACAGCCGCAACAATCCAACTGCTAGTGGTTCCCATTCTGCTCCCTGATTGATCGAGGACAAACCAAGTAGGATGGTCAATCGGTTAGAGGCGTTCAAAATGTATTCGCATGTCGGTGAGACACTAACCATGTCTCCCCAATTCCACAAGACTTGACTGTCAATATCACCAAGAGTCATCACTATCGGCAAGAGGTTACACTGAGTTCAGAAAGTTGTCGCTCAAACTTCACCTTGTCGCCAAGACCTCATACCGATGATCATCACTTGTATCGCTATTTGGCAAGACCATCATTTTCGATGAGACATCATACCAAAGTTCCAAAGTCACATAAACATTAGCATTTCCATCGGCAAGACTATCGTCATTCGCCAAGAGATCACACCGAGCCTTCAAGTCATACCGAAAAGAATACTCGTCGGCAAGACTTAGGCTATCGCTGAGACGTTACTTTGAATGTTCACACCTTTTTCCAAAGACTTCAGTCGCTAGGAGTCTCACCAAAGACACCCGTTAACAAACACCAATGTCGGCAGGACTTACCGCTTTTTCCAAGAGGTTACAATGAAGACGCCAGCTAGTCAGCAAAACCACAACCATCGGCAAGACAATCAACTGTCACTAAGACTTCATACCAAAGCCTTCAAGTTATCCTGATGACTCTGAGTGTAGCTATCGGCGATACATGCCATATCGATAAGACTTCATACCAAAGCAAGCCTTTCGGCCAAGGGTCTCCCCGATGACTTTGAACGTAAAACTTTCGGCGAGACTTTCCATATCGGTAAGACTTCATAACAAAGCATATGACTTACTCCGATGACTCTAGTCGCTATGAATCTCCCTGACACCGCTTGTCACCCAGAGTCTCCCCGATATCTGATAAAAATGGCCTGTCGGCCAAACCAACCCACTTGGCAGAAGGTTGCAGCGAACACCACAAGTCACAGTGACAACACCAGTCGGCAAGATAGAAGCATTGTCTCGGTGACCTGTACAAACCACAAGGTTACTAAACTACCAGTCTGCTAGACAATATGGATGTCACACCGACTTGGCTCTTTCAGAGGTTTCAGCCTGTGAGATTGAGGCACATTATTCCAACAATCTTAAATCGTTGCATTATCATAAGCATGAACATTTGCATTATCCATCACATATCATTGCATCATAGATCATCATCACATATTGCATAAAAATATTGAATAAACAAAAATGCATCCATCTATTACATTGCATCCATACATTCATAAAGCATGAAATAAAAGAGCACATCATATATCAAATCCATATCATATCATATCATATATATATATATATATATATCAAGAAATGGTGACTGTCATAATACAATATTTGAGTCAGTGTATGTATATCGATCAAAAGTACAATATCTATGAAGCTATCAAAAAGGAGCCCATGAATGTATCTTTGTATAAAGAATCAGGAAATAATCAGAAAAAAATTTTGCAAGCAAGCTAGCCCTGATGGATTCTCTCCTCACCAAGCTATCTCTTTGGCTAATCCTCGGCCCGGGGATGTGTGCCACTCCTCTATGAGTAATCTGGTTGTCCAATCGCCACAAGGACATCTCAGTGGTAATGCATATGATAGTATATTGCCTTAGTCACAACCTCTCTATACAATTGGTAGACACTGTTTGTCCCTGAGCTGCAGTGATCATGGTCTCCAACTGTTGATGTCATTCGACCTCCTATGCCAACTTCATATCAGTAGTCTATCTAAGTTGACACTCCTAGTCCCTCCAAGTTTTCAATTCATGTACATGTTTCCTAGCCTGGACTCTCTCAGCAATGATAGCCAATACCTACTGATGAGCCTGATCTCTCTCTTGTCACCACCTACAACTACTGCTGCAACTACTATATATGTGCATCATGGGGATCTAGCCCTGACAGTGGCTATTGTGGTGGGTTTTGGTGTATCAGTGGTTGTTGAGGAGGCTACTAGGGTAGTGGTGGTGCACCCGAGACCTATCCATCATAATGTTGGCAATCTTGGTCATCTTTTCCTCTACCCCTACCATATGGAATTCTGCCCTGCCCATCATCTGGTTGACCTTTGCCTCTGCCTACACCCCTCCCTCTCAGCCTCCCTCATAGAGGTATACCTATTGGATCTATAAGTCAAGGAGGAGGTATGAACCATGCATCATAAGCAAGTTTTTTTTGTGCATTCACCTATCCCTAATCATAGGCCCATGGCCTAGCAACCAGTTGTCGAAAGCTCTCTACAACCTCATGGGTTGGGATCATGTGTCCCCATGTAGTCTCTCGAGCTGACCTAGCAAAAATGGTGATATATACATCATCAAGCCTTCTTTCCTCTCACCAAAATTTCTAGAAGCCCTATCGAATAGGTACCTCTCAATAATCATTTGATCTCAACCTTGCATATATCAGGTTTATCGAGAAAAGAATAGTTGTTGTACATAATCATACCAAGCTAGCATTTGAAGCCATGGATGCCATCTGAACATTGTCATATCATCGATCACCCAACACCAGTAAGGAATGTTGAGCTTCCCTGTGTGCTACAATGTGATGGAACCCCTATATCTCTAGAAAACTGGATCATTTGGCTCTACATCTGCCATGTGAACAATAGGTTGGAGCACGGTAATGTGTTCCCAGGCCCAAATGTGAAGAAGGGTGACCCCTGTACGGATCGCTCTCCCATCACAATAAAAAAAATAATGCATATCATGGTAAAGATATGCCAACATCATTGGCCACCATGCATACTGGGTCCTCCAAAAGAGCATCCTATGCCAATCTAGACCCCATCCTGGACTGAGTCCTCTGCTCCATCAATCTGGAGCAACCAAGCTTGAGATCACTACTGTAATGATCAATCTAAAGGTTGACGCCTAACCTCAATACATCTCGAGGTCTATCTGGGTGTGTTGTTCCCTCAACACACATGCCCCTTTCAAAATGGGGACCCTCTTTCTTTTCGCCTTGTCGGGTCACTTTTTTCGCTACCTCATTTTTTGTGCCCCCTTTTTTGTGTCTTGAATGGTCAAGGAGCTTTAGAGAAGTCATTTTGAGTTGACCATGTTTTTCCCCCTTAAATTTTCAAGGCTTTAGGCCTTTGTAGAACTCCCTTGGTCGTTTTCCTTCACCTTTTAGAACTAATGTCCTTGGAGCCAGTCAGGTCCAACCTTTTGGGCCGCCCCATGTGGGTTTCCCTAACCTCCTTGTCATTCTGAATGACCATCATCTAGCGTCCTTCTACCCCGCAGAACTTGAAACCTTCGGTGCCATTTTCCATTGTTGAACGGTCAAGCGACTTTCGTCCATTGGCCTTCTGCTTTCCAGAACCCAAGTGATTGTTTGTCGTTTCTCTTACTGTCGACCGATCAAATGACCAACTGCTAACCACCATCCAGCTGCTAGACCTCGACCTTCCCGTGGGTGTTTTCAAATGATCGTTCACCAACCACTGAGGCATCTGTATGATCATTAATGGGGTGTATTAAATACATAATTTTCTATACATACCCCCTCTCGAGCAGTCATTTTCATCCTGCCAGCTATTTAGAAGTGATTCAGTGCCCTCCAACGTTGTCATCGCTCCCGCAATTCTTGTTCTCTGTTTTGAGATCTTTGCTACTTGCTTGTTCACCCTCATTCATTGGGCTCTTGAGGTAGGTTTTCCACCACGTGCCCCGCTTTGTGTTTTCTTTCATTTCTATGGAAAATGATGAATTTAAAGGGGGAAAACTTGATAATTAACTAAAATGGACTAAGGCGCACAAAACCCACATGTTGAAATCTTGATAAACTTTAAACTCGATCCATACGCCGTCTACAAAACTCACGTTCTCCACCATTGTTCATCAACCAAGGCCTTCGCCCCTTGTGGGCCCGTGCCCTCATCGTTTCCATCGTAAACTTTGAAAATGGATTGAACTTTAAAAATGATAGTCATCTCTTCCGGGTCTGCCCTCATGGAAGGGCTCCCTTCCTTGGCCGTCTTGAAATTAGCATAAACTCATGAAACAAAATGAGGAGCCATCAACCTGCTTGGGTCCCCGAATGTAGAATTCTGCATACATAATACCTTTTGGCTTCGCTGTTTCAAAAGACTAATCAAGCACGACTTACCGCCTTTCGAGTCTCGCCTTGTCGATCACCTATAACTCAATCTGTGTCAAATCATAAGCCCTGATCCATCCCAGGTCCTACCTTGCAGACGTCCAGTCAAGGAATTTCGTCTATGTTTTTCCATCTCAAATGGATTTTATAGCCCGTCTTTCTGACCATCGGATCCTGAGTCTACCTCTGCCGGCCAACTTCATTTCCACCCCAAAGCAACCAAGTCTGAGCTTCATCGGGAACCCTTCTTCATGGAATTTTTTCCACAAACTGCCATGGTGAACTCATCATCTTGAACGACTCCTGATGGTTGGCATTCTGCCCTCCAGGTCCCGATCTCACCATGGCTTCCAGTATGTGAAAATGAAAATTTTTAAGTAATGAACCTTAAGCAAGTCGTCTCCCGCGAGACGCCGCCACCAGAAATCTGTCCTAACTTTTCCATTCTCAGACGGATAATAACCCTCGTCTTCCCACTACCTGAAACCTGACCTCCCCATTGCCTTTGGACTCTCCAGTGAAAAACAAAGTAAACACAAAGGCTCCACCTCCTGGTAAACTTGATACGATGGGTTTCTCCTGCCAGACCACTGTATGACTTTTGTTGTTTCAAATGGTAGCGGCCTAACGTACATCTGCTCCCTCTGACCCGAAAGGCCCGAGTGCCAAGTGAGTTATGTCGCAGCCTTCCAAAGCTTCGGGCATGGCAGAACGTCCCCCACAGGTCGCTGCTTTTCCAATGTCGTTTCAACAGTAGACCCTTGAACAACCAAGCTTCATGCTGCACTCGCACGCTCAAATAATTAACTTAATTCCCTCCAATCTTCAAATGTACTTTGAACCACATGCTAAAATGATCCTTCTTCCTTGGTGGACCCCACCTTATGCCCAAATCTTGGTACAGGTCAGGACAAGCAGGTCATCGTGCCCTGTTCGTCATCCCTCCTGCAACAGCTCCAGAAGAGCCACCAGTCTAGGGAAGTTTGTACCCCTGAGCCCACCTTGCTAAAACTCCCTCCTGTGAAGGGTCAAAATCAATATGGAAGAGATGTTAGGCTTCTTAAATGATAAATTATTTGATCTAATGCTATTTAACAGGATTTTGGCTAACTTTTCCCATTATTTTATGCTTGTATGTGCTTACCTCTTTCTCGCCCGTAGGATATATGGAACTAGGCACAGGACCCTTGGAGGTGGCCATGGAGAAAGACAAAGGAAAGAAGTCAACCAAAGTACCTCGGGGTAAAGAGGAAAAAGACCAGATGAAATACAAGTTCCAAGGGGAACCCCTCAACTCCAAGGTCACCTCAGCCTGGAAGGAGGTCTCAGATACAAACATCGGGCACATAGATATGGATGAATTCAAGCAAAGGGTCTGGATCAACCCCACCACAAAAAGTGTGAGAAAGATCAGAAGCAGTGGATTGGCTAAGGCTATCGGATTCCCACCAACCCTCATTTCTCCCGAGCTTGTAATGGCATGTAGGGAGGCATATCAGCTAGAGTCTAGAACAATAGTAGATAGAGATGGGAATGTTTTGGCTGACTTGTCTACCAAGTCAATAGGAAAGACCTTCCATATCCCTACCTTCGGGGAGATGGAGGAGGCAACCAAAGAAGATGGCAAGGAGATGCGGGATGAAGACCCCCTCAAGTGCAAAAGACTTGTCAATCAATACTTGTTGAAAGAGAAGAGGGGCAACACAACTAAAGTACCCCAGGAGCTCTTCCACAGTGATTTTTATGAGGATTACCATGACTTGGTGACCCTATTAAGTAGAGTAATGGGACTTCCGACTACAGCCTACTTCTAGGAGTGGATGTTATACTTTTTGGAGGAGATCCTCAGAGGCAAAGCCAAGTTCTATTGGGCAGAAATAATCAGTAATTGCTTGCATGAGAAATTTGTGGCTGTAAAGAAGGCATTATGCTTCTACATGACTTCATACCTTGTCTATTTATTGGCTGACAAGACACAATATAGGGGCTTGTTTAGGGCTCTAGATACAAAACCAAGCAGGGAATTAAAGGTCTATGATAGGTACCCCCAGCTCCAATTCAAGAACTTCAAGAGGGATTATTGAAGAGTCAATGATGCTTTCATAGGTCATTATTAGATTGCTCGGGGGTGAATTTGAAAGAAGAGTCTCCCATAGTGCTAATGCCTTCCTTCAACAATTCACCTTCTTGTTCGTACAATTTCTAAAGTTTACCTATATTCGTGCTAAAGGTTTCTTGGAGAAACCATACAAGTTTCCCTAGTACCCAAATGACCGGATAATATTTTTGGAACTCTCTTGGCAGTTGCGGCATGCACACACTCTCCTAAGCAACAAACATAAGGGAAGGATTCCTTATCCCCTCTCTTTCAGCTAAGGGATGTACGAACTCCACACATCTCAATGTGCAGAAAATTTAGATAAAGAACTCGTGGAGTATCACCTAAGGTTCCACACTGCTCGGCCACGAATAGACCCCTATGGTAAACTAAATAAGATGGTCACGGCTGAATATGCTCATGGGCATAATGTTGAGGATTTTTGGGCCAACTGCAAAGATGACAAAGAAGTGTGAATGAGGCATTACATGCGCATGACAACATATTTTGTGAAGAAGTTCAACTTGTTCCCTGTGCCAGATCAAGTGGTGGAGGATGAGAATACAATGATGGATCCTCGGTATAATACAGTTGTCGATTTGTTGCTGTCGATGATTGATTGGAATGAGCAAGAGGTTGACGACCTCAATATTCTAGCAAAACCCATTGAGGCTAGGACCAAGGAATGGATTGATGGGAAGATTGCCCAATTGAAGCAACAAGGAATCACCCTGACCTATGGAGAGCTTGAAGATGAACCGGCAAGTTAAACTGACAGTGGGACAGCTGTTGCCCCGACTGGAGAAACCTTAAAATCCCCTCCAACCACCAAGTCAAGGAAGAGGAAAGAAACGGCTGAAAGTCAGCCCAAGCCCAAAGTGTATGCAAGAAAAGTAGTGGAGGGTGAATCCTCCAAGAGACCGAAGACATCAAGCATGCCCACCATCCAAGAAGACCTTCTCCACGAAGGAGAAGAAGTAGAGGCCGAGCAGCCAAAGTCTCCACCTTCTTCCTCCACTCTTGTAGCCATTTCTGCTACTGATATTGCTATTATTGCTGCCTCTATGTCTACCTCTCAGGCAATGGTTGCCACTTCCCCTCCTGCAGTGGATATCTCAGTCTACCTTGCCTCCTCCCCACCCACGACCTAGGTTATGGTAATAGACTCTTCTTCTACCACCACCTCTCTGCTCTCCTCTTCCTCCATGTCTCTGACAACATCACTCCCACTGGCTATAGTAACAATGCCAATGCCCACTCTCTCGCTCCCAGAGGCCTTCTCCCGCCACATGCAAAACATTCATGTGGAGCTATCTAGGGTGTTGATGGACCCAACCATACAAGTTTCCTTGGCGCAAATTGTTGCCAATCTTCCTATCCATACTCCTCCAACTGAACCTCCAAAGATGAAGGCTACCATGGAAATATCAAAAGAGCTGGAAAGAAAAGAAAGGGAAGCTAAAAAAAAGATGGAAGAGGAAGCAAAATATTTCCATGAGCACCCTGAATACTAGAATTTGACAATTGATAAGGTGGTGTGCGAAGGAGAAGAAACACAGTCATCAAAGGAAGACACTGAGGAGCCTGGTGCCAATTATATTTTATAAATTTTTGACCTAGATCTTGAAGAGGAGTTGGCTCGGCAACTTAAGGATGTTGGAGAGGAAGTAGAGAGGCAACCTTCTAATGAGGAGAAGAACATTGAAGAGGAAATGGAGGAAGACACTGAACCTCCAACAAGGGAACAAGAAAAGAACCTCGAGCACAATGAAGAAGTGTCGCCTCAGCGTGAAGAAGAAGAAAAGAAAGAAGAAGATAAACCTAAAGAAGAATTTGAAGCCCATAAGAGCCCAGAAATGGAACATCCTAAAGAACATATGGATGGGCATGATGAAGAAGAAGAAGAGAAAGCCACCGAGGGGGAGGACAACCCCAAGGAACATACAGCCATTGAGTCCCCACAGAAGGAGACTGTATTCATTTAGGATTCAGATGAAGAAGAAGGGGAAATGACCAAACAAGAAGCTTCGGGTGATAAGTGTTCCAAGGTGTGACCCTTGGTCTTCCTTGCAGCACTAGTGCTTGGGTTTGTGAGTTTGTGACATGGTCTAACTTCCTCATGTGGTTCTTAACCGAAGCTTGTATCGGGCATTGATAGGTCAATCTTTTGGTGCAACGGAAAGTCCAGCAATTGGTATTAGAGTTGGTCACAGGTTCAAACCCCACGCTTGTGCTGGGGGGGATTGTTGCAAGGTGTGAACCTTGGTCTTCCTTGCAGCACTAGCGCTTGGGTTTGTGACATGGTCTAGCCACCTCCTGTGGTTCTTAACAAAGCTTGTATCGGGCATTGACAAGTCGATCTTTTGGTACAACGACAAGTTCAAAAATAAGGTGATTGAGATCCAACACGACCTCGAAGAAGAAGGTGATCATGAATCACCAAAAGGAGAATCTCAAATGCCTAAGTGGCTTGAGAAACAGTTGGAAAAGAAAACCCCAACCTCAAAGGATCCAAGGGCAAGGACGGAGGCCATCTTGGCTCGAGCCCAAATAAGCACGAAGAAAGAAAAGAAACCAAAGGTTAGATCTCAGCTGACAATGGATACATCCAGATCTGGGACCGTGCAAATAGCTACTCCAGTTGTGGGAGAAGGAGTAAGCTACAATGTCTCTACCCTCGATTTGGGGAGAGCGACAAGAGAACATAAAATTGATCATCTCTAGGGGTTCATTGCCACTATCGTGCATAAAATGAATAAAGATAAGATCTCTAAGGAGGAACTAAAGGCACAAGTAGCTAACCTAATGGTGTATATTCAACAATGGTCATCAGTTGAAGTGCTCCCCACCACGTCCTTGGCACTGCCACAATTGTTGTCCAAGGACCACATTGATCAGCTAGAGAAGAGAAAGAACTGAACGAAGGTTGCAGAGGATTGGTTCAAACAAGTCCTCTACAAAGAAAACATGGGCATAAGTCGTATGGTCAAGACAACCAACAAATTCCTGGAGTTGCAAAGAGTGCTCAAGGGAATAAGAAAATTCTACACCGACTTCCCCGAGTTATACAAGATCATGTACCCCAAACTTAAGGCTATCCTCAAGGTACCTGATGGATCCTGGGAGAAGGAGTTTTCTCTAGAAAAAGGTGATCATTAGCTCGTGGAGACATGGAAACTAAGCCTTGACCATAGAAAAGAGGTGTTAGAACAAGTGCTCCATGAGGTGGAGCTAGAGATTGATTGGATCAAGGAAGTCCGGGCTGCCTACGAGGAATACCTTAGGCTGATGACATACTTTGATGTGCCCGTCCGGAAAAGATAAAGCCCTACTTTCACAAGAAGATGGAAAATGGGACCACAGATGCACTAATGCCAGATTTGATGGGTTTTTTTGCTTGAGCCTTTGCTCAATTCGAGTAGGTGATTAAGAATGCGCAAAAATATGATAGGGACTGGGATGACTTCACCAATAAATCTAGAAAATTTAACTTCCAGGTGATCCAATCAGATATATTGGAGTGGGATAATCTCTAGGGATTGATCGGCAAGTTTGTGGAGTATGCCACCTTAAATAGGAATGAAATAATTCCTATGATTGATGATGAATTCCTTATAGTGTAGCTACAACCAAAGGAAATTAGAAAAAGACAAAAGAGCTACAGTGCTGCCACAAGAAGACAAAATAGGGAAAATGACAAAGATGTAATTTTAAATTGTAATATATTTGGGGGTAGGTGAAACCTTAGTTTGTAGTGAATCTTGGCCACACAATGAAAATCAATCTTGGCCATTCATTCTAATTTTTGGACACTATAAATAGGGGATCTCTTCTCATTTTCAAGAGAGAGTTGAGTTGTTGTAAAGGCATACTATTGAAATTTTAATAGAATTTCATTGGCTTTTGGTGAATTCTTGAGTTTTAGTTGCATGTTACATGGTTCTTCTCCCATAGTTGGTTAATTTGAGTAGATTTACTTTGTTTTTTGCATGTTTTAGCTTGCTTTAGTAGATTAGTTAATGTTGTTCACTGGTTTTGAAGAATTATGTTGTGTGTTGGAAACCTTCCTTATCCATACTTTTTTTTGTTTATTGATGATAAATAGTTGTGTAAAGCTAGTTTGGGCATAAGCTAAAATTTTCTCTAAACTTATATCTTTTATTCATTCTTATGGTGAATGAATGGTTGAATATCTGCAGTCCTTAGAAGCTTGCACAAATTTCATGAGACTATGAGGTAATCTGGTTAAGTGAAATTTTGTTTTAGGAAGGTTGTCCGCAGTAGGGTCCTCCATGATCACTGTTCATTGCTAGTTCAGACCTAGGAACCTCCTTTCTTCCCTGCCCTTTTTCCTTTTTTTAGAAATGACCTATGCTAAGGTTCATTGCACATTGTAAAGCCAAATCTCAAGCTGAAATAGGAGTTTAAGACTGCTGTTTGAACCTGCAGCAATTGTACACTAACTTCCCATCACAAGAACTTCATTTTAAGATCCAACTTCCCTCCAGCTTAACTCCGTAAGTCTGCCTTGTGATTACCAACAAAATCACATTGAACTAACTGAGAAATTCCAAGCATTTCATGACCTGACACTTGAGATACCTTGGGGTGATTTTCAACAACTTGTTGTTGGAGATTTCCTTTCAAGAAAGGTAGTGCACCTATGCACTGCATGTGTTGAGAAAGTGCTAAAACACCCATCAATAGGGAGTTGAACAAGACAACAGACTCCTGGTCAAGAACCTCATGGAAGGCATCATAGTTGGTGGTAGTATCATAGATCATGTGCTTACCATGTATCAACACTCACAAACTACACCATAAATCCTCCAGTGTCACTATCGCCTTGCCGATAGGTAAGTGGAAAGATGAGGTCTCGCTATGCCATCACTCACATGGTGATGTCATCATTGCCGAATGTGTCCAAACGACGGGCATGTAAGCAATGTAACACAAACTAATCTCCCCTAGGTGCTCATGTCGTAACTCAAACAAATCACCAATTCTAGATAAAATTGTCAGTCAATGCTCGCGAGACATCAAAGGCTAGATAACTTCCTGCACCCATGAAGCACACGACATCAAAATTCACAAAAAATGGCTAAGTTTGGAGTTTTTATCCCCCAAAAAGAAAAAAGTGTGGCTATTTATGATTGCATTTCTATAACTCAAACTCCAAATAGTGATGCTTGAAGCATTAAAATTTCAAATCGCGAACTGCATCACTAAACACATATGCATCGCAATTTGAGCTTGATAAACCCTAATCCTAAATTCTAAATCGTGAGGTGTGTCATTATTTATATATGCATCACAATTTGAAAAATGAAACCCTAAAATCAAATCATGAACTATGTCACTAATCACATATGAATTGCTATAAATCAAAATAGCATTGTTGATTCTAAAAATAGCATTTCTATATAGTGATGCCGCCAAAATTCAAATTTCAAAATACAATAAATGTGCCTAAAAAACAAATTTCAAATCAAGTTTTGAATCACATATCAGTGGTCTTGTGACTAGAGGCCTTTGGTACTCACGAACCTAATCATAAATGTGTCGTGGGATCACTCATTGTGCCATTTCTTCGGAGGGTCATAGCTCAAAATGCAAGAATTCTCTAAGGTGTGAATGCACAAAAGAATTGAAAGTGACCCTTCCTCACCTATTTATGCTTGAAATTTAGGGTTTTTTCCCCTAATTTAACCATGAAGCTAGGTTTTTTCACCATTTTCACCATTCTTGCCAAACTAAAGCTTATTTTACACTATTTTTTGCATTTTTGACATTTTTTTTGCATCCCGGAGCCTTTTTGGACCCCTTGGGCAGCATTTTACCTTTGTCGAGAAATCAACCCGAAATTCAAAATTTCTGCTCGATTTCTCAAGGGGGTAGGGAACCAGCTTATTCCTTCTACTGGGGAAGCAATGGGGCATCCAGAAAAATAAAAATAATTTTATTTTTTTTTTATTTAAGCATCATTTTTTAAGCTGAAGGGCGTTAGTCTTTGAACCAACATAACAGGTACCTCCCTTCAAAGAGAGGAAAAATGTAGACACTAAAAAATGTCTTGAATGATATCATGCACTTGAATCAGGTATACTAACATCATTTCCTCCTAAATCCCATCCTCTTTTTGCTTAATTGATTGAATTAGCCTAGCTAATAATTAATTATGTCATATACATCTATTAACCTCATTAATTTAATTGGGTTAATTCACCCCCTTTCATGCTAACATTTCACCTCATTAAATTAAATAAATCAAGTTATTTAATTTAAATCCCTAAGTCCTCTTATTTAATTAAATAACTCTAAGTTATTTAATTAAATTTCATTTCACTTTCCCCCTTTCATTAAATCACTTTATTTAATGAAAATCATCTAATTCCCCTAATTGTATAAGTAAACCTTTGTTTAATTAGAAATTACTAATTAATTTGATTCCCCCCACTTGTAAAGGAATATTCCAAGGGAATATTCCTCCTTTGCACATTCCTCCAAAAGGAATATTCCCATGGAATATTCCTTCCCCCTTTTTGCACAATTAAACTTTGTTTTAATTTGCTAAATGACTATTTTCCCTCACCCATGAGAATATTCCAAATAATATTCTCCTTCTTCACTCATTTGAAAAAGGAGAATATTCCTTTTCTAACAAACTTACTTGACTTCTTTAGCAAGTTAACTTGTGACCTCTTTTGCAAGTTGAAAGTGTGTTTGTTTGGACAAAGGAGAACCCTTGATTAAATATCATCATTTATTCTCATTTGTTGACGAGAATCCATGATCCATGCCTCCAACTTCTTCCATCCTTGACCGTTGATTAACCATTTTGATCTCAACCCTTCATTTCTCATTTGATCTCCTATAAATAGGTCACTATTTGGAGACAAATGCATCCATCTTTTTCATAGCAAACTCATGTTGTTGAAATCACTCACACTCACACTCATATTTAGCATCTTTTTAGTTTAAATTTCTTACATAATAGCTTAGCTTCCATTAATGGCTTCCATGGTAACATAGATGCATACATTTAGGTTGTTTATTAATTAAGGTTTTGAATCTTTTAGCTTAGAATCCATTTAGATTAGCTTTACATTTTCACATCTTAATCATTTTAGCATAAATCATGTTAAAATAGCTTGCATCATGTTAATCTAGTTTTGAATCATGTTTCAACACACATCTCACAATGGTTTCATCAGTTTTCTTCAATAAAATTGATTGAAACAAGCTTATTATCCTTGGGATTGGGAAAGGGTCATTGTTCCACATCAATGTGGCACCACTCCCCCAATAGGATAAGTTTCAAATGGATTAGAGTAGGTGTTTTGAAGCTTTTTTATTTTAGTATTCTTGATTTTAATGGATGCTTGGTTTAATTTGAATTTGATTGATCTTGTTGAGATTGAGGTTAGTGGCATGAATATGCTTTGATTCTTCATGGATCAAGTGTATTCAACCCTTATTAATTTTTCAGTCATAAGTTGCATATCTAGAGAGAATTCTTCAAGGACCCTTATCACAAGATCAATAAATTTCACCAAGTTATGTGTATCATCTTGTGTGCAACTAGAGAAAATTATTTCATTTTCTCTCTCACAAATCTTAGGCTTGCATCTCATTTTTGATTTGTAATTGTTCAAATCATAATCTCTTCCACTTTTAGAGCTAACACAATCTCAACATCCTACAAATATATATCTTACTCATGTCAATTTACTTGTGATGAATGAGATCATCAAAAATATGGTGACTGATACTTGACTAGAAAATATTGATTATTTTCTATTATTAAGATTAGATAGTATTTTATTCAATCCAAGTGGTTTAACTTATATTAACTCTACATTCAAGTCCTTAGATCAATACTAATGTATTAGGGATCATTAATTTGTAAGAAAAGGGTGAAATTTCCAAGAATATCCTTGTATTTATCCTCAATCTCTTATATTCACATTGTCTCAATCTTTTCCATTCCCTTTATAAATTCCATCTACAAGAACATCTTCACTCAATGAACATCATATGGTACCTATGCACCTACATGCAAAATTATGTTCATGAATCTACACATAGTGCTCATGAACCATCACACAACATTGCTTGTGTGTATATTCCAACCTCACATAGAAATACATATATTGAAATTATCAAATACCATACAATCATGACACATGGGGAATTCACATCCACATGCAATTTCACCATACACTTTCAACACTTGGTCATGTACACACTACATGTTCATTCCAAATAACTCACACCATATGGGTTTGATACATATCATCACCATGTTCACATTATAAAGTGCACCATATGCATATAACACCTATTAACATATTGCAAAGTCCTAGAGAAGAACCAATTAGTGTCTTTACTACATAAATTTCACTATATATAGCTTCTCCTAGTTCAATATATTAGTTTATATTCATAGTCATATACACCTTCAAGTATGTATTTATTATTATAGCTTAGGTTTTCATTTACATATTTTGTAAGCTTGCAAATTATTAGCTAATTAATAGGTTTTCTCATTAATTTACTTAGGAATTGCATCATTAATCAAATGAAATAATCAAGTAATACAAAAATTATCTTAGATATATGAATTAAGTTTTTAAAAAAATATGCCTAATATTAGCAGAAAGGAGAGTGATTTCATTGTGATAGAGGAATATTGGTCAAAAATTCAAGTTGGATCCAAGACAAATAAACTAAAATGATTATTCTCTATGATAGATCTAGAATTATACATGAATTGTGATCAATACCACACTAGTAGATTTAATATGTATCTCCAAATTTGACCCAAAATGGTGCAACCTTGAATATATGGTCTCTAAAACTTTAGTGCTTACAATAAGGTTTTACTCAAGTACCTACAATTACAAATGGAGACTAGTGGTCCTAAAAAACATTGTTGAAGATTATTATGCTAAGAATGAGAATTCAACTTGCTTTCCACCTATTGATGTGGGTTTTGGCATACCAATATGTTGGTAAGTTGTGAAACCTATAGGTTGGAACAATGGAGTTCATCCCCCACTTGAAATTTGGATAGCCCCAAGAGTATTTATCAAATAATATAAAAGTCTTACTAGAATCTATGTCATCCTAATTAGGGGGAATCCCCCTCAAACACAGTCTTACACAAACAACAAAATTCAAGGAAAAGAAGTATGCAACTTTATTATTCTTTTAACAAAACAAGTACTAAACCTACAATACAAACTACTAGGGACATAAGACCTCTATTACAAAAAATATGGTCTACAATACAAGTAAGAAAATTAGACATGCAAATTTGGAAATGACAAATATGGCCACCAATAGCAACACCCAACCTTGTGTTGAAAGCAAAAAAATCACCAATCTCCTTATCCTCAATGAGCTTCTTTCTATTTGTGACAACTTTATATGATTTTTTTGCATGTCATAGAACAATGACTCCCATTTGGGAACCATATGAATCCAGTTGTGTCCCTTTTTCTTGCCTAAGAAAATTTTCCAACTTTAGTACAACTTTCGAGAGTCATAAATCCTCACCTAGGAACTCAATCAAGTCTAGTTTTTTTATAAATTAAAGTAATTGCAATTATTTTTTAACTCAAAATCTATAAATGGATTTTGGCCATTCAATCTCAAGCCTAGAAAAGGTCATTTAAGGCCTCATATATCAATCTAGAGAATTTATTAGAATGCCAAAAACTTAAATGATTAATAACTACCATTCTAAAACTAATATTGGATCAAAACTCACTCATAATGTGGAATTTACCAATATGAAGCCTTGGGGAAATTTTTAGTTCAACTTACTAAAAATAGAAACCTATTTTTTTAGCCCTTATTCACCAAACCAAAATAGAAATACAAAAGAATATTTTTTGGGTGATGCAAGATTGCTCTTACTCCATGGATGCTCCCACAATAGTGTGTCCCACTTTTTGGCCAAAGTTGGATATTGAAATAAGTATTTTTAACCAAATTTTATTTTTCTATCACCCATAGCAACTAACTTTCTAATAATTTGAAGATGATGTGAACTAGTGTTTTCTGAGACTTTGTATGTAGTCTATTTTTTAATTTAAAATTATTTATAAATTATTTATATAAGTTTAATAAGATTATTTATAGTTAACACTTATATTTTAAAAGTGACATTTTTCCATAATGCATAACAATTTTTACAAAAAGGACAAAATTATAAATCCTTAAATATAGATTTGTAAAACTAGTATCTAGTGCATAAATGTTTTCTATAATTTTTTGTTGTATATTATATTTTAATTAATTTTTGAAGTGAGATTAATTATAAATTAGACATAGGTTTATTCCATAACAGATAAAATTTTCTATATATATGCAAAAGTACAAAGATATATAGATAAAAGTACAAAGTTGTGTCACACTTTCGACCAACTTATCTGCACAAGTGAATTTAACTATTTCTAACTCAAAATCATTTTTTGTCAAATATATGATCTTGTAAGATTTATTATAGCTAAGTTAGATATGTCTACAAATTTTCTAACTAAAATTGTTGGCTAAATGCATATGTAGCGCCAGTTTAAGGCCAATTTACCAAAAAAAAAGATTTATTTGAAAAATTGATGTTTTAATAACTTCTACTCATGTAAATAACATTTTCTTTAAAATATAAAAATACCCTTTTGTAGATCCATTTGCTTAGTTTTCAAATATATATATTTAAATAATTTAATTATTATTATATTTTCCTTTTAATTTTTACTAAAAGTAGGTTATCAACACAAAATATTAGGTTGATTGCCATGTCAAGGAAAAATGGTAAAACTTATTGAATTTTTTTGAAAAAAATGTGATGCACTAGATAAAAGAATCTATATCAAGATGGTATTATTTTTTTCCATTTTAGATAAATAGATAATATGAAAGTTGATGTCGAATGGAAATAACTTTGTTTTAATACACTCATTTTAATATTTTATTTAAAAATATATATTTATCAAAATTGGAAAAAAAATATATTCATGTGCTAAAGTTTCAAGTTATAAATACACACAAAAAAATTGAAGGAACAAAATAAAATTACTATATAAAGATTGATGTCTCATGTAACTTCATTTTTCAACGTTTTTTCAATAACTAAATTATAGTGTTAATTTATAAAAAAACTATAGTCAAATAATTTTAAATTTTTTTAAAAAAATACAAGCATAAAATATAGTAAAAAATAAATATTTTATTATTTTACATCATTTCAAAATTCAAAACATATATGTCACTTTTTAGTAATTCAAGTTTAAAAGTTGGATTAGTGTTGGTCGTTTCCTTTAAAAAGTGTGACACAACTTTGTACTTTTACTCATATATGTGTGTGTGTATCTAAAATAATATCTTTTGTTAAAATAAGGACATCAATATCTAGTGCACAATTTTTTTTTAGATTTTTTCTATATTTTTCTATTTTTGTGTATGGAATAGAAACCTTGATGTTCGGTGAAAAAATTGTGTTCACTAGAAAATAGAAAATAAATATTATAATAAAGTTAAATGTATTCAAAATTACTCTTATTGGAAAGCTTATTTTGAGGGATATGATCTTGCAAATTATCTTTTTATGTTGATTACATTTATTTTTTATTAGAGGTAAAGCAAGTTTTGAAGGGGCCCCAAAACTCTTTACAAAAAAGGAAAGTTGTATAAAAATAAAACTAACTAGAACAACCAATAGCCAACACGTAGCAAAACATCAGCAAGACAACTACCAAAAAGGATGAACAAAAATTTTTAAAACTACATATTATTCATACTATTAGTAGCTTCCATGTCACTCTCAATTATCTTCTGATGTGCATCCATAACTTCAAAAATCTCTTTGACAGGTACCCCAACTTGCATCTTAGTCTTGTTGCGAGTTCTAGCACCGAGCCCCGAAAAAATTACCTCTTTAACCAAAACATCTTGCAAACCAACAGCCTTATCAATTGAAGCTTCCTCCACCACCTACCTTTCCCCAACAACTTCTTTATCATCAGGAGCTCCCTCCATCCATTTCTTAGTGTTAATTCGATCCATCTACACTTCCAGATTCACAATTCTTTGTTCAAAAATCTACTTGAGCTTAAGCATCTCCTTGGCAACAATCTTTAAGGCATCATACAACTGGTCAACTTGAGTCTGTACAGAAGACTATGAAGATTCCCCAGCTTTGCTCACAGCCCCCCAAACCCTCACATTAGTCATATTAAGCTCATGAAGAAACTATTTGAACAATCTAAACCGGGAAACAATACCCTCCTTAGCCAAACCCAAAACATTAGGCAGATCATCCTGATTAATATTAAACACATCCATAGCCTCTACTTCACCCTCTTGGGAGATACTATTCATTTCTTGGATCTCACAAACCTCCTTACCTTTATCTCTAGCCACCGGTGTCTGAATTTTATGAAGAGAGCTTGCAATGTCCTAAGCCACCGTCCTCCTTCTATTCTACTTTTTCATCCCCTCATCAGTGGTTTCCATAGCATCCTGCCTGCCACCAATCTTTGGAGAAGAAACAACAAGCTCCTCCTACATAGGGCTACCAAACTTCTTAGCCATCTTCTTTCTACTTCCTTCCTTCAAACTCTTCTTTCTCTTAGACCCCGAAACAGGGGGCATAGGATTCAAATCCTCCGCAGCATCAATCATATCTTTCAATATGGTAGAGGGAGAAACATGCCCAGTTTTACAAGGTTTATCACCAACCCCTTCCTCACTACAAGTCTCATAATCCCTCGGGTCAGGAACATAATTTCCTTTACCACTCTTACCCAGAGCAGGGGGCTATGAATACACTTCCATAGAGGCCTAGGAGTTAGGAACATAGTCCACATCCTCATTCGACTCATATTCCTCCTCCAAAACCTCTTTCTTCTTTTTCCCTTTCTAACTCACTGGTTCCTCCTCTGATGCAGTCTCATATTCCAAGGCCGGTTTCTTTTTCTTACCTTTAAGATCTCTTTCAGGCTGCTTAGGAACCACAAAATCCTTTGGATAATCCATTATTAGAAGAATTAAACCAACATGTAGAACAAGATCCTTAGGATTTATTTTATGATCCTTAAGACCACTCTCTAAAGAAGCCAAGAGATAGAAAGGAAAGGAAACTTTCTTCTTATGACAAAAGTGATTCGACAGAACAAAGTGATAACCATTAATAGTAGAGAATCAACCTTCTAAGGTTATGTACCTCACCAATTCCTTAGCAACATCTCTCCATAGAGCTTTGATTGAACTGCGCTGATATCCACCACTTTTAGCACGCTTAAGCTTCAGTTTTGTATCCACTTTAAAGAAAATATGCAATGCAGCATTAGATTCCTTCTTATCTCTAAACACCTTTATGCCCTCCATGAAAAGACCAGTAATGCTCACTATGAAATCCTCACTAATATCAAATTCAGTACCACCCAACTTCAAAACCCTATTATTCCATCCCTTAACAAAAGAAGTGGTAGCCTATAGATCATTCCCATGGATCCACTCCAAGTATGGCATGAGCTCACCCTTCTGCAATCTTTCCCACACTTCAGTCTTATTTTCCAAGGTGTCACAGGAGAAAGGCTCCACCCTATTTCCATTGCTGCCCATGATCACAAGCTTAGAAAAACCCAAGAGCTTGAGGACTTTATAGAAAATTAAGAGAAGCCTTGAGAACGAAGGCTAGAAAATACCCACAATTTGTGTGACGACATGGTGGCAGAGGTTCATTATTAGCATTGAAGGGCACCCCATACGGATATTACTTGAATTACCATAAGCCCAAGCATGATCCAAATCACAATCACTCCAAACAATAATCTGCCACATGAATAGGGTCATGTGAGCACAAATCATGATGAAGTTGCCATCCAACTTAGCATCTTTGGTAATCATTATTAAGACAAGCCAGTGCCTCAATAGGAAGGGGATCATCCACATCCCAAAACCTATAGCTGCTAACACCAAAGTTAGCAAAGACATCCACAAGACCATTGCCTTCCCTAACAATGTGAGAAATATAAAATTCATCAAAATAATTTAAATTTTCAATGGCATCCAAAATAAGGGATTCAACACTCCAAGAGGGGACATAAGACTTCTTCAAATTATTGCTAATATTTAGTGAGTCTCCCTCAATCCACACCTTCCTAAATCCTTTAGATTGAGCTAGCTTCAAACCATGATAGATTGTAGAATGTTAATTCCATTTGTTAGTCCAACCCAAGGTTTGAAATAGAAAAATTTGATCAAAATTTGAACACTAAGGTAGAAAGAGAAATCCAAGGGAGTTTGTTCAAAGGACCTTTAAATGAAGGTGTACAAGGGCCTTCATTTGAAGGTATCTTCCATGCAAAGAAAATTAAAATGTTAAAATATGAAGGGGCCTTTGTTCAAATAAAACCTTTGAATGGAAGTGTTTCACCATATTCCTCCTCCTTCCCATCCAATTTTTTCATGTCCCACAAGTGGGACTCATTATTTTGGGTTCATGAGTCTCTCAAGTAGAGAGCACTTTAGCTAGAATATTTGAGGGGCTATGTGATAACTAGAATAATTAATTATGAAAATTAGACTCACTTAGGAAAATCAAACATTATTATTTATAGGCACCTAAAAAATGTCTAACGCGTTCTTCTAAATTCATCATTTCCCATCATCATCACTCATCACCCCTTTCATCACTATTAATTAAATAATTTGATTAAACTAACCCATTTCCCACATTAATCAAATAATTTTTAATTATTTAATTAATTAATCATTTTCTTTCATCACCTTTGATTAAATGATTTTTAAATAATTATTTAATTAATTAATCATTTTTCCTCATCCATTTTAATTAAATAATTTTTAATTATTTAATTTAATCTTGCAGTATCTTCTATCCACATAATTAGATATGTTTTTAATTATTTAATTAGCTAATTATTCCTCCAAAATTAAATAAATTATTTAATTGATTTATTTTACATATTCCTCTAAAAATAAATAAAATTATTATTTTATTTATTTTCTAATTATTTCAAATCCTATCTTTATTCTTCTAAATCCTAAATTAGTGACCATTGCTAAATTTAGTGAGTTGACTAGAAAATCAACCTCACTTCACTCTCACTCACTCCACTTCATCTTCCCATGTATTCTCATGCATGTTCCACCTAATCTATCAACAATCCTCATATGTTAATCTCATTTCACATCCTAAACTGATGATTTGATATCCTTGAAAGATATCAAACATCCATAATTTACTGTATGGTCCCACTGGGGGGCTTGGGCTTCTATTTTCATGGAGCAGGAGGTCCCATGGGAAAAAAGAAATGTGCTACGAGATTAATTGGAATCTTTTCCAGAAAAATAGGAGCCCCTACCTTTTAGGAATGAATATTTTAGCAAGTGAAATTGGGGTGGGGCTAGAAATTTCCCCTACAGCTTAGGAGTTTTTTATGCCACTTGTCTCTCATCTAAAATTTTAAAATTTTATTAGAAAATAAAAATGAGAGAATTTTCATTTATTTATTATTTTTTATCAAAGCACTACAGTTCATTCCTTAAATTTTGGAGCTTAAAATTTTAAGCAAAATTACAAGATTAAATCCACGGGACCAAGAACTTTAAAATATTCCTAAAAAAACTAAGCAACATACACTGAGGAGATTTTTAAGGAAGCTCCCCTCCATGGGACCTTACCCTTAGTCATTCAATCTCTCCTTGAATTTGTAGCCAAACTATACTCATTCTTTTATCTCACATTTTCTTAACAAGGTTATGCTAAGGTTTTATGAGCAATCCACATGTCATCATAATAGCATAATTTTGTACTTTAAAATGAAGTGAGGCTATACATTTTTGGTGGAGGTAAAAGTAGATTAGATTAGATTCATTTGCATTATTATGGCTTTCATTTTGATGTGCACATGCTTAATTGAGATTAGGTCCTTGATCTTTCAATTGGGTTCTTTATTACTAATAATTGTTTCCTATTTGCTTGAATTCATTGATCATCAATTTAACCTATTCAAAATTATCCATAACAAGTCTTTAATTTCACTCAAAACCATAAACATGTGGAAATAAATTGAAGTCATGTAATCCAATTTATTACATTTTGATATTTAAAACTTATCATTAAAATTATAAAATAACACCATGTATAAATAATAAAAAATAAGAGGGGTTAGAGAAATTAAGGTGAAACCAAATTCATCTTCTATCCCTCTTTGCACTACACTTTTAATGAGCAAGCACAAGTTGAAACCAATCTCTTCTAGATCCTTCATCAATAATCCTAATATGAGATGGTGTCATCTCTAAAGGATGCAATTATTGATTGATAATAAATTATTGTGAGGAATGAACTGATGTTCAATTACCACACAATATTAACTTGTAATCGTTTAGGAAGCAATGGTTTAAACACTTATTGAATTTATTGGCATTTAGTGAATTAAATGCATAGAAACATGGAAAGAAGATAAGTTTTGCATTTAAAAATAAAAACATGAAACCTATAAATATTTGAGAGAAATTATGTATCTTATATTCATTTCAATATCCATGGTCTTCCACCAAAATAACCCAAAAAATAATAAAACCATTATATCTTCAAACCCCGAAGAGATTTGCAAAAATAAAAATGAACAATGAACCCCTTACAATGAACCTATCACAAGTATATATAGGATCTCTTTGAGGCTAGGGATACAAATATTCATTCCTCCAAAATTCACATAAGAAAAATATAAATAATGTTAAGATTCATTTTTAACTTTTCCCTTGCACATTCAAATATTAAAATAACACACAACTAAAATGTTTTGTACACTTAATGTGTCCCTCTTTGATACTTTATTTATATATAGTTTTAATTTTTTGAATTTCCTTTATAATACTAAAAGTCACTCCATCTGAATGTACACAATGAATGCTTACATGAATAAAATTATCAATAATGGATTAATCTACTTTATTATACACTAGTTCATCTTCTTCTTAAATTCCTCATAAGCAATCCATTACCTCGTTAATATTGTAATTGACGAAGAATAAAAACTTTCTCCACTTAACATAACATCAAAATACATCTTAAAAAATTAAATTGTATTAAGTACTCCTTAAGAATTAAACATCTAACACCCAATCTTATTCAAAAAATTATTTATATCCTTTAAATTATTTTGAAAAAATTGTATGATGACCAAATTCTATTTTTGTACCCCTTCAATATACCTTTCCTAAATTTATATTTTTCTATGCATCTTCTATGAAAAAAATCATCATGCCCATCCAAAATCCGAACGCTTATAAAAATTTGATAGTTCATGCTAGCAAGCTCCAAAACATATGGAAGATCATTATCAATTTCCTTTCTAAGATACCTTTTCTTTTAACTCTCATTTTGTAACTTAATTTTTTTAATTTTTTTTGTACCATCCACTCTACTAAAGCTTTAACAATATATGATTATTTTTCCCTTGATAGTCTTCCCAATTCAAAATAGTACTAGAAATATAAATATAAGGCTATATTTTTATTTTTAGGACAACCTTCAATGAGGTATTTATTTGTGCATGTCAAGATCCCTAAATATATGTGGTAATAGTGGATCCAACCTAGGATTTCTTTGGAAGAGGTACCCTTTTAATCATATATTGTAGCTATGTAAAATTATCTATAGGTAGCTAAACTACCTTCTTCTTACTTTGAATTATTTGATTGAACTATTGTGCAACATTTGCATCGTGTGTCTATTCTTGGGAAGATCCCTAATCTTATACACCCTAACTTTGACCTTGCTATTATTTTTGTACATCCTTGTATCCCATTTTATCATCTATCTACTAATATTTTGGAGAACTAGTAAGAATAGGTAGAGATGGAATTTTTATTGGAGGAAGTGATTAGGAGGAAATCTCCTTGGGGATGGAGTAGGTGTTTTCCTTAGAGGGGGAGAAGGTGTTCTATCAAGAGATAGTGAAGGTGGCCTCAAAGAAGGGGAATGTGTTTTCTCTAAAGATGAGGATATAGATTTTTTAAGTGAATGATATTTATGTGGTAAGGGAGTGGGATTTATTTCTAGAAAAGAAACTATTTCCTAAAAAAATTGGGAAATTATAGGCCCTTGAGAAGTGTTGCCTTGTAGATGACTAGGAGGAGAAGGTGTATGTGTCATAGTGTAAGGAGGACACTAGAAAGCAAAACTTTCATTTGGATCTTCATTAATTATAATTATTTTTTTGGTAGTTCACACTTTATATTCATATTTTTTAACCATTTCTATGTTATTTTCAATACTCCTTGAGTTCTTTTATCTACACTCTTAACCTACTTTTACCCCTATTCTATATATGGCATGAGGAATTCAAGCAATTTAATGAGTTTTCAATTGGATAAAATTCATTCTATATTAATATATTCTCATGACCTCATACTCATAATTTCACAATTAGACTCCAAATATTCTAATCCTTCTTTATACTTACAAATTTTTCTCATGCCTTCAATGGTAGACCTTAGGTTGAATGATGATCTTGATTCATATAATTTTAAACTAATTTGTGTCATTTATACTTCTACATTCTTTGAGGCTTGAATTTTTAAACAAGTATATTTATTTATCACAATGGAGAATCCAAACCCCTTGATCTTAGTTTTTAAACATAAGTTATGTACCTCTATCAACTATTTGTAGAGAATTAGCAATGCTATCTTGTCAGTAACATATCTAGGAAGCATATTAAGAGATTTGTCACAACCTCTAACTCTAATGTATGTAAGGTTCGGGAAATAAATGCACTAGATATCAAATATATTTACCTCATTAATGGCTTCTTTAGACATTCATTTACCAAAATTCTCTTCTAATAATTTGTATTTACAAAATATGAAGTAATTGTGAACTCTCATTAAATTTTAATTTTTTCTTTTATTTCTAGTTGGGGATAATATTCATATACATATATTTTTCATATCCCCATAGCTCATATGTTTGTAGTCCTAAAATTTATTACCTTTGGGCTAAGACATATACTAAGACATATACTAAGTAAGAATCCATATAAAATTTCTTAGTTGATAAAATATTAGAGCTAAGCACGATGAGAGTTACTAATTATTTTAGTCCAATTAATGTATTCCTTCCAAGCTAGTATCTTTAAAATAAATTGTTACATCTATAATTAGAATTCCTTAGATATTTCTTGTCTAGTGATTCTACTCAAAAGTGTCATGCAACCATTAACCACTTTGATGAGATCACTTTTAAATAACCTCTTCGGAGTTTTAGAGAGGGTGTCTTTAGGTTTTTGGAGCCAATTCTTATTAATCCAATTTTAGATCTTGGTTCATAATATTCCTATGTTGACTCCATAGAAATGTGTTTATATGAATCCCTAGTGGACAAAGAAAATATTTTATCAATTTATTATGGCTGAATCAAAAGAACTTCATTGCCACTAAAATATCTAATTCTATTGGAACTAGAAATCTTGTTACTTGTACTAATCCACTAGTCTTGATATTCTTAGTTTTTTGTGACGTGTCAATTTAATTTTCTACCATCGTTGTGTGAAATTCCTTTAAGTGCACATCTCCTAGGTGTATGTTTGATACATTTCCCATATCTATGAGTAGCTTAGATAGTGGAATAACTCCCTTTAGTTAATCCTTCATCTTAGTAGGATATGCCATTCCTAAAAGATAGTACTTGAAAACATTTACCTTATGTTAATACTATGTTTCTCACACTTCCCAACATTTACCTTATGTTAATGCTATGTTTCTCACACTTCCCAATATATATTTATATTTTGGTTAATTAATTCATATTGTAGTTATATCATTAACAATATTTTTCATGTTTAAAATTTCTTAAAAAATTGACCTTGGGAGTTAAAACCTTCAAAATGAGTATTTTAGTGTTTAGTTGTAGTCTAATATTTGACTTTATTTTGTAACTTTTATTCTAGAGTTTGAACCTAATTTATGTTTATAATTTGAAAAATGATTGAAATTTTGAATTGCAACCATATTTTGGACTTCGGTTGTATTTTACATAAAAGTTACAAATTGTAATGTTGATTTAGTTTCCTACTTGCAATAAAAAAATTTAGACTGTAGTTGCATCTTGCAAAAACTTGTAAGTTAAAAAAATGTTTGGTATTATGATTTAAAATCATACTTCAAACCTTGGCCAACATTTACAAAAGTTTTCAAATTATAAAAAATGTTTTGGATTCCTCCTTGCAATTGGCCTTTCAACTTTAGTTGCATCTTTTGCAAAAATTTGCAAAATATTCATGTACTCCAAGAAAATCCGTAAACATATTTTTTCTCTTTCACCAATTGTCATTAACTATTTTCCTAGAGTTTTAAGGATTTGCAAGTTAGAAAATTAGAATTTTGAATAATTTTAAATGAATCCCTAAAAACTAGGGCATAGGGTTTTGAAAATTAAAAAATTAAAGATTAGAAGTTTGAAATCCACAAAGTTTTTTAAAAAAATTAAATCTAAATAAACACTCAAATAATCTAATGAAGATTTTATAGAGGGGGACTGACTGCTCAAGACCCTAGGTCATAGGAGGGTCTAGAACAATAGGCTGCTTTGATCTACCTCAAGCTAGATGAATGTTTAAGATAGGTTTGATGTTAAAATGGGTGACGAGGAAGGAAAAATAATCTAAATATTTCATTCTTCCAACCCGAGAGTCTCAAGAAGTCAGGTGAGCATGTTTCTAGAGTTCAGACTATGACTTAAGCAACTCACTACCAAAGGACTATAGCATGGGACACGGATGGCAGTGTGGCATGTTGGCATCTCAGTGGGGGCATTGGTGTCTGTAGGGACATAAAGTGTAAAGTATAGTATGAAATCTAAGGAAACCTACTAACAACCTAATGGATGTGGTTTAATGCAGTAACAGAAAGCAGAAAGTAACTAAATAACTAAATAATAAGAAGAATACTTTAACTTGATCTAATCTACAAATTAACAAGAGAGGGTGAGGAAAGCACACCTTCCTTCCCACGAGTTGATATCTTCGAGGTCTTCACATGATGAGCAACCTAAACACACAAGACAAAAAAATGTTGGGGTTGCGTATAGAGGACTGCCATAGTTAGTCCCCCACTTTAGTGTTTCCACCTCCATGAACATCCAGTATAGCAATGATAGGAGAAATGCAATAAAGAAAGATATTGAAGTGAAAGTACTAAGTGCTATGCTAAACAACAATATGCTATCAAAACAATGTGATAATGATAAGTGAATGGAAGATGGAATAATATCACCTTCAACCACGTGCACTCAAGGCCAATGGGAGAAGGAGTGAGCCCACAAGCTTGGAAATACCGATGTTTCCACAACAACAAGGAGATTAACTCCACAAAACACCAACTTACAGCTTCAATGGAGGTGAGAATCTATTAATGAAGTGTGTAGATAGTTTCCAAGAATGAATGAGATCAGAGAGACTGATAGAATGAAGGAGATAGTCATTTGAAGATGAAATTGAAAGCAAAGGAGTTGTTTGAGGTTGGCCAAGGGAGCAAATATGTTACTCTTCGTCGCTAATGGAGAATTGTAATGCCTCTCGGATTTTAGAGGCAGGAATCCTATCAAGATGGTAGTGCACCACGTAGACATCCACATGTCATACTAGCATCCCCGATAGAATATCCTCCACCGACATAAAAAACAACTACCAAGTGGATGGGAAGAGAATGAGGGACGTGGAATTGCATTATCGAACTTGATTTTTTAAGGTAGGAGGTACATAAATGTGGAATTTACAAGGGGTGAAAATTCATGCCATTACATTTTTCCCCCACTTTAGTGAGTGTAAGTGTCAGCAAATGCACAATAAAGTAGAGTGAAAGCTAAGAAATGTATACTTGAATTGTCGAGGAACCAGACCGCAATTTGACACACTCGAATGCACAGGAAGAGGAGATCGCTCCATAGGTACTCAGTCTTGAGGAGAGCTGAACAAAATGTGCCACAGGACCTCAGACCTATAGAAGGTGAACAAAAGACTCTATAAGTGCCCAGTCCTAAAGAGGAGGCACTATAGGTTCTTGATCCTAAGGAAGGCCAGATGTGAAAGGATCCATTGAGTCTAATAGGTCCTTACAGGTGCTCGATCCTACAAGGAAAGATCAAGGTGCTCAGTCCTCCAAGATTGATTGAAAAAGTAGCTTCACAAGTGCTTGGTCCTACAAAGAAACATGTTAATCCATAGACAAAACATTTTAGATAGAAAAAAGACACACTAGAAAATAGAGAGTCACGCAAAAAATTAAAAATTGAAGAAGAAGCTTTCAAAGGGGTCCCTCAAGAACCCTTCAAAAGAAAAAGGATCCACTCAAGGGATGCTTTGTTTGAAAGGAAATTACATTTTTTGCAAATGATTCTACCATCAAGGAATCCTTTCGAAATATTTCTTTCATCAAGGAATGCGAAAGGAAGAACACTCCCTCGCAAGGGAAAGTTTTCAGACTTATATATCAGAAAAATTACTCCCTTCTTGACGAGAAGTTTTTAGATTCTTTCTTTATGAATTCTTGATGAAAATAAAATTATACTAGGGTTCCTTGTTGAAGAATACAATTTTTTTCTCATAGGATTGAAGGGGTGAAGGTTCAATGGTGGAAGAAAGTGTGGAACAAGCTCTATTGGCCGAAGTGCAATTGCTTTATTTGGACTTTGGCTTGGAATAGGTGCTTGATTTGGGATAATATTCGGAAGCAGGGATTCCAAGGCCCTTCTTTATGTGTCTTATGTGGTGTTGTTGAGAAAGATTTGGCTCATTTTTTTTCTAGGTGCCCCTTTGCTTTGCGGCTTTGGCATTCTTGGTGGGAAGTTTGGAAAAGTCCTTATGTTCATGCTTCCTCCCTGGTGGATTTTTGGAGTAGTTTGGGTAGGCCCCTTTCTATGGTCTCATTCTTGCAAGATGTGTGGTATGTTGGACCTACTTTCATTCTCTAACAGATTTGTTCGGAGCGAAACCACAAAATATTTTGTGGTGAAAAGATGTTCCAGCAAGTTTGGCATAGAATTGTGTGCATGATTCAGGAGATGGTGGAGGCTAAGTATGAGGTGAATTTTCCTTTGGGGAAAGGGGATTCAAAGGTGGTTGATAGACTGGGAATTAAGAGGTTGTCTTTGGCTTATGTGTGTGTCAAGAGAGGAAGGCGGGTGATTCAAAAGGTTCAACGAGTGGGTAGATGGATGCCCCCTCAGGCTGGATTTTTGAAGATCAATACTAATGGGTCATCAAGAGGAAATCCTAGGCCTGCTAGGATTGGGGGGATTCGAAGGGATTTTTTGGGTTCAGTGGTTTTCTTCTTTTCTATTCATAAAGGGTTGCAAACTATCACCTTATGGAAGGTTTGCAAATCCTTTACGCTCTCAAGCAGGCTTATGCTTTGGGGTGGCGCAAGGTTATATGTGAATCTGATTCACAGGTCTTGATTAATCTTCTTAATAAACAAAAGGTGTTTGATGTTAGTTGGCAGTTGGCTATGATGGTGCAACAGATTTTGCAGGTTAGCTCTTTGATGGAGGAGGCTTCTTTTTTCCATATTCCATAGGAGTGGAATATGGCTACATATTTTTTGGCTAAATGGGCTTCTGAGCATGTAGATGGTTGGAGGATTGATGTGTGGGAACAGTTGTCCCATGATTCTCGTTAGGACTTGATGAAGATTCTTGTTGAGGATGGGGATGGTAATGGTGAAGATTGGTGTGGCTTCATGCTTTGGTTGGATGCTTGTTGTGGATTCCTAGGGCTTTGGCCCTTTAATTTTATGTAATTCTTTGGTTTGAGTTTCAATAAATTTTTTACCCCTTTTATACAAAAAAGAATACAATTTTTTGAAAAGTAATGGATTTTCAATGAGGGATTCGTTGGCCACTGAATACACTTTTTGAAAATTGAAGCAGTATGATAGCCCCTCCTTAGGATGGTGCATGTTGAACACAAAGGCACAGGACATCCTAAGGAGAGAGAAGAAAGTGATGTTGTGACCTGCGATACATGATGAGATGTATATGTGGAAATGTTGTCGCACATGTGAGGGACAACACATAGGCACCACAACATCACAAAGCAATCAAAGAAGAGAGAAAGATGAAAAGAAAAGATAAGCAAAGACAAAGAAATCAAGAGACAGGGGGATCTAATATTTCAGGGTCAGAACTGCTCATAGATATAAATAGATAGATATAATATAATAATATATATGAACTATCATCAATACCCTATTATGTCAGATTGTGTGAAGAAAGGTACATGAAGACAAAATAAAAAATAAAAAATTGGGTCAACATGGAAGGGAGGCCTAAATGCCCCCAACACTTTGAATCATCCCCAATTATCAAAAATCAAGGCACAACAAAGAGAAGAATTATGTGACAAATAGAATAATTTTATGACACAAAACAATTGTGTATCCAAACACCTACAAGGGTGACAAGGGTCCTCTAAAGAAACATAAAACAAGCATGGGAGAAACACAACACACACAAATCTAATCTATAGATAAAGAAGAGGTACCCTCCTAGTCCTCATCAAGTAAGAGGTCATCGTTCTCCCAATCTAGATCATTATAGGGAGATGAAAAATGAGCCTACAAGTGTGGGATAGTGAGGGGAGCACCCTCCAACTCTCCTATGACAAGAGCTAAGGAAGAGGGCCCCTTGAGGTCTTCTTTACTCAACTCCTATGAGGTAAATGTCATTGATTTTGCAAACATTATTGACAGAGCTAGGAAATCATCCACTAAGTTGAATATGCACTTGATAGGAGTGCCATGTGTCAACTGAGTAGGTGAAAAAGGAGGCACCCAAGATCCACTTCCAACCTCACCGAAAGACTTGAGGGTAGTAGTAAACTTAGGGGACATTGGGGTAGCCTCCATCACTAGTATGACACAAACCAAAGCATAACCAACTTCTAAAGAAGTCGATCCCTTCTTCCAACCCCCATTAGAAGCAGGGTCATCCTCCAACTTGTGCTTCATTGAGGGATGTGAGATCCCACTGAAGAAGCAGAAGGTGAGAAAGAAGAGGAGACAACCACAATAGACACCACTAAGGTATTCAACATGTCCATGGGCTTAGGAAAAGGTGGGATGTTCAGAAGGGACATCAAGAGAGGAGGCTCAACCGAGGGAGCAATGAACACTTGCACCCTTTTAGGGTGAGGGTCATCCACGCTCGCGGGAGGATCTAGAAGCAAGATCAAGAAGATGGGAACCAAAGTAGAAGAGGTGGAAGAGGAGGGCACAACAAGAGACACCAAAATTGGAGTTGTTGGCCCCCCTTTCGTCTTCTCTAGAACAACCTTCTAAGTGGCCAAAGCCTTCCTCTGACGCTTACGCTCATGCACAAGGTAGTTTCTTTGGCTCTGAGAGCTTGAAGTTGTAGTTTGAGAAGGAGCAAGAGGTTCATGTTTTGCCATTGGAGTATCCCTCACAACCATTTTTGGTGGAGGGAGTGACTCCTAGACAAGAATAGGAGGAAGAGATACAAGAATAGATATTGCAACTAGTGGAGAAGTTGACTCAAGTGCCTCGGTGGTGGGCCAATTCTCATTCACTACCCTAGGGGCAGGAACAGTAGGATCTCATGGAGGCTGAAATGTAGAAGCTACTCCATGGGGGCCCTTCCCCTTACCACACAAGATGTGGAAAGTCACCTTGGGAAAGATAGTAAGGTCAAACACCTGATGTTTAGCCTTTTGTGAAGGGGGCACCTTCGAAATCCCCAAAAGATGCATCAGGGAAAAAGCTAAGGGTGTCGTAGCAGGATGGGAGGCAGAAGTAGGTGGAACTACAAAGGAAGAATAAGGATCCTAAGTGCTAGTAGACTTCCCCTTCCCATTTTGGGAGGAAGAGGCAACATGTTGCTACAATAGGGTGTAGGTCATCTTTGGCTACACCTTACCCCTAGTCTTATACTTAACATAATTTTGATAAAGCATGACTGTTCTTGGGGGAAGTGGACCTATCGAGGCGGGTCAAAAAATGATGTAGTGAATAACCCCCACACAACACCATCGGCTAATATCTGATGTCATGCACAACATGCACTACACCTTCGTGAGAGAATTTTAGACACTTATGAATAACAGAAGTGACCCCATTCATGGAAACTAGTCATGGGATGCCTAACTTCACTTTGAACAAGTCTAATTCTGAAATGATGTCAAAGGTAGCATTCATATCCCTAGGTACCACTAGGATGGAAAGAGTTATAGAACCATAAGAAGAAATAGAGAGGCCATCATGGGTACATATGGTGGTCTTCATCTTTTCATATTCCTCCCTTTGTAAAGAGTTTAGCAAAAGAGTTTCCTTCATAATAATGTTCACACGACTTGTGAGATCCACAAGGACCCTTATCACAATGTTACCATTGATGTGAGTAGGAATATAGAGGAGAAGCTTTTTTTTATTGATGGGTAGATCATGTGACGTAAAATTTATATTTGATGAACTAGTCTCGGGTTGAGGGGGAGGAATGTGAGTAAATAAAACCATGTTTACATCCTCTAAGGCCTTAGGAGAAGCACCAAAAGGATCAATAATTGAATTTGAAAAGTGAGATGGAAACGGGTCCATATAAATATACAATTCATTGTTTACCTTAGCCACAGACTTGTTTGTATTCTACTTTTTACTATCAAGGTGAATGGTATCGTCATTGATGTGATAATGTATCTCATAATGCAGGTGCATACAACATTTGGTATTATGCTTGTGGATGCGATGGTATTGGAAAAATGCATTCCCATCATACCAGTCAAGGTAAGGCCCTCTAAGAGGTCGAGAATCTTCCAAGGTTATAACTTTATCCTTTAACAACTTCTTCAAAATAGAAGGGTAAGATTCATACAACTTTGTGAACTATCTATTGCGCTTGAGGTCCTTGTCATTAGATGCAGCAACTACATTCACAACAGATTTTCCTTTGCCTAAAATTGATACAATAGACCTTCCTTCTTGACGAGAGCATGAGGAGGATCCCCCAAACTAAATGATCGTGCCACACACAGATGTGTGAAAGAAGGATACTTCATTAAGGTAAACTTCTCCTGCCAAGGTCTCTACAGGTTACCAATGAACACCTTTTGTACATTTGATTCAAGTAGCAAGTAATAAATTTGTGAAAAGAGTGCTTGATATCGAGCAATGAAATAAGTAATCTTCTCATGCTCCCCTTGCTTACATCGAACAAGGTCCAAAAAGGCCATCTTTGGCCTAATGCTAGCCTATAACTACCAAATAAATTGATTAACAAGTTGATCAAATGAGAATATGGAGTTGTTAGACAAGGAATAGTACCACTCTAGTGCTATGTTCTTGAGAGATCGAGGAAAATCTTGGACATCAAGGCATCGTGGTGAAAGAAGTCTGTACACATTGCATTGAAGGTTGACACATGTTTTTAAGGGTCTCCTTTTCCACTGCATTTTTTCAAACTTAGGAATTTCCATCCCTTGGGGGATGGGATTGTTTAGAATCACCACCAAAAAAGGACCGTGTCAGAAGAAAGGTTGAAAGATTGGTTGGGAAAAGGCTTGGGATAGACTCGCCAACTGGTTCTGCATTTGACCCATATTTTGTAGTAGGGCATTCTAAATAGGGTCAGATGAAGAAATAGGGATAGTGGAGCTACCACTAGAACCACCACCAAGACCACCACTAGAGCCACTACCATAGCCACCACCAGAGCTACTACTGTAGCCACCACTGGAGCCACCATCACAGCTACCGTCAGAGCCACCGCCACTAGAGCCACTACCAAAGGCACCTAGGGCACCAAATTTACTATAACTACCAGCCCCCATTCTATTTGAAATCCTGCCACCAAGGGAATTTTTGCCCCTAGGAGGAAGGACATTTAATCTTAGAGGTATTATGCTTGCTTTGACAGTAGGAGGCGAAGCAAGAGCGAAGATGTTGACGGAAGGGCCCATTTTAGCCATGCATATCGATGTCATAGGCATTGAGATGCCAGTCTATCTTTCATAATTTTCAAGCACATGACTTCAAGTAATACTTTATCTAGGGTTGTAAGAAGGGACATATGCTTTCGTTAAGTCGGTAAGGCCACGAAGGAACTCTATGCATGTATGATCCTTATCTAGCATATATTTGATTTCATTAACAACTCTAGCATCCCTAGTCGTGTTTTGATCTTTCCACAAATGGTACTTGAGATCTAAAAGCCTCCTATCTAAAGCCAATAGGTGCTCTAAGAGAATAGTGACAATGTCATCCTCATCTAGAGGCAAAGTTGAGGGAGAAACAAAAGGAGTAAGGACACAAGTGGTTTCATCGAAGAAACCCATCTCTGCCACCGATACCATCTCCTGGAAAGTGAGAGCCATAGTGAACCTTGAGAAGTCCATATCTAAGTGTCGTTGTCACACACTCCTTCTAGCAATGTATCCAGAAGTTGTAGACTGAGTTGTGAAACTCATAAAGTGTCACAACACACAAGTCCACAAGTTACACAGGCATGAGAGAAAGAACCTCGACTCAAAGAAATAGATACTGTAAGGTTCACATTGAGTTCACCAAAATGTAGAGGAGGGGGACTAACTACTCAGGACCCCAAGTCGCATGAGGGTCTAGAATAATAGGCTTCCCTAATCTACCTCAAGCTAGATGAATGATTAAGATAGGTTTGATGTTAAAAGGGGTGAAGAGGAAGGACAACAGATCTTCCTCTTTCCTTCTACCAACTCGAGAGTCTTAGGAAGTCAGGTGAGCACATTTCTAGAGTTCAAACTGTGACTTAGGAAACTTACGGTTAGAGGAATACAACACAAGACACGAACAACATCCTAGGACATTGGCATCTCAATGGGGGCGATGGCGTCCGTACGGACAAAAAGTTTAAAGTACAATATGAAATCTAAGGAACCTACTAACAACCTAATATATGTGGTTTAATGTACTAATAGAAAGTAGAAAGTAACTAAATAACTAAATAACAAAAAGAATACTTTGACTTGATCTAATCTATGAATTGACAAGAGAGGGTGACGAAAGCGCACCTTCCTACCCACAAGTTGATATCTTCGAGGTCTTTACATGATGATCAACCTACACACACAAGACAAAAAAATGTTGGGGTTGTGTATAGAGGACTGTCATAGTCAATCCCCCACTTTGGTGTTTCCACCTCCATGCATAACCAGTATAGCAACGATAGGAGAAATGCGATAAAGAAAGATATTGAAGTGAAAGTACTAAGTGCTATGCTAAACAACAATATGCTATGAAAACAATATGATAATGCTAAGTGAATGGAAGATGGAATAATATCACCTTCAACCACATGCACTCAAGGCCAATAGGAGGAGTGAGCTCACAAGCTTGCAAATGTTGGCGTTGTTGCAACAACGAGGAGATTGAGCCCACAAAACACCAACTTGCAGCTTCAATGGAGGTGAGAATGTTGTGAATGAAGTGTGTAGATAGTTGCCAAGAATGAATGAGATCAAGAGAGACTAGAAGAATAGAGGAGATAGTCATTTGAAGATGAAATTTGAGGCAAAGGATCCATTCGAGGTCGTTCAAGGGAGGAGAGGCGTTACTCTTAACCGCTAATGGAGAATTATAATGTTTTTGCAAATTCCAGAGGTAGGAATCTTTTCAAAATGACAACACATCGCATAGATTCTTGTGCATCGCGCTAGCATCCCTGATAGAATATCCCCAACCAACACAAAAATCAACTGCCAAGTGGATGGGAAGATAATGTGGGATGTGGAATTACATTATCGAACTTGATTTTCTAAGGAAGGAGGTATGTAAATGTGGAATTTGTAAGGGGTACAAATTCATGCCATTATAGATTTAAACCAACAATTTCAAACTTATGAACCAATATTGATGAGTATCTTGATTGATAAGACAAGTTCACTTGTAAGATAAAAATAATCAATAAACAAGAATATGCAAAATGAAAAAAAATATCATATGCATCAATAATATGTCAAATGTACAAAAGATCCTTACATATAAAGGCAAGAGTGAGGAGGTGAGAAGGTAGGAGTGAAAATTTGACTATCCCTCCAAGAGTGTAACACATGTAGGACTCTATGGACAAGCATTGGAACACTTGGCGAGTCAACATGAGGTGAGACAAAAAGTGAGATGTCTCATAAGTGAGCTTAAGAATAGTGAGAATAGGACTCTCCTACATAATATAAAAGATAAATATTTTAGTAATAACTCTTTTCACACTAACACCCCCACTTAAGTGTTACTTAGGAAGAAATCTAAACACCAAAAATATGAGTCCCAACAACAAGGCCTGATGAGGTATTCATGTGCAATAAATATCTCATAAATAGAAAAGAGAGAAACCCAGTGGAACAAATATCCTCTCTAAAAGAGAGAATGAGAAGGAAAGAAACCTCCTCAAAATATGTCCCACAAATATAGGAACATGAACATTAAGAATTTTTTAAGCATGCAAAAGTTATAAACACTATTGAAGATGAAATGATGTTGTGTCTTGGAATAAAAAACCTTCAGAGACTATAGATCAAGATAGGATATAAAAAAATTGCATGAGTGACATCAAGTACATTACTCAACTATGAATACACAAATGACATGTATAGGAAAAAAACTCCATGAAGTTGAAGATGCAATCTTAGTACTATGATCAAGGATCAAAAAAATACTACACAAGTGGCATCTACTACACTACTAAAATGTGCATGGAACTCTACATAAGTACTAGAATCTCACAAATGATGATCAATTAAAAAAATAAAATGTTACTCCATTGCTCCACTAAAACCAAATAAGCATTAAAATAGCCATGTGATAATACCTTCTTTAATGCCAACAAGGGAGAGGTGTGTTGGAAAAAAAGGAAAGACAACTGAGAGGGGGGTGAATCAGTTGTCACAGAATATTAAGACTTTTCCAACATTACTTAACTTAATCTCAAATCTGATGAATGAACAATAAACCATAAAAAATCAACACATCAGAAGCACAAAGAACACCAAGATTTTTTGCGTGGAAACCCTGTTAAGGGAAAAACCACGATGGATGTTAGTCCACAATATTATACCATGTTAAAAGTACAAGAAAATAAATGGGAATGCACATGCATTCATGCACACTGCCTAGAGCTCATTTCTCAAATACAAGAGGGCTCACTACCCAACAATACATGACAATACAGATTAGATCTACAGGGTATGAACTGAGAAAATATCTTCTACACAAGCCTGATTATAGTTCCATTTAAGCACATAAAACATTCTTCACACCTCGCTCAAACTTCTTCTCACTCTACTCTACAATTGAATGAATAGATCAATATTCACACACTTGCACTTTTTCTGGCATACATTCACTCTTATGCACACACTAACTTTTCTCAAACAATTGCTCTTATATATCTACAACATAGAATTAAATCAACAACTTAGTCGGCCAAAAATATAAAACATATTTACAATGTCGGTCCAAATTTTCAATGTGGATCAAACACCGTCGAATAATATCATGATGCGACCCAAAACAATATCCTCGAGGGCACCAAACATTTAAATTTAAATCTTCAAGGATCCGCAACTCGTTACAACCATCATGTCGGCCAAGAACATGAAAACCCAAACATACCAAGAAAAATATTTGACCACGAGCACACTGATCAACATGGATGTACAACAAGAATAGAGAATGATCTAGAAGCATCCAAAAACAACAAGAACTAACAGAGAAATATCCCCAACAACAAAAATTACAAGAATCACATAAACTCCAATCAGGATCACTGACATAACCCACATAAATACTGTCGTAACACAATTGTTCATAGCACGATCAAATCTTCACACAGACCTCTACAACTTTCAGTAGATGAACTAGATAATCTCAGCACTAAACCCTTTAGTCCACAAAAATTAATCTTCAACGTACAGAACAAGACACCTTCATGACCTTCACTATTCCACTAGCAACCTACAACTCTTCCTTTAACATTTTTCTCAATATCCTCGACATATACAACCTTCAATACAATAATGCTAATAGTGTTGACATCAATGACAACCACATATCAACAAAACAACCACAACATCCAACAATCTCCCCCTTTGGAATTGATGGTAACACATGATGTGAAAAACACCATCAACACAACTCTCAATCAACACTTACTCCCCCTTAGATTCTAACTCTTCTTCCTTAACCTCTTCTACATGATCTTCTCCCGACAAGACTCTTCACCCCAAATAAGCAATAGTTTTTCACATGACTCTTCTCCCCCTTTGAAATCAATGGAAAATATAAGCATTATCTTCCCACATACAAGCTTTGAACCACATATCTGCACATCTGACTGTTCCCCCTGAGTAGTAGCCACAGAAACATCAATTCAGAACAGGAAATATCTATGAAGCACACAGATTGATGCAATAAAATGCATCTCTAGTTCATATCACAAGGGGTAATTACCCCTAGCATCTCTTTGAGATACTCAAAAGTATCCTTCAGCAACAGCTTGGTGAAAATGTCTGCAATATGTTCTTTGGTAGGCACATACTCCAGTCTGACTTCTTTCTCACTCACTTTTTCCCTCAAGAAGTTAAATTTGATTGATATATGCTTGGTCTTAGAGTGTAGCACCGGATTCTTTGATATGTTAATTGCACTTGATTTGTCACAGTATATGGCAATAGGTTCATTATATACTACTCTGATATATTTTAGCATTTGTTTCATCCACATCACTTGAGTACAGTTATTTGCAGCAGCAATATACTTTGCCTCAGTAGTAGATAGAGAAATGGAATTCTTCTTTTTGCTCAACCAAGACACTAGCTTCTTCCCTAGGAAGAAGGCACCACCACTAGTACTCTTCATGTCATCTACATCTCCTGCTCAATCTGCATCAGTAAATGCATTCAAAGTAAGATCATCCTTAGGATACCAAAGCCCAAAGTCAACTATTCCTTTTAGATACCTAAAGATTCTCTTTATAGTAGTCACATGAGACTCTTTTGGATCAACCTGAAATCTAGCAACCATACATACAACATTCATAACGTCTGGTCTAGTCTGAGTTAAGTAGAGAAATCCACCAATCATTGACATGTATCTTGTTTGATTTTCCTTAGGAGAATCATCATTTTGTGTTAACTTACATCTAGTTATCATGGGTGTACCAATAGGCTTTGAGTCTTCCATGCCAAACTTCTTCAATAACTCTCTCACATTTTTGGACTGAGATATGAAAATCCCCTTGTCTAACCGAATAACTTGCAATCCTATAAAGAACTTCATCTCTCCAATCATGCTCATTACAAACTCACTCTTCATTTCATCAGCAAACTTCATACATAGATTATCATCTCCTCAAAAAATAATGTCATCAACAAAGACCTCAATAATTAATTCTTTGTCATCATCCAATTTGAAATACAAGTTGTTGTCAATAGTACCTTTATTGAATCCAAGCTTTAGTAAATATTTATCCAGTCTAGCATACTAGGCTCTGAGGGCTTGCTTGAGTCCATATAGAGCTTTTTTCAGTCGACAAACCATGTCTTCCTTATCAGTCAGTTGAAATCCATCTGGTTGTTCAATATATACTTCTTCTTCTAGCTCACCATTCATAAAAGCTAACTTCACATCAATTTGATAGACTTTATAATTCTTATATGCAGCATAAGCAAGAAATAACCTTAAAGCTTCAATTCTGGCAACAGGGGAAAAATTTTCTTCAACATCAATACCTTCCATTTGTGAATACCCTTTACATACCAATCTTGCTTTATTCTAGACCACTTCACCTTGTTCATTCAGCTTATTCTAAAAGACCCATTTAGTACCAATCACATTTTTATCTTTAGGTCTAGGAACAAGTATCCATGTATCATTCTTTTTAATTTGCATTAGTTCTTCCTTCATAGCTTCCATCTAGTGTTCATCATTACAAGATTCATTGACATCTTTAGGCTCAATCTTGGAAATCAAGCAATACTCTTCTGCAATCTTTCTTCTAGTTTGCACACCTTTATTCTTATCTCCTATAATTTGATTCTTAGAATGATTTATCTTCACATACCTCAGATTTTTAGGATTCTCTTGAACTTATGGTTCTTTTGTTCTTTCTTCTTCACTTGTACTTGTCTCTACTTCCTGACTACCTTGATTTATCAGAACAAATTGAAGTTGTTTTATCAGAACATATGGCACAATTTGAAGTTGATTTTGTGTCTGAGCATTCTTTCCTTTGTTTGTATTATCTTCTTGGTCATCTAAATCATATCCATAGTATCTAGATGATTTAGCAGAATCCTCATCAACTCTAACATTTGCACTCTCAACCATCTTTCTCAATCTTTTGTTATAGCACCAGTAGGCCTTGTTTTTAGTAGAGTAACCTAGAAAGATTCCTTCATCGCTTCTTGCATCAAACTTTCCTATATCCTCATCTCTCTTGATGTGACACTTGCTTCCAAAGATCTTGAAATATTTAATAGTAGGCTTATAACCAAACCATAGTTCAAAAGGAGTCTTACCGGAATTACTGTTGACATTTACCTAGTTCAAAGTGTACACAACAGTGCTTATAGCTTCACTCTAGTAGATATGAGGCACATTTCCTTCAATCATCATTGTTTTGGCAACATCCAGAATTGTTTTGTTCTTCCACTCTGCAACTCCATTCTGTTGAGGGGTTTGAGGAGTAGATAATTGTCTTCTAATTCCATGCTCTTCACAAAAAGAATTAAACTCCCTAGAGGTGAACTCACCACCTCTGTCTAACCTTAAGCATTTTATTTTCATACCTTTCTCATTCTCTTCCATAGCTTTGAAACTTTTGAACTTCTCTAATGCTTCACATTTTTCTCTTAAGAAAGCAACCCATATCATCCTAGAATAATCATCAATAAGCAGCATAAAGTACCTTTCTCCATGGAGACTTCTGAATCTAGAAGGACCACATAGGCCAGTATGTACTAGCTCCAATAACCCATTTGAATGTTGTTTGCTCTGAAAAGAAACTCTAGTCTATTTTCCCATCTAACACTCCTTGCAAATTGTATTAGCAGGCTTCACTAGCTTAGGTAGATCTTTTGCTGCTTGAGTGGAAATTACTTTGACAATGTTATCAAAATTCACATGACACAGCCTTCTATGCCATAACCAACTTTCATCTACTTGAGAAATTAAACAACTTTCACTAGCAACATTTAGGTGAAAAATATTACCTTTTATCTGTTTACTTGAAGCAATTACATTTCCAGAACTTCCAAATATCTTGCATCTTCCATCTTTGAACTGAAGATCATAACCATTATCCACCATCTTTTCAAAACTCAAAAATTTATGCTTCAAGCCTTCAACATAAAGAACATCATCAATGTTATGCTTACCAACAAGACAAATAGATCCTCTGCCACGAATCACACAAGCATTGTTATCTCCAAATATTACAACCCCACTGTCATACTTCTCTAGACTTACAAATTTTCTTTTGTCACTAGTCATATGATGTGAGCATCTATTGTCAATGACCCACTCATCCTTTTCTTCAATTCGGGTTGCAAGAGCTTTCTCAACTTTAGTAGATTCAGTAGTCACTGGACTATTTTCCTCGATGGCAATGAAAACCCAATCATCTTCATTTCCATTTTCTTTATCAGTCACACCTTCTTCAGCAAAATAGCATTTCTTTTGAAATCTAGGTTTGTAAGGCTTAGACCTAGGAACTCTTTCAGGACACCTTGGTGCAAAATGACCTATTTTACTACAAGAAAAACATTTGATAGGTAGCTTCCCTTTATACTTACCTTGTCCTCTACTTCTTTCTTTACAATCAGTGCTTCCAACTCTTCTACTTCTCTTTCTCCATCTTCAAGTTGTTTCATTTCTTCCTCATACTTGAATGTCTTTCTAGAACTCTCTCCCGAATCATATCATTGCTTGCTTCTTCTGGATACAATAGCTTTGAATGTAGTTTCAGTCTTGGGAACAAATTCACCAAATTCGCTCAACTCAAAGGCAACAAGTTTACCAATCAATGTATCCCTTGTCACATTCATCAATGATCTGTTTTCTTTAATAGCATGAGCCTTTGCTTTGTAGGAGGGAGGAAATGATCTAAGAACTTTAGCTACATTCACTCTTATGCACATGCTAACTTCGCTCAAACAATTGCTCTTATATATCTGCAACATGGAATTACATCAACAACTTAGTCAGCCAAATTTATATAAAACATATTTACAATGTCAACCCAAATTTACTAACAAATTTTCAATGTGGATCAAACATCGTTGGCTAATATCATGATGCGACCCAAAACAATATCCTCGAGCGCGCCAAACATTCAAATTTAAATCTTCAAGGATCCACAACTTGTTACAACCATCATGTCGGCCAAGAACATGAAAACTCGAACATACTAAGAAAAATCTTCAACCACGAGCACACCGATCAACGCGGACACACAACAAGAATAGAGAATGATCTAGAAGCATCCACAAACAACAAGAACTAACAAAGAAATATCCCTAGCAACAAAAATTACCAGAATCACATTAACTTCAATTAGGAACACTGACATAACCCACAAAAATACTGTCAGAACACAATTGTTCATAGCATGATCAAATCTTCACGCAGACCTCTGAAACTTCTGGTAGATGAACTAGATAATCTCAGCACTAAACTCTTTAGTCCACAACAACTGATCTTTAATGTACAAAACAAGACATCTTCATGATCTTCACTGTTCCACTAGCAACCTGCAACTCTTCCTTTAACAATTTTCTCAATATCCTCAACATATATAGCCTTCAATACAATAATGCTAATAGTGTTGACATCAATGACAACCACATATCATCAACACAATCACAACATCCAACAAGGTGTAGGTAGATCAATTGAAATGTGGCACAAAAATGTTCAAAGGAATGTAGTATGTAGCATCAATTCCAATATAATGTACATGGAACATTGAAAAGAGTGCAAAAACCAAGGCACACACACATGAGTTGATAGTCACTAGGATTTTTTATTTTCATGGAGGGACACTCACTTGAAAAAGATGTGATGACCAAAATTAAGGCACTACACAACCCCACATGACACTTTATAACTTAGTGCAAGTATAAAGGAGGCATAGTAAATGTGCAAAATTACCCCATAAGGAACACAAAATTAGTTTTTGGCACTTTACATGTGTGCATTTATAGACATATGTTCTTGGAATTCTTCAAAATGTTCAAAAAAGGATGAAATGAGTTAATATCATGAGGTGAACAAAGAGCCTCAAAAAATGATAAAATATCAAAGAGAAAACCTCATTATTCAAATTGTGAATCCTCCCAACAATTTTATAGTGGTTTGGCACTTTATATTAGTGCATTTATAGTTTCCACAAAGTGGATTTGATGTATAAATCCTAAAAATAGGTATACTTTGAAATTACTTTTAAAATATAGTCAAGAAAAATTGACTACACTATGTAGCACTAAAAAATAGGCAAGTTCAAAAAAATGGGACCTAAAAAAGAGTTTGTGCATGCCCAAACGAGCCCTTTAAAGTTACAAAAATGGGAATTGTGTAAGGAAACCTCTAAGAATCAATGATTTAAGAAAATACCATACATCATGCTAAAAAGTAAATTACATCACTAGATAGAGGATGAAAAAATATAAAAAAACTATAAAAAAAAATCACCCAAAAGGGTGTTTATATGGATGAGAATGAGGCTACTAAAGTTGAGCCAAAAAAACTAGCTAATGATGAAGGTTTTGTACTGAGAAGAGAAAGGATGATTTCATGCTGATGTCAAACCGATGGTATGTTTATGTTAGCAACCAAATATTCAAATATTTCCATGGAATATTCTTTGGCACATGTATATTCCAAAACTACTTTTCATTGACTGTGAAACCACCCAAAAATTTGAAAATTGCCATCAGAAAAATGTGAACCCACCATTGTCAAGCATAGGTATTTTTCCACTTTAATATTTTGACGAATCTTCTATCACTAGTGGTAGGCCCTACAAGCATCAAACCTATATAGTCTAATATCACACCTATGTAGGTTATACCCTACATAAAAAATAGGAAAAATAATTAAAAAATGTAAGTTCATACACCTGCATAGAGGTGAAGGTAGAAAACTGATAGAGGCTATATATAGTACGATATCAGTAAATTTAAGCTTACAAATTGCACTATACCCTTATGACTTTATGAATTTGTGTGCAAAGTATAAATTTTTATACAACCTCCATGGATGAATCCTCAAAAAACACCATATTTTCTTGTCACCAAAAACTCAAATGTTATATATGAAATTTTTTTTCTCAATCCCTTTTGAGAATAATAACAGTGTTTTTTTTGCTCCAAGCCATATCATTTGAAAGTTGATACCCATGACCCTAACAAATTCAAGCCAATTTGGGAAGGGATTTACAAGGAGGCTTCAATATCATGTTGTAGTAGCCAAGATCACTTGAAAGATCAAAAACACTTCCACAAACAAGAATATGCAAAATAAAGAAAAATTCCATTTGCATCAACAACATATAAAATGTACAAAAGAGCCTTGCATATAAACGCAAGGAAGAGGAGGTGAGAATGAAACTCTAACTATCCCTCTAAGAATAAAACACATATAAAACTCTATGGAGAAGGTTGGGACACTTGATGAGTCAACATTATAAAGAAGTTAAGGGAGCATAACAACTTCCTACACTCATCTTGAGAGGAGAATAATACAAAACATTTATAGATCTTTTCAGTTACATAAACTTAAACATAAATAAACACAAATATTGTGCATACCACAACACAATGATTTACATGGGGAAAACCCTTTCAGGAGAAAAACCCCACACTGCAAAAGTCGCCCGATATATTATTCAGAAATCACAAAGATTACAATATACTTGTAGAGCAAGCTTCTCACAAGAGTATCACCAACCAAAGATCCAAAGGAAACACAACCCCTATCAGACTCCTTGAATACATCACAACACATATTCGTAATACAATGCCCTCATAAAATAGGGTTTCCTTCTAGGGCAAGTCAAGATAATAAAATATCAACTATTAGATCTATGAATAGTACTAATTGTAAGGTTGAGACACATTTTCCCAACAAACATAAGGTGAGACAAAAAGTGAGATGTCTCCTAAGTGAGCTTAAGAGAGGTATGAATAAGACTCTCCTAGATAAGCTAAAAGTTAACTAGTTTAGTAAGTAAATATTTTCACACTAACAAACCCAAGCTAAAGGCTATGAATTACAAAGCCCTAAGATTCTTTGAAAATAAATACAAGTGAAAAATTAGGAAAACCTAGTAATTGTAGTGAAATGTCACTAAGTAATCTAGATTTTGTAGAGAATTTGAAATGCCAAAAAAATTAGAGCAACTTATGGGTAGCTAGAGCGTCAATAATGTGAAATGGTGAGGAAAATGAATCAATTTAGAGTCTTAAAAGGGTTCACACGTGCACCATTAATGCTTACCTACCAACTTCAAGAAATCATAGGGGTTTACATTTTCCTCTTATAGGCTATAGGAAATCACAACTCGCAATTACATAGTTAAAACGATTCGAGAACTAAAAGATTTTTGCACTTTGAAGCATTAAAAATTATTGACTTTACAAAAATCAAAATAAAATAAATCCTTAGACCTTTTAAGCACTTGTAACTTTGACAAACCAATTTGACAAAAGGATTAGGTCAAAATAAAATTAAAAAAGACATATTTTTCCTAACTTTGTGAACATGTAAATCTTAACTATAAGCACTAGGTCTCCAACCCCTTTAATTGATTTGATTATTTTGATAAAAAGTGGAAGACACATAAGCAACAAATGCAACTGACTATAATGCAATTATGACATGATGAGAACTTCAAACTTGAACAAAGTGCAATAGATGACAAAGTGACCAAGTGCAAGAACTAGGATTTTAGCGCTTGCTTATATAAAATTTGATACAATCAAAATGGTTAATGTATGATATGATTATGACAAATATATGAGTGACTTTGATATGTTAGGTGATAGTACTAGTAGTTAGCGATTATAGTTTATTGGCGATGATGGAAATGACCTAGGGTGATCCTTTTATACATGTTCTAGGTGCACATTTTCAAAGATTTTTCCTTCAAAGTTGACAAGTTACAACTACTTGAAACTAAGTCACCTCAAAACCATAACTAATTTTAAGCTTTGAAAAGTAGATCAAGATTACATCGATAATCTCAAACCTAACAAAAGAAATGCTACTTCCAAATACAAAAATATTTTAAATAAAATCAAAATATTATTTCTAATCACAAATTGAAATTTACAAAAATATAAAGTCAAACAAAAACATATACCTACTAATAAATTACTTAATTTAGAACATCTACACACAACTCTATATATATACTCTCTTTGCATCCTTACAAAACTTATTAATTAAAACACTTCAACCAAAATATCTAACCCATTTTAAAATAGCTCTCCTGAATTGAAATCCTCCATCCATATGTGACCCCACAATAGTGAAGTTTAAACCAAGCCAAGACCTTACATTAAACCACCCATGGCCCACAAAACAACCAACATTAACTCTTACATTTCCTTTTTCTATCTCCTATAACCGACACCTTGGGGCCCAATTGTATTAGATAAATGTACCCACATATCAAACAATTTTAATGCCAATGTAAATCCAACCTTCCTCTTACCTCATTGCCTTAAAATACTTCCCCTTCTCCATTTTTTTATGCTTTTCTATGGATTTCAATGCAGTATATGATTTGCTTTAATTATCAACCGCGTCACGGGCAATTTACAGCGCAAAACCCAATTAAAAATTGCTCGATCGGCGAGCAAAAATGATTTGGTTTGATTATGATTTGTTTCCCAAGGTGAAAGCTTCTCGCCTTAATATTATTATAATATTACACCTCTTATGACTATTTGAATAACTAACTTTCCGCTGAGACAACTGAAAAGCTATCCTAATCAGTGTCCTACACCTCTCATAAGTAGCGCCAACATTTTTTACTCTAAAAAAATATGGCAACATAGTAAAATATATTTTATGGAATTGTAAAAGTAGTTTTGTGTTGATACGGAGGATTTATGAGTATTTTGGCTAAAGCTAAAAATTCATCCATAAATGATAACATCTCTATAATAGAGTTTTGAGTGACGTCTTATTTATATTCTTGATATCTATGTATATGTGAATGCGATCATATAGGTTTTTGTTGTTTATCTTGAGTTTTTGAACTTGTGTCTAAAATTTTAACTGTTGATGAACACCTTTGGGAGATTGCTATGTTTCATAGTCAAGTTCATCAAGATAAATTAATGGTTTTGATAGAATTGAAGATACACCAAGTCATCATGCAATTTTTCTAGTCAATATTGATGGCATGCTAATACAACGTGTGGACTTTGATGTTGTAATATTATTCCTTAATGATATTTCACCCAAAATATAGATGATCGTAGTGAATTAGGGTTTATTGGTTTATCTAATACCCTAGAGCTGAACATTAATAATGTCACACTTAATTTAGTAAATAATGGTTAGTTGGAAGGGGGTTGGGTTGAGCTTGAGATAAAATTTAAATTTTAGAATAGGGGGTCATTTATGTGTTGTGGTTTTAACCCAAGGTTAATCCTACATCACAAATTTGATCCATAATAATGAATGGATAAAATAAAGATTAGGATAGATCCTTGGGGATATGTTAAGGTAGGATAAGGTTATATTCAAGTTAATTACCAAATTTTATGTAGAAACATTTCATTTGTACATTAGACATTGTATTCAAAAAACCTAGTAAAAGTGATTTTAAAATGGAGGGGAAGTGCAAGTTATGCAATTTTAACCCTTACAAAACGAACACAATTTTTCATGAAAATTTTGTCCAAACTTCTATAGAGTACTCTCTAATCCAACCAATAGCCTATCTAGTAACTACAAGCGGTATAAAATTAGATCAACAAGTTTGAGTCCATACAAGAAGAGCTTTCCAAGCACATCAAAGCTATCACCTCCAACACCAACCTCGTGATCACAACCAATACCTCCTTTTGAGATGGATGCAAGATCATCTAAGATAACCTTTAGTACATCTACACTATATAATGAATAAAACATGGTGCTTAAACTTGATGGGGGAATTCCAGTCCTAGGATTAAAAAATAGTGAATATTCTTGTTAGTTCTTCAAAAAGAACTATGACAATCCTTATTTTTTAAATGGTAAATAATTGTGCAATTCATGGTCAAAGTTGTTACTTTTTTCTAATAGTTACTATTACAATGTTTGAGTATGTTAAGATGCACATTTTTTACATATAAACACTAAGGAAACCATTTTTTTGCATTGTTATTAGACCCCGATTTTCCTCAACACATTATCAAAAGACAATAAGACTAAGGTTTGCAACATGTTCCCTAACAATACTCAATATTCCACTTGTTATGGGATTCAAGTTCTCCATCACCTTTATGTTATGAGGAAAGTACATAAGAACCTAGAAACTTGTGATCATCAATTAATAAGAAATCATTACAAAAGTGTATACATCAAGGTTTGATGTGTTGTGACCACAATCTGATGGTTTGAGAAAAAAAAAATGTAGATTAATGTATAGAGATTAAATGCATAAGGTAAGTTGCAAACCATAATGTTAACAATTTCACCCTAGTGGTGACACATGTATTCATACCAAAATTCAAGTGTATGGGGAACTAAGTTAAACAACTTAACATTGAAACAAGACTAAGATGTTAAACATGAGACTTCAACCAAGAAATACATCAAAGGCAATGAACTTGGACAAAAGGAAATCCAAGTTATTTGTACAATACTCACAAACAACTCTTTATAATTAGAACAAAATGACAAAAAGTAAAACTATAAACATTAAGCTTGAAACTAAATCGCATTCTAACCATTTAAACATGGTGTATTTAATTAAAAACATGAAGTTTCATAGTCCATAATAATAACTTATACAAACTCCTCGATTTGATTGTATGGATTTTTTTTATCATCAACATTTCAAATCAAACTTCATGATCCATCATCAGGATGAGATAGCTATAGAAGAAAGAAATCAAATTTGATTTCTTTCTTCTATAGCTATCTCATCCTGATGATGGATCATGAAGTTTGATCCAAAACGTTGATGATAAAAAAATCACATAATCAAACCCATCAATTTCTTTCTTCTCTATCTATCTCATCTTGATAATAGATCAAGAATTTTTATTTTTATTTTTTTTAATTTTGATGGAGGGTTTTATATCAAGCCCAGATTCGTTTTGCAACCCAATACAGAAGCACGAGCCATATGATGAACCTCCTCAGCTAAGAGTCAAGGACTGAGGGGTATCCATTCCGCCAAATTCGCCCGGGGCACGATCTTGACCTCATCTCTTATGATGTTGGGACCTTGCACTTCACAAGATTTGATCCTTGGTGGACTCATTCAAAATCTTTGAACTTCACCAGCAGACTAAAAGCCCATTGACATAGATCAAGAAACTTGATTCAAAATATCGATAAAAAAATTCACACAATCATATTCAAAAAAAATATAAACATATCTCATCAAAAATTAAACTCAAATTTACTAAACACTTTTCAAATCCCTCACATCATTTACATATATTATATCATAAGTTTCAAATCCATTGTTAACTTGATCTCTATGTTTCCTTTTCTCAACTCTGGTGAACATAAAAAACAAGAAAATCAAACTCGTGCCATAAAAATATTGTGATGGAGAGTAGTTGTAATAAAATCTTTGCATTGTAATAGGGTTGAATATATTTAAGAAAGATGCCTTTAGCACACCATCTGACATCTCTAGGGAGCTTTGGCTCTGGCACGCATCTCCTGCCATATATGGTGCAAAATAATATAAGCTTGGTTGTCACACTTCCTATATTCACTAAAGTAAAGTCGGTGACTATCTTTGTTAGAGTAACTTAAAGGGTTGGTCTAACATACCACAAATTTTTATATGTTTTACCACACACCCCAAGAAGCACATCATTGATATGAAGTATTTTATAGTCTTTTTTAAATGGGTATTATCTCATTTTAAAAATGGGTATGATGTGCTTAAATGATTCCCTTAATAAGATATTACTTTCCTCTGACACTCCTCATGTTCCCACCCATTCATTTGCCTCGACTTATTATAATTCTCCACCTTATTAAACCAATTGGATTAGAATAGGAAATCAAACTTGGGATCCACTTCAATACAACTAAAATAGTGTTGAAAGTGTTAATAAACTAAGATTATGCTTTAAAAAGCCTAATTGACCGGCCACACATTAATTGAAATTTGAATTTAGTTTATACAAGATTATCATAGCTTTCACACTTGTAGAAGCTACAATCATTGAATTAAGACAAATGTATATTTTATTCAAATCCAAATTTCAACCAACATTGGTAGTCAAGAAATATAAGAATATTACTTGGATTTTAGAAAAGATTATAGTGCACTCTTCCCAATTTCAACAAGATACTTAATGAGTAAAATAGAGCATAAACCACTTTTCATGTTTCCTATGATATGGTGTGCCCATCACATCATGTTCATGGACGTACCCAATCAAGAAATAAATAAATAAAATAATTTGGGTTTTGTTGCACCTTATTCAATGTTTGTTCAATCAAGAAAGTCCATCCAATTGTGAAGGAGTAAAGCTTCCTTAGAAACTAGTAGTGTTTTTGAAAAAGTGTTTATTAATCAATATTATAATCAAGTATTTTCTTTAATATGAATAAACATATATATGTTTATTCATATTAAAAAATAATAATTAAGGAAAGATAAGACATTGAAATAATTATAGTAACAACTTTAAATTCACTCAAGCAAGTTAATATGATGTTTTCACAAGACAAGTGATAAATGTAAGGAAATAAAATATATGTACATAAGACATGCCTTATGATGAATATAATTTATGTGAATAAGTGGTAAAAATTATATAATAAAGAGATTTAAATTAAATAAGTTGAATATTTAGTTAGGAATCTAATATAAATATGTTGTGATATGTTTAAAGATGATTTATTTGGATTAAATAATCAATTAAACAAAATTTTGAAAATTTGAAAAATTATTAGTTATTTTATTTTTTTCACTATTATAATTGTATAAATGATTTATGTGGCTACGTAAGTGCATGAAAATGGGAGATAAAAGGGGATCAAAAGTGGTCATTTTTTTGTTGAAATCAATTCATATGTATTAGAAGAACTATAGACACTTTAAAAAAAATAAAAATAAAAACCTTAATGTAATCAAATCAAAAAAATATTTGGTTGGAAAACTAACAAGTAGCTCATTATTTTAGTTGAGGCTTCATAAAATTTTATTACAAAATATGTAAATTTGATGAAGTTAAAATTTGAATCCACTGTTTACAATGAAAACATGAATTTAGGAGCCAAACTAGATGTCCAACCCTTAGGCTTGAAAGTTCAAGCTTAAATGGACAGGATCATAAAAAAATGAATTCAAGGTGTTAGAAATGTATATATATAATGAGTTAGATCTAATCCAAGGAATAAAACCTATGAATTATAGCTTGTATGCATTATGGATTGTACTTTTTTTGCATAGTACATATATATTTTATTAAAATCTCAATAGTCATGAATTTGTCCCCCATTTCCATGCACTTTCCTAGATCTATGAATTTGAACCTAACACATAGATCTAATTTTTGGTGTGCATATTTTGAACTCTACTAAATTTTGATATTTACCTATTAATTTTCCTTGATGTTTTGATCTGTATTATTTGATTGATGTTGTTTAGAAACACTCCTAGGGAGTTTACTAGAAAAAATAATATCCATTGGCTAAACCTTAAATATTAAAGGCATGTAATATGCCCTAGAATTTTGATGCAATAATGAACTCGACTATTCCATTAAATGAAAAACACCATAATTTTTTTTTGACTAAAATGACCAGTTTCATTCTTTAAACTACAAGAGTATAGAAGATTAAATGGATCCATTTAATCATTAACCCATATTTCTTCATAAGATAATTTCATTGAACAATCTTTATAAACTCATGAATGGAAGATACATAAGGGAACACTTTTCAATTTCAATAAAGATTTCCATATTAAACATTTCAAGAATGACAATTGTTCAATTCATAGTTTCAATAACATAATACAATCAACGTCTTAGTAAATTTCATTGTATAGACGTGAATTATTATGTATCAATAATAATACAATGTCAAGTGAAATCAATGGTATTTGTCTCTAATAAATGAAGTATTCAAAATCTCAATTGCAAGAGAGAGAGCATCACTTGAGTGCTTTGTCTCCAACCACAAACGTGTGGTCCCTCACACACCTTCCTATTGGAAGTGGTTGTACCCTTCACTAGAGTAGCAGATCAAGGACACTCCTAGATTGCCATGCCAATCAAGAACTAGTGTTGTGTACTAATACAAACAATTTATCAAACAACTCTAACTAAGTATGATTTTTCGGTTCCAATTTTTTATAAAGACAAAGGAACTTTAGTATATTTTGTAAAAGTCCTTTCAGGGTTTGCAGTTATGATAGAACGTGTTTGTGAGTTGATACCATGAACAAAGTTTTGAATATCTTGCAGATGTTTCAGATATATCTTCTTGTGTTTATTTTCTAGGTTTCATAAATTTTTGACTTAGATGAACAACTTGATGCCGAGAAGGTAGAAAAATATCAAAAGGGAAAATTTAAAAAAGTGGATCAGACTCCATATACAATGAAATACAAGTATTAGGGAGTCTCAGTGATCTCCAAATTCACCTCTCAGCTGATGAAGATTACAAAAACAACTTTAGGACACATTGATTTAGAAACTTTCAAGAAGGATACCTTCTCAGATGAAGCCAGTCCAAGGGCTAAGAAGATGGCAGCTTCAGGATTGGACCATGTTGCTTCCTTTCCTATTGTTGTTCAATGTCTAGAGTTCATTCTTGTAGTAGCAGAAGTATACAACCATGTACAACGCAAGCACATTGACAAATGGGGAAATGAGATAATTGAATTATCCCCTTCCATGATAAAGATGGTCTTTGATTTACCAACATATCCTTACTTGAAGATCATAACAGAAGCTGAGGTAGTCTAATAGTATGAGAAGGATGTAAGTACTCATCAAAGGCATATGAATAAGAAATGGCTCAAGGCGGGTAAGAAATCTATTACTAAGATACCTGCAAAGCTTAGAAGATCTTATTTTTATTCTAAAATAGGGGACATCATTATATTGCTAAGTAGGGCATTGGGCAAGGAGAGCTCCCATATGTACAAAACTTGGATGTTCTATTTTATTGAGGTTATTTTGAAAGGAAAATTTTATTTGCATTGGGGGAAAATAGTTTCAGATGCCATGCATAATCAACTCACCAAGGTAAAGGATACTAAAGAATTTTATATGACCTCCTATGTGGTATATTGTGCAACTAGAATGGGGAATTTCCCAGGTTTGAATATTGTGGGGATTAGAGGAGAAGGATAAGGTGAGAATAAGATCTAGGAATATTATGACCAATTAGAACTAAAGGCATCAGAAAAGCATTTTAAAAGGGTAAATGATGCCTTTCTCTATGCAATGATTACTCAACTTTTAGGTGATGTGGGATTTCAATTGAGTATGAAGGAAATGACATTAGTAGGAGAATGGGGAAACTGGTTTATTGAGTACCCCAAGTCAACATACATATGTTTTTTTGGATATGATGGAGCCTCGCTTTTACTACCAAGGTATTGTAGTCATAAATTGCTTCTAATTGAATTCTCCAAGAAAATGAGGGAGGATAATTTAAAGTTTTATAGCAAGCATAAGGCCGAAGAAGTGAAGTACCCCATCAACCTTAACTATTATCAATGTCCATCGATCAGGGCTGCCAAGTCTTCCACTGAGGAATTACATGCCTCAATAAACCTCAAGTTATATAAAGGGAGAAAGGACTTTGGTCCCAAAGCGAAAATGAACAACTTGTATGTTGAACACATGAAATATTGAGAGGGGGTGTATTAGTATTCTATCAAACCATCCAATTATCAACCATCCAATTTCCAAAGTATACTTAACAACCATAAGGAATGAAAGTATAAACAATCCATAACACACACAACACATGAACACAAATATTTTTACTTGGAAAACCCAAAAAGAGAAAAACCATAGTGAGGATTAGCTCACAATATGTTATAACCAGTTATAAGATATTATAGAAAGACTCACTACCAGGTGGACTCACTATCTAGGTGAACTCATTATTCATAAAGAAAAGAAAGATACAAGAGGTGACTTCACATCCAAAATATGAACTGAATGAAATGCATCTAACTTATGTTGGATTCAGTTCCTTTGAAGCTCATAACACATACTCTAATCAACTCAAATTACAAGTATCTGCTTTGCTCTGTATTTGCACACCTTCTCTCATACTCACAATTTATTTGCACAATTCTTATTAAATGATTTGAATATTTATTTAGGAATCTAATATAAATATGTTGTGATATATGTTTAAAGATTATTTATTTGGATTAAAAAAATCAAGTAAACAAAATTTTGGAATTTGAAAAATTATTAGTTATACTTTTTTGTTCACTTTTGTGATTGCATATATGATTTATATGGCTAGGTAAGTGCATGAAAATGGGGGATAAAAGGGGATTGAAAGTGGTCATTTTTTGTTGAAATCAACTGAATTTGAATTTGGATAAGTAGTTTGAGATGTGTGCACTCAAATTTTGAATATATGATAAGAATAAAAATTGTAGTACTTTGAATTTAGTTTCTAACCTAGTAAATATTTTTTAAAATATTAAATATTAATGGAACGAAACGCTAAGCACACACACAAGTGTTTTTATTTTATCACCAAAATTTAACATAGTTTGTAGTGACCACCCCTAATTTTTTTGTTGCATTAGGTATTTTGATAAATTAACTGGTAGAAATATAGTCAAGATTGATTATTAAATATTTTTTAAGTTGCATTTTTATTGAATAATTTTTATGTTTTTTCAAAGTAAATCCATCTCAAAAATTGCATCACTAAGTGTGCACATCACATAACATGTACAAAAAAATCAACAATCTGCTTTTTTTTAATTGTATATAAAATAAGATGTAAAATGATCTTTATATAATTTTTTAAAAAAATTAAAGATAAGTGGATTAAAATTTATACATAAAAATCAATTCATATGTATTAGAAGAACTCTAGACACTCTTTAAAGAAAATAAAAATAAAAACCTTAACGTACTCAATATTTTAAAAAATGGTTGGAAAGCTAACAAGTAGCTCATTATTTTAGTTGAGGCTTCATAAAAATTTATTACAAAATATGTAAACTTGATGAAGTTAAAATTTGAATCCATTTTTTATAATGAAAACATGAATTTAGGAGTCAAACTTGATGTCCAACCCTTAGGCTTGAAAGTTCAAGCTTAAATGGGAAAGATCATAAATTTTTTGAATACATTATAGCTTGTATACATTATGGATAAGTGGATTAAAATTTATACATAAAAATCAATTCATATGTATTAGAAGAACTCTAGACACTCTTTAAAGAAAATAAAAATAAAAACCTTAATGTACTCAATATTTTAAAAAATGGTTGGAAAGCTAACAAGTAGCTCATTATTTTAGTTGAGGCTTCATAAAAATTTATTGCAAAATATGCAAACTTGATGAAGTTAAAATTTGAATCCATTTTTTATAATGAAAACATGAATTTAGGAGTCAAACTTGATGTCCAACCCTTAGGCTTGAAAGTTCAAGCTTAAATGGGAAAGATCATAAAAAATTTGAATACATTATAGCTTGTATACATTATGGATAAGTGGATTAAAATTTATACATAAAAATCAATTCATATGTATTAGAAGAACTCTAGACACTCTTTAAAGAAAATAAAAATAAAAATCTTAACGTACTCAATATTTTAAAAAATGGTTGAAAAGCTAACAAGTAGCTCATTATTTTAGTTGAGGCTTCATAAAAATTTATTACAAAATATGTAAACTTGATGAAGTTAAAATTTGAATCCATTTTTTATAATGAAAACATGAATTTAGGAGTCAAACTTGATGTCCAATCCTTAGGCTTGAAAGTTCAAGCTTAAATGGGAAAGATCATAAAAAATTTGAATACATTATAGCTTGTATACATTATGGATTGTGCATTTTTTACATGGTACATATATATTTTATTAACATCTCAATAGTCATGAATTTGTCCCCCATTTCCATGCACTTGAGTAGATCTATGAATTTGAACCTAACACATAGATCTAATTTTTGGTGTGCATATTTTGAACTCTACTAAATTTGGATATTTACTTATTAGTTTTCTTTGATGTTTTGATCTATATTATTTGATTGATAGTGTTTAGAAACACTTTGGTGAGTTTACTGAAAAATAATAATATCCATTGTTAAACCTTAAATAGATTGATTCAACATCATGGAACAAAGATTAAAGGCAACATGTAGTATGCCCTAGAATTTTGATGCTATAATGAACCCAACTATTCATTAAATAAAAAACACTATAATTTTTTTTGACATAAAATGCATAGTTTCATTCTTTAAACTACAAGAATATGGAAGATTAAATGGATTCCTTTAATCATTAACCCATATTTCTTCATAAGGTAATTTCTTTGAACAATCTTTATAAACTCATGAATAGAAGATACATAAGGGAACACTTTTCAATTTCAATAAAGACTCCCATATTAAACATTTCAAGAATGAAAATTGTTCAATTTATAGTTTCAATAACATAATACAATCAACGTCATAGTATAAAAATGAATTATAATGTATCAATAATAATACAATGTTAAGTGAAATTAATGGTATTTGTCTTTAATAAACCAAGTATTCAACATCTCAATTGTAAGAGAGAGAGCATCACTTGAGTGCTTTACCTCCAACCATAGACTTGTGGTCCCTCACACACCTTCCTATTGGAAGTGGCCCTACCCTTCACTAGAGTAATCGGTCAAGGACACTCCTAGATCACCATACCAACCAAGAACTCGTTTGTTTATGCTAACCTCGCTTGTTTGGATTAATAAGCTTTGCAATTAAATTTCATGGGTAAGTGGGTCTTGTTATCTTGTTGTGAATTGATTTGAATTCATTTCATTGTTACTAGATCAGTTGATCCATATTCCCCTTACACACACAGACATATATATATGTGTGTGTGTGTGTGTATGTATGTATGTATATATATATGTATGTATGTATGTATGTATGTATGTATGTATGTATGTATGTATGTATATATATGTATGTATGTATGTATGTATGTATGTATATGTATATATGTATATATATATATGCCTGTGTGTGTGTATGTATCTATATACATATATGCATATATACATCCATATACATATATATACACATATACATACATGAAAAGGGCTTGAAAATTCTCTAAAGTCCTTAAAAACCACATCTATAGAATAAACTATTTTCTAGGTCACTAGATAGAAAATTTTATAACCTTTTACATTTTCACCATAATCAACAACAATGTTTTTTGTGCTTTTAGATGAAATGTAGATATTTTTCTTTAGGCACATAAATGAAATCCTCACAACCAAGTAACCTTAAATGTGAAACAAAAAGATTCTTACTTGTCCAAACTTCATATTGAGTTTTATCAACAAGGATTAAATAGGGAGATCAATTTACCAACTAACAAGCAATAGTCACAACCTCTTCCCAAAAGAATTAATCTATACTATTTAGCATACTTATGTCCCTTCCTATTAAGTTTCAATTCATCATATTTGCAACCCCACTCTGTTATGGTATGTGTGGGTAGTCTTCTACCAAACAATATTTTTATGCTTACAAAAATCATAAAATTACTTAAAACAATATTCACCATAAATATTAGATCTCAATACCTTTATTTTTCTATTTTTTTGCTTCTCCACAAGTGCCTTAAATTCCTTAAGCTTGAAAAATATTGTTGCAAGATTGTTGCAAGTATTGTAATTGATGCTAATAGAATGGAGATTGTTGCAAGTGTTGTCATCAAGATATACATAGTGGTAATATGTGTTTATTTGTATGTGCTACAATCAGTGTGTTGATCAAAAATGTTGAGTATGATGATGGGTATCATGAGCTTTCCATGGGTGGAATTAACTTGTTGTTGCACATGAATAGATGAATGTTGTTGTGAATATTGTATTCATTGTATTTTGATGTAAAAATTTTGGTCTTGCAAGTTGGATGTTTGAGAAAGGTAAGTGTAAAGTATGTGCGTTCTTATTTTTAGAACATAGCAGTTACCACAAAAATTTTGAGAGCTATCAGAGTGAATTTTGTGTTACAATCAGGAAGGTTTAGAGAAATGCTTTGCATTTCTTTGCTATGGATTTTGTGGTCTTGGAGTTTGAAGGAAATGTTCAAATTGTCTTTATCTTCTCTCATTTCAAGTTTCATGTGTTGAGGTGTACCACAAGTATGGTTTTCAATGTTCTATCTCAAGATTGTGTTTCTTGGGATTGCGACACTTGTTGAGTTTAGTGTCTATTTGCTTGCACCAGCATAATGTTGTGTGACATTATAAAAAGGAGTGCATGGAAATGTTTTTTAATATAATTTAATGCTTGTAAAGTGATCCACATGATGTTATCTGTTCTCTTTGGAACTACTTGTGGTCTAGAGTTATTACATGGAAGGTTAGTTGTTTGTTGGGCTGACCTGGAATGTTGAAGTGTTTGTGCCAAGTTTATGTGGTATGCGTCAAGATTGGAATGTTTTCTAAAGTAAAATTGGTCATGCTTATCTCCTGTATTGGACTGTATTTGATTTCCTTCTCCTGTGGATGTTTTGAAGTTGAATTTCTTATGGTTTTTGCATGTTTCATGTCATACATTTCATTTTGGTCGACAAAGAGAAATTTTTTAAATTTTACAGTGTTGAACATCTGGAATACTGAGAAGGGGGGTGAATCGATATTCCATAAAACCATACTAACATCCATTTAAACATTATCTTCATTTTTACTGAATTAGCAAGAAGGAACATAAAAACAAGTCAATGCAACCATACACATGAAAAACAAAATTTTTACATGGAAAACCAAACAAGGGAAAAACCACGGTGAGGGTTAACTCACAATATATTATATTCAAATACAAAATATTACAGGACTCACTACCAGGACCAACTATCCTTGAAAAGGCTCACCACCTTAGTATAAAAGATGGATAACCACCAAGATGCAATGATAGTGGATCACTACCAAAATATTGAATTGATAGGATACACCTTCAATGTGCAAAGTTCAGTTCCATTGAAGCTCAGAATATGAAGTACTGCCTCACACAACAGTCGCTCAACAAAACTACACTGATCCACAACTGATAAAGCATTTAGGCTCATATCTTCACACACCTCTTAATCCTTTTCGCACTCACACTTGCTTCCCATTTCACATTCACTACTCATGTGTGTCCTCCTCCACTACTCATGCTCATCTCATTCCTGAAAACATCTTATAAATACAAGTATATCTTGCTTCAATTAGGTCGACCTAATTAGATGAAAAATGAAATAATCAAAAATTTCTTTATCGGCACCATATATGATTTAAACATTTTATCCACATAGTGCATTATACCAAGTCAACTATTATCCATAAAACATAATTAGTCTTCATAAAGTATTTCATACACTAAGTTGGCCAAGACTAGAACAAAATTCTCCAAACCAATAAATAATCCTCAAAGAAAACACCTTCCAGATTTGAGAACACATTAATTTCCCATCTATACTACCAACATAGAGACTATCAACAAAATTGTAGCATAAGAATGTTCACCTTACTAAAATGTGGAGTCTCCCACATAGTATGCCAAGCAAGGAACAATAGTAGAATATAGAGTTGAACTCTGTCAAAGATAACTTTCTTCTCACAACAAAAGACGTCTCAAGATCTAGGATATAGTTATATGAATGAGTCAAGAAAACATGGTTAAGAGATTAGATTCATATCAGATCTTGGGGTGAATTTCATACTCAAATACCAACACACTGATCCATCACAAAAGAGTATTACCTACAGAGAACACTTTTCAGTAAATCAAGTAGACTTCCCATATAGTTATCACCATGTTGACATCAATGACAACAGAGGAGCAACCAACACAAACCATCCATACTTCATGCTCATTTTTCAAGGCTCCCAACAATCTCCCCCTTTGGCATTGATAGAAACATGCATGACAAAAATATTTTCCAATATATTGCAACTAAATACTCCCCCTATCAAAATTGTTCTTCACAAAAAAAAATTCCTCTGTCTCTCTATCTCTCCATCTTTCTATCTCTTTATCTCTCCCCCTTTGACATCAATGACAAAGGAAGGGGTCTGGTATATATGTATGTATGCATCAAAGTGTAACCAAAAATATATGAACACAAAATTGATTTAACCTGAAGAAGAACCTATGAGACTCTCCAGAATAGCCTTCCATGATGATTTACCTTCTTCCATGAACCTTTTGCACTTACAAGAGCCTTGTAAAATAGCTCAAGCTTAGTTAAGGACTCTACACCATCTGCTAAAGTATTTTGTCTAAGATTATTTTTTGATAATTCACCAATACAACCAAGAGCACTAGAAACAAAAATATGTCTAAGTTTAATCATGTCTTTGAGTGCCACAAACTTCTTGATAACATTTGTCTTTTGATCCTTCAAAGAAAAGAATTTGTCCTAAAGCTGCAAAATGTAGGACCACCTCTGATTATCTTTATCTTTTGTTAACCTGTATGTATCTACCTGAGTTCTCATCTAGGACTCACTCATCCTTATCTCATTTCTTATATCCAGTGTACTGTAAGAACAATCTAGGCAAAAAGAAAGTAGTTCTTGTGCCTGTTCTTCACAAACTTGTACACTCTCCAATTCCTTCATCACTCGAATATGTGCATTCGCACATTTTTCCTTGATATCTTCCAAATTTCCTTCATCATACCTAATTCTAGCAAGCACTTCAAGTCCAGAGATGTATACCTTCAAAGAATCAATCATGCCACAAAGATTCTCCATAATAAAAATAGATGAATCAAAATTAGCACCGAGAATAACCTTCTACAATTCTTCCAAACCTCTCTACATATTTATTCTTTCATGCTCATGTTCAAGCTCACTTCCTTCTGCAACTTCTTACTTAACAACACTCTTCCTTTTCTTCCCTATTGTAATCACGCTATCAGAGGTTCCTTCTACATTGAGATTCTTAGGGCTTTCCAAAATAATTTTAGCATAATTATCAACTTCAACCTCTAACACTTCATAATCCAATTAAGATATCCAAACTAACCTTGATTCAACTGCTTCCATGTGACAAAAATTTGTGGACACAAGAAAATTGATGTTTTTGGAGTACCTTTCAACAATACTTACTGGAATCCTAAACCATTTATTCATCATCATTTGAAATGGTCCAAAGAATGCAGCAAGGGAAGTCTCTTGTGCATTAGAACTACCAAATTTTATCATGAAGTTCCTAATTTGATGGGAAATAGGCTCTGAATTTGACCATTCTATCCTTCCTATTACTGGTAACTCTCTCAAAAAGTAAAAGAGAAGACAAACAACCAAATTTCCATACTAGAATGTATTCTTCTTACTCTTCTTGATTTCCTTTAAATTCTTCAAAATATGTATACAAAGTAATTCACACAAGTCATCAATCCATACCTTTTTTAACCACATTAACATCAGTATGTACAACAGTAGTAGAAACTGTAAGGTCACTGTTAGGGATACAAACTTTGTGACCGATGACCATAGCAGCATACCTTATTACTGGATCAACAATCAATCTCAAATCAATCTCTTTCCCTTCAAAATTTGCACTGGTAACCTCAATTATTTATTTCTCATCCATAGCCTTCATTTTAGGAACTGGTCCAGAGGAACACAAACCAATTACATCTCTAATAGCTTCTCTAGTAATCAAATGTGTCTCATCAATCCACAAAGATTCATCATAAATTCTACTCAATGCTATTTGAATATACTTCTTCTCAAATTCAAACAAGGGAACTTCTCTCCAAACATCCAACTTATTCTCAACTAATACTCTGTAGGCATCATGGTTCTCTTTCAATTCACTTTCCCAAATTAGAATGCTCAACTGAACTGATGATATCTCTTCTATCTTATTGTAAACAAACGAATAGATATCTTCCATGGGAAACACTCTTGGAGGGATGCAAGAGAATGCACCAACAAACTCTTTTGACACATTCCTCAAATATCTCTTCAACCTAACTTGCACTTTATCTACACTATTCACAACCTTTGAATTGTCCATAACAATAAAAATGAAAGATTGTGCAAACAAGAATACCTTTGTAAATGCCAACAAGAAATGTATAGATATCCTACTTCCAAAGCTCACTTTGAATCTGCTTGATTTCTTCCTCAAACCCTAAACGTTTGAATTTCCTTCTAAGCTTCCTTTACACACTAGCTTCTCTAAAAATACGTAAGCCTTTAGAATTATTTGAATTTATTCCTTCCATTCTGAATGATTTTGCAATAAATGCTTCAACTTGCAGGTAGATTGCCTCAAAAATTGTGTACGCCTCCACTCTTTCAAATTTTGCAAACTTCATCCTTCACACATGCGACTGAGAAAATACCTTAATTTCATTACTATATTGAATGTACTTTCATGATATGACACAAGTATCGATGAGGGGGTTTATTAGATTTTCTAATAATTTCTCCCCCTTAGCCACTACTTTTACTTAGAAATTGATGGGAGTATCTGCATTGGAGGTCGGCACAAATAATACTAATTATTCCTTTTTCCAAATCCTTTTCATTTCCTTTCTTGCTTCTTCTGGATCAACGATTTGGTCATTCTTCTTTGCCAAATAGATATTTTTCTTTCTTCTATTGTTCTTATCAAGGTGTTCCAGATTTTTGCACTTATAGCAAACAACATTCTTCTTTCTATTTTTCCTTTTATTCAGCAAAATAACTTCATGTCCAATCTTCTTATTCTTAGAACACTTGCTAGAATCATTCATTTTACTTCTGCATTCCTTTGCCTTATGACCTAATTTCTTGCAGGAATAACAAACACCATTGAAGGATAAATACCTTTTAGCATCATGTCACTTGATAGGAGTTTTTTCGGAATTGATTCTTAGATCCTTTTTTTTTCCATCTTTGCATTGAGTCTTCTTATCAGTCGATTACTTCACTTTAGAACTGTAACCTTCCTCTAACCCTAAACCACTCTTATTCATTTCCAGTCTTTGAGAGGTAATTAATTCATCAAGCATCGTCGAGCTTATCTTAAATTTTTCTTCAAAACTTCTTTCCTTTTTCCAAATCAGATCTCAAGATTTATGTTTCTTCTTCTAGCTTAATGAATTCATCCATCTTCCTTTGAATTTCAATTTCCTAACATTCTTCAGTTATTTTCTTCTCATCCAATTGTTGCAGTAGGCTAGAGATAATTTATTCTTCCTCAACCAATAGATCACATACTTCAACACTTTTACTTTATATCTTTTCAATGTACTCATTTTCTTTCATCATCTTATCCTTCAGATCTTTCATTTCTTCTAAATATTTCGTAGAGACTACTTCTGGAGGAAAAAAAATATTATGCTCAAATTTCGAGACCTTCCTCAAGTTGTTAGGATTCTTCCAAGGAACCAAGCTTTGACACCAATTGTTGAACATTTGGAACACTGAGAGGGGGGGTGAATCAGTATTCCATAAAACCATACTAACATCCATTTAAACATAATCTTAATTCAGACTAAATCAGCAAGAAGAAACATAAAAACAAGTCAATGCAACCATACACATGAATGCCATAACTTTTACATGGAAAACCCAAAAAGGGAAAAACCACAGTGAGGGTTAACTCAATATATTATATTGGGATACAAAATATTACAGGGCTCACTGCTAGGACTCATTGTCCTTGAAAAGGCTCACTGCATAAGTAGAAAAGATGGCTAACTGCCAAGATACAATGATAGTGGCTCACTACCAAAAGATTGAACTGATAGGATACACCTTCAATGTGCAGGGTTCAGTTCCATTGGGTTCAGTTCCATTGAAGCTCAGAATATGAAGTACTACCTCACACAACAGTCACTCAACAAAACTGAATTGATCCACAATTGATAAAGCATTTAGGCTCATATCTTCACACACCTCTTAATCCTTTTCACACTCACACTTGCTTCTCATTTCACATTCACTGCTCATGTGTTTCCTCCTCCACTACTCATGCTCATCTCATTCCTCAAAACATCTTATATATACAAGTATATCTTGATCATCAATTAGGTCAGCCTAATTAGATGAAAAATGAAATAATTAAAACTTTCTTTATCAACACCATATATGATTTAAATAGTTTATCCACGTAGTGCATTATACCAAGTCGGATATCATCCCTAAAATATAATTAGTCTTCATAAAGTATTGCATATGTTGAGTCAGCCAAGACTAGAACACAATTCTCCAAACCAATAAATAATCCTCAAAGCAAACACCTTCCAGATCTGAGAACACATTAATTTACCATCATACTACCAACATAAAGACTATCAACAAAATTGCAACATAAGAATGTTCACCTTACTAAAATGCGGAGTCTCCCACACAGTATGCCAAGCAAGGAACAACAGTAGAATACAGAGTTGAACTCTGTCAAAGATAGCTTTTTTCTCACAACAAAAAACATCTCAAGATACAAGATATAGCTTTCTAAATGAGTCAAGAAAATATGGTTAAGATATTAGAGTCATATCAGATCTTGTGGTGAATTCTAGACTCAAATACCGACACACTAATCCATCACAAAAGAGTATTACTGGCAGAGAACAACTTCTGATAAACCAAGTAGACTTCCCATATAGTTATCACCATGTTGACATCAATGACAACATAGGAACAACCAACACAAACCATCCATACTTCATGCTCATGTTGCAAGGCTCCCAACATACAAAAGATATAAATGGAAGATCAAGTGTGTGATCAAGTTGTTTAAGTGGTGTGTTGTGTGTTCAATGTGATTCAAAGTCAAGTATACCAAAATCAGTGAGTTGAAGGTAGAATAATGTGTGTGAAGAAGTGTACGAGTGAGTGCTAAAGAAAGTGAGCCAAAGGAAGAAGTGTATGAGTGAGTTTTGAAGGTGGTGAGACAAAAGAAGAAGTGTATGAGTGAGTGCTGAAGGAAGTGAGTTGAAGGTTGCAGTATATGATGAAGAATGAGTGCCATAAGTAGTGAGATAAATCTAGCAAAGTGTGAGTGTGCCAAAAGAAGTGAGATGGAGGTAACAGAGGTGTTGTATGTTGTAGTGGTAGTTGATCACTGAAGTTATCAAGTGTTGTATGTTGAGGTTGTAGCCTCCTTTTGTAAGTGTTGTAGTTTGCAGGGAGTTGTAAACTTTGGTTAAATCCATAAAACTTGATGTAAATCTTGTTTCATTCTTGTGAGGTTGAGTTTTGGATAGTAGCTCCAAATAGCTTTCTCATTGTGGTTTTTCCCTTGTAGGGTTTTCCACGTAAATCCAGTGTTATGGTTGTGTTCTTGTGCTTTGAATTCTTTATCTATTTAAGGAATAAGAAGTTTTGTTTAAGAAAGTTAAATTGAATAAGTTTGCAGGATATACTGATTTACTCCCCATCTCTTAGTATATCATTGTGTTCTAACAATTAGTATCAGAGATGAGTTCATCGGTGCAACCTAACAGCTGAAGGGAGATCTTGGTTTAGAACACATGACTTAGAAATAGTCCTCCTCTAAAGCATCATTGTTTGATGGAACCAATTATTCCTTATGGAGTGTGAGGATGGAAGCCTACCTTACATCACTAGGGTATGATTTTTAGAGAGTTGTAAAGGATGATATATATACTGAACATGATCATCCTATTATTGATGCTAATGCAAAGAAGACTCATGAGAATAATGCTAAAGAAAAGAATTCCATCTTGAGTGATTTAACAAATTTTGACTTTGTGAAGGTGGTGTAGTGCAAGACTTCCAAGGAGATATGGGATAAGCTCAAAAATCTCTATGAAGGGAATAACAGTGTGAAGCAAGAAAAGTTGTAATTTTACAAAACATTGTTTGAGAACCTGAAGATGAAAGAAGAAGAAAAAAAAGCCAGCTATATGCTCTAGGTAGATGAGATTATCAATGGAATCAAATGACTTGGTGAAGATATAGTTGATTCAGTGGTTGTGAAGAAAGTTATGAGAACTCTCCCCTTCGTTTTGACTCAAAGGTCTCTGCAATTGAAAAAGCCAAATATTTGACAAATCTTACCATGGAAGAGTTGTTTGTATCCCTCACCACATATGATATGAGAAATGAAGTTCAAGGTACACATAAGAGAGAAGCTACATTCAAAATTGTGAAGAAAGAAGAGAAATTTGGTTCACACAATGAATCTGAGGAAGAAGAAGAAAAATTTGTGAGGAAACTGAAGAAAGGATCAAGAAAGTATAAAGCTAAACTACCTTTCAAATTTTCTAATTATGAAAGAATTGAATTATGCATCTAAATTTCCTTTTTAGGAAAATGAAAATAGTAGCAAGGGGTTCAAGAGGAAAAAATTCAAGAGGAACCTTCTCTCCAAAGAAGATTACTGCTCCTCAAATGAAGGGGATCACTACTCATCAGATAATTATAGAGGAGAATACCTATTCATGGTCATTTTGATCTCTAAAAGTTCAAGCAAGATTGTGGATGAAGAAGAAGGTGAAGTTGATTTTGAAGGCAGACTTTTTTTCTCTTGAAGACTTGGAATGTGCAAGGAAAGAGAACAAATACAAAAGGCACTAATTGAAGCCAAGATAAAAGAATGCACAATTCTTGAGAAAGAAATCCTTTTACTCAAAAAGGAATTGGAGAAAGCAATGCTTGGAAATCCGGAAGCTAAGATAAAACCTAAAGGAAGATCTCACCATGCAATTTGAGTGTCTCTAAAAACAGGTTCAATCATGCATTTTTCAGTTATTATTTTATCTATAATAAGTATGGTCATAAGGTTGTAGATTGCAAATATAAAATGAAAAGAATAAATTTTGTGAGTAGAAATTATCTTGCTTCTCTAGTGGATGTCAATGTGATGTCAAAATCTGCAACAATGTTGGACATATAGAAAAATATTGTAGAAGTGATTTAGCAAAATTAGAAATTCAAAAGGTAGATATTACTAAGACAAGTGGTGAGATTGAAAATTCAATGGTTGTTCAAATAAAATTTCATGCTCAAGGGTAAACAAATCTCTGGGTGATAGATAGTGGTTTTTCAAGTCATATGACTGGTGATAAAAGAAAATCCATAAATAATGTCAAGTGGAATGTCGAATCAATCAAGCTTGGAGATAATTCATCTACAAGGATCTATGGAAAGGGGACAATAAGTATTGATGGAAAATCTGACAAAATATGTTCTTTACGTTGAAGTTCACAAGCATGATATTCTCAATGTAAGTTGAATGTATAGTAAAGGATACACTATTTTATTTCATGATCAAGGGTGTGAAATCAGAAAAGAAAAATCTTGAAAATTGGTGGCAGAAGGAGCTAGAACAAAAAATGACTTGTACAACCTCAAGGGTGTTAATGCAATAAGTTTTCTTCTAGGACAGACAAATGAATGATGGTTGTGGAACAAGAGGATGGGAAACATCAACTTTGATAACCTTGTGAAGATTAGCTCCATGCAAGTAGTAAGAGATATGCCAAATATTGTCAAGCCTGCAAGCACCATGTGTAAAGAATGTTAGATTGGGAAGAAGACAAGGATAAGATTCAAGACCAAGGAGTATTCTTGCACAAGACCATTATAATTGATTCATACTAATTTGTGTGGACCTGCCAAAACAAAGAGTCTTCAAGGAGAAGGGTATTTCATGTTATTCATTAGTGATTTCTCTAGGATGACATGGGTTACATTCTTAAAAGAAAAATCTGAAGCTTCAATAGAATTAATATTTTTAAATCAATGGTTGAAAATGAAATGAATACTATACTCAAGTGTCTTAAGATTTGAAAGAGTTGGTGAGTTCACATAAAATGAATTTGAGTGAATTTTATGAAGAGCTTGGAATGAAGAGGAATTTTTTTCTGCTAGAACTCCTCAACAAAATGGAGTAGTGGAAATAAAGAATAGAACTATACAATAAATGACAAGAAGTATTTTGAATGAATGACAAGAACTATTTTGAATGAAGCTAAGATGTTTGATGTGTATTAGAAAGAAGTAGTGCATACTACTATCTATATTATTAATAGAGGTTAGCTAAGGGTGGAAAACACCAAGACTCCTTATGAGATGTGATATGGAAGACTAACAATTGTCAAGTACTTCAAAAAATTTAGAAGCAGATGTTATATCAAAAGAGATGAAGAAGGTTTAGGAAAATTTGACTCCAGGTCTGATGAAGGAATCTATCTTCGGTACTCAACTAGGAGCAAAGCTTACAAGTGTTATAACAAAAGGCTGAGGAAGATAGTTGAGAGTGTAAATGTTAGGGTTGATGAATATTCATGTGCATCAAATCATACATGAGAAAGAACACTATTGGTTAGATGAGTGTGCTTGCTTAGAAGAAGAAGATGATGATGGTAAAGAAGAGATTACAAAAAAATAAGAAGCACAATTTCCCAATACTCTTTCCAAATATGTTCAAAAAAATCCTTTATAAGATTAGATAATTGGAGACAAGAATAAAGGAGTGTAGACCAAGAGAAGATTTGCAAGGAAAAATGGACATGTAAAATTTTCTTTGTTTTCAATAATAAAACCTAAAACTTTTGTTGATGCTAGCAAGGATGAAGGATGGATTCAAGCAATGGAAGAAGAACTAAATTAGATAGAGAAAATTTAGACTTGGGAATTGGTGTCAAGACTTGCATAAAAGAATATGATAGGAAAAAAATGGGTGTTAAAAAATAAATTGAATGAAGATGGAGAAGTGGTGAGAAATAAAGCAAGGCTAGTGTGCAAAGACTATTCATAGGTGGAAGGAATTGACTTCAAGGAATCATTTTCTCTGGTAGAAATAATGAAGTCTATTAGAATGTTTCTTGCATTTTTTATTCAAAATAACTTCAAAGTATATCAAATGGATGTGAAGTTCACCTTCTTGAATGGTGACTTAGATGAAGTCTACATAGAGAAATCTAATGGATTTCGGTTATTAGAGGACCCAAAACTGGTATGCAAAATTAAGAAGGATTTGTATGGTCTCAAACAAGCCCTTAGGGCTTGGTATGCAAGGTTGGACAAGTACCTATTCTAGTAGGCCTTCAAGAAAGGTACCACATATAGCAATCTATACATTAAAATTGAGAATGAAAGAATTTTAATAGTTGTATATTTTTATGATATAATATTTGGTGAGAATGAGGAAATGTGCAAGAAGTTTGCTAAAGAAATGTAGAAATAATTTGAAATATTGATGAGGGCGCAGCCCGAGACTTAGAAAATAACCCACAAACAAGAGAATAATTTTATTATTCAGAATATGGAGCTTCTTACATGTAGAGGATCTCAAATCCCCAAGTTCTACAACACATGCAAGTTACAGAAAGCTACAGAATAACCCTTTCGCAATATGCGAGTTTTGTCCCCAAAAAGTTACCCAAAAATTAGAAACCCGCCTATAAATAAAGCTCCTCATTAGTTTGGAGCCAAAACAACATTCAAATTTGAGTTTAGGCGGTTTGGCGCCAAAAATTTACAACATGAAGTTCAAATTTCAAAAGAGCATTTGCAATTGTATCTTCTAGAAAGTGTGCCAACTTCCCGGGGCCATAACTTTTGATCCGGGACTCTGATTCGCGAACCATTTGAACCGTTGGAAAGGTCTCAAAGTCAATAACGTGCTCAAAATTTGCTACACAAATTTCAACAAGTTTTGGGGCCATTCCGGGAACTCTAAGTGCCTCAAATCTCATTCGGAAGATTTTCAGGTGCAAATATGGGAAACTAAAACTGCAATATCTTTCAACCCAGGAATAGAAAATAAAAACCGTAAATTGGGAATTTCATTATTACGAAAAGGGTATCCAAAAATGTAAAAACATCTAAAAACTGAGAAACTTGAAATTTAACTATTTTTGGGTGATACAAGATTGCCCTTACACCACTGGATGCTCCTGCATCAGACACCCAGGGTAATTTGAGAAGTGACCCTATCACGTCTCAGATGGTTGAAGAAAACACAACCGGTCAACCGCTGCCTTAGATAGCCAGGATGAATCTTCCACAGGCCTTCCTCTCTATTTCACCAGATATTCGTCATACTGTCTGTTTCTAGTACTCCTTCCCACACGACTATCCAAGATTGCTTCAATCTCCTCCCTTTCTGAAGTACGTGCTGGAATGCCATACTTCCCTATTGCTGGTGCTTCCTCCATTCCACCTTCATGATACTCTGTCAAATCTGAAATGTTGAACACAGGGGAAATGTTGAATCCATCCGGCAACTCTACCTCATATGCATTCCCTGAATCACGCCTCTTCAAAATTTTACAGGGACCGAACTTCTTCATCTTCAATTTGTTATATGTTCCCACTGGAAACCTTTCTTTCCTCAAGTGGACCATC
>VDFB02271358.1:1147336648-1147403636 GCA_007258455.2 Sequoia sempervirens
AGATGCAACAACAACAAGAACATTCCAATATGGAACACACAAATCTTAATCCTCCACAAGAAACACAAGGGGAATCATCACAAGTGGTTATGCCTTGATAATCTTTCAAACACCACTGTATTTATCAAATCCCCATGCCATATCTAATAATGTTAAAGATACAACACCTGAAGATTTGGAAAAAGCATTACAATATATTGATGCCATGAAAGTTGTGGATACTATCATAGCAACAAATCAAGATCAATATTTTCTCTTTAGCACAACAAGGTGCTAAGTTACCACCCACTTTCGACATGACACTCATTCAAAACACCACTTTGTAACAAACCTTGGGAGGAGTAAATTCAAACACTATTCCACAATCACAACCCATTCAAACATCTAATAAAACTTCACTACCACAAGACATTTGCATCATGCAAGTAACTAACAACATCCCTGATCAACAACCGACTAACCCTACCATATAACCATCCAATACCATACCTCAACAAGTTTCAACTATCATTTTGTAGTCCAAAATACCAATCAACTCAACTCACGTATTGATACCCCAAGTAAACACTCAATTTCCTCCATATAAATTACAAATCACCAATCTATTATACCAAAATAATCATCTGCATAACAATGCTAATGTTATGATAAATATCCAAGCACCTCCACACACGTCATACATATTGCAAGGACCATTATATAACACCCCAAATATTATAACACCATCCCTCCTAATCATAACTCAACATCATAGCCCCAACACATGATTATACCTTCATACACAACATTCATGTCACAAACACCTCCATCTATCCACTTTCAAATTAAAACATTTCATCACCTAACCCCCATTCCATACCACAACATCAAAATATCCCATCACCACAACAACAATTACATTCATCTAACACATTCACAAAACCTAACTTATCAACTCACATATATACTTCACCTAATCAAATTTAATCCAAAACAATCCACTTGCACACACATACAACCAATATCGCAACTCCATATCACAAAAATTCACAACATCAAACACATTCATCAACACATATTCACCACAACACAATATGCATGTACCTCAGAATAACTATTAAACAAATTTCTCCCAAGGTCCATCAAATACACATCATATCTCTACATATCAACCCATCAACACATGTCCATTCAAACACCTTCCAATGATCTTGCTCAATAGATCCAAAACCTACTATATAACAAATTTCCAATATTCACAAGGAGACAATAAAAAAGACCTATACACTAGAAGACGTATACCCCTATATGTTTGATAGGACAATACTGTAGAAGTTGATAATCCAACCTCACAGATCCCAATGAACACCTGTAAGCAAATAACTTGTCACCAAAGGAGATCAAGAAACACAAGAATGGTGCTCTACAAACATGAAACAAAAATGCATTACCTGAGAAGTTAATAATTACAAAGAGATCAATCCTTAAGAAAGGAGATCGAAACCCTAAAGTGAAAACCCTAGAACGAGGATTAAATTAGCATGTGACAAGTGTCAAGATCATAATGAACGAGACAACATGACTAATTTAATAATGCAAAAATAAAGATTCCTAAGGTTAGCTTAAGTGAAATAAAGTAAAGGTGACTTAATTAATTAATCAAGTAAACAACCTATTACTCTAACACCCCCCCTTAAGATGAACTTAGGAAGAAGCTAAAAAACTAAGGACAAAATGCATGAAAGCAAAGATGGGTCTTGAAAAACAAGGCCAGATGAGGTACCCATGTAAAAATGTAAAAGATCTCTCACAATAGGAGAAAAGGAGAAAACCTCATGGGAAAAACTCCTCTCCAAAAGAGAGAAATACAAGTGAAGGACTAAGAAGCCTCCAAACAAGAGTGAAGGACGAAGAAGCCTCCAATCAAGAAGAAATTGTCCCAAAAGATAGGAAGAAAGGATGAACATGGAAATCACTGAAGCATAAAGAAGCTATAAACACTGTCATAGAATGACTGCTGAAATGCTGAAAGAAAAACCCTCTCTAAAATGAATGATGATCAGGATCAAGAAGACAATAATCTACATGAGTGCCCTCAATGACACTACTCGAATCTGATGGCAAACCAAGGCAAACATTTGGAACTCAAAGATACAGATGACACAAGTATCGATAGTCTAAAGAAATGATCAAGTGAAAATGGAAGGTCACCTCCAAAAATAGGAATGCATGAGTGTCCATATGGTAAGTGCTCCATCTCATTGAAATGCATGGGTAACCAGCCACTGCATCCACCTAGTACATAGGAACAAATATTGTATACATAGCTCACTCTAATGCAAAACCAAAGAAGCATTAACACCAATAGTAGAAACCCCCCCATAATACTGACAAGGGAAAGGTATGACAAGTACACTAAAACTGAATGCCTGAAAGTAGTGCATGAAGAGGAACCAAGAATATCTGAAGGTGTTGTCATGAAAGTACAAGCAGATATAAAGGATGTGAAAACAAAAGTCACATATGTGTGAGAAAGGTATGAAGGAAAAAAAAAGGCAAACATCAACCCCCATGACATTTTATATCATAGTGCAAGTAGAACAAGGCACAAAGTGATGTGCAAGAATCCCAATACTACACATACAAAGCTGAGACACTTTATTTCAGTGCATTTACAGATGATAAATACATGCAATGTGAGCCCATAAAGTCTAAAAAAGACTATAGCTGAGAAGAAGGATTTTTGGAAAAAACCAAAAATCAAATCTAGAAACCACCTACACCACTGCGAAGAGCTTAGAAGAAGCTTTTCGATGATATCTCGTTTTCCCATTTTTGACATCGTATGCAAAAGTTATACCGAAAACACTAAAGACAACTCTAGAAAAAAAGATTTGACTTTGACTGGAATTAACAGGGACCTGAGAAAAAAATTTCAAAAAATACCTGCATCACTAGAAATTAATTTGAGTCCTCTTTTAGATGATATCTCGTTTGCCTGATTTCGACATAGTGGGCAAAAGTTATGGCCTTCAGAAGAAAAACACTCTCAAAGGGCAAAAAACACAGTCTGCGACATTAAATTTGACGGCTAAATGACAGTCGCAGCAAAATTGGAGCCTAAAAATGACGGCCATATGGCCGTCAAAGCATTTGCACAATTGGACTTATTTTTAAAAAAATGTTTAAAAAAAAAAAAACATAAAAAAATTACAATATTGATTTTTTTTTTTTTTTTGTAATAATTTTAAAAAAAAAAAAAATTATTGGTGGGGGGCACGTGGGCCACCCCACCATTCCCCATGGTGTGCAGATACACTGTGCAAGTACAGACCTGCGTAGTACCTTGCTCAGGTGTACCTGCCCTTGCTTTTGACTTTTTTTAAAACCAAAAAAAAATTAGCAAAAGCTTTTAAAATTTTTTTAAAACTTTTTTAAAAAACACATTTTTTTACATTTAAAAATGCTAAATTTTTTTTTACGTAAAAAATATGCTTTTTTCTAAAAAATGTTTTCTTTTTATAGATTTTTTTTTTCTCGAAAATTTTACCTCGTGATGCGTGTAGGAGGCCATACAGCCCCTGGTAGGTGATTTTTTTTTACCTCGGGGTGACATGCTCCAAAATTGACAAATTATATATGGAAATAGGGGTTTTTGGGCCTTCTGAGCACAATGGTAGGTCCGTTTGGGCTCAAAATACTTTGAAAAATTAGCCACCCCTTGGATCTAGCAAAAAAACCCTTTCTTCAAACCCTCATAGATTTGACAAACGAAAGCCAATTTTGACAAAACAAAGGTCAATCTTGACTATTCCGACAACTCTAGATTCAATGGAGGGGTCTGATTTGACCCTAGATGCACTGTAAAACTGCTTCAAGGCAAGATCTCACAAAAAGGAACAAGAAGCTTGCAGATCTGGAGCTTTGATACCATGTAGAAGTTGATAATCCAACCTCATAGATCCGAATGAACACTTGTAAGCAAATAACCTATTACCAAAGGAGATCAAGAGACACAAGAATGGTGCTTTGCAAACATGAAGAAAAAATGCACTACCTGAGAATTTAATAATTACAAAGAGATCAATCCTTAAGAAAGGAGATCGAAACCCTAAAGTGAAAACCCTAGGATGAGGATTAAATTAGCATGTGACAAGTGTCAAGATCATAATGAATGAGACAACATGACTAATTTAATAATGCAAAAATAAAGATTCCTAAGGTTAGCTTAAGTGAAATCAAGTAAAGGTGACTTAATTAATTAATTAATCAACATGATTAAATTAATCAAGTAAACAACCTATTACTCTAACAAATACTGTCATGGGGAATAATGGGTAATGGTTAGAAAGCATAATTAAAGTAATTAGAGTACATAAACACTAAAAACCCAAGAAAGAATGATAAATTACACCCATACTAATGAAATTAGAATGCCAATGCTTCAAAGATTCAAACCAAAAGATATGAAAATCAATTCAAATGTAATTAAACAAAAGAAACATGCAAACCTTACAATCCCATTATGGAATTATGATAATTTATGATGTGGATTGCTCAAATTTTGCATAACTCATGTTGCAAAAGCTTTGATGATGAATGTGACTCACAATTGATGCTCAAATCAAGCTTAAGAACAATGAATGCTCAAGCTCATGAAGATTGTGAATGAATGTGAATTCGTGTACATGGGGATTGTGAATGATTTTTATGAAGAAAGGACTTATTTTATAGATTTTTAGAATGTTTGATCAACGGTGGAGATTAAAGATGAAGATCAATAGTTGAGAGTGAATCAGGGAGATCAAGGGTTGAGAATGAATGAGAGCCCAAAATATCCCTAATTTCATGGAAAATTGGTTAAATATATTTTGGAGAGAAAGATATTTTGAAATTTGAATTATGAAATATTTATTTTTGGAGGGAATATGCCATTTAAATATTTTGGAGGGAAGATATTTTTTGAAAAGGGAACATTATTTGTGTAAGTTGGAGGAAAATTAGTGAATTAAATAATTAAGAAAAATATTTAATTGTGAGGATGGGAGGAAATTAAGATTTTTAATTAGATGGGATTGAAGAAAAATAGAATTTAATTAAATAATTAAAATTATTTAATCAAGAGGATATTAGTGAGAAATGATGAAAAATGATGAATTAATTAAATAACATTAATTATTCAATTAATAGAGTAAAATAATGAATTTAATCAAATAATTGGAAATTATTTAATTAAAATTAAGGAATCAGGAGATAATGAGGAAAATATTGTTAATTAGGTGAATTTGAAATGTGTGATGTGTTCAAACAATTTTAGGTGTCTACATTTTTCCCCTCTTTGAGACAATGTATTTGTTGTGTTGTTTCAAAGACATTTTGTTGCTTGGAAAATAAAATAAAATTGATGCACCACTATGCCCCAGTGGATGAAGGAAGGATGATAGGTTGCCCCATCGAGAGATCAACTGAAAAAAATAATTTTCGGATCGGGCTCACAACAGGATGACAGGATTGGCTCGATGAAGAAGAGGAGGAAAACTCAAGTCCTCAAATGCCTAGAAACTAATCAAAAGAGATGATGAAAGATGAAGAATGAGGCTAAAGGGGGATGGATAGAAAAACCCCAGGGTTTGGAGGGTCAAATATATGTATTTGGGTTCATTTCCAACTCATTTACACCTATTGAGTTTGAGATTTATAGAGCTCTGAGCATTTAACCCTCCTAGAGACCTCATAGAGATGGCATTTGTACCTCGTGCTACACATCGTGCAAATCAAGCTCAATAGTTCTAGTGCCTTGCGGGAGTAGGTCCCCGATACATATTTGACCTTTTTTCTTTTGTACGTAGTTTTAGGGTCATTAATTACTAGCTAAATGTAGGAAAACAAATATGTCAATCTAGGATTGACATGTATGAAACCTGATGTGAATCATTTTCAATGCGAAGCGACTCTTTTTCTATAGTGTGGCATGTTTGAGATGTCATTTAACTTATGAAAATAATGCTCACATATGTCTATGATAAAGCGACGCATTTGTGGAAACACACTTTTGAAAAGGGAAAGCGATGCTTTTGAGAAAGTGACCACTTTTGGCCATTATAAAATGGTGCTTTTGCATAAAAGGTAACTTTTGATTTAGGGCTTGATAGACTTAGTTTTTTTCCTAAAAGTTTGACAAAATTAACGTTGAGGGCACTATGCTTACAGATGATATTACATCCCATTCTATCCTAAGATAAAAGACCAAGGATTTTGGACTAGATAACTCTCTTGAGCGAGGTCAACATAGACTTCTTGTCTTCAGTTAGCCTTTACTACATTGCTTACATGCCTAAGATTTAGTCACATAGTGCTTTCATGACAACTATTGTGGAGCGATGGCATTTAGAGACCGTGTCTTGTAGATTCCCCATAGGAGAGGCCACCATCACATTGGAGGATGTGTGGCATATCTTGAGGATTCCTATTGAAATTTTTTGCATCGTCTATGACCTAGATCGAGGGATAGAGTCATTAGAGAGATTGTTGGTGGATGGTGACCTTGTTGCAAAGATGGTTGTTGTTGCACCAAAAGATCAACCTATTAATGCCTGATACAACTGCCAAAGTTAATGAATCCACAAGAGTTGGTTGAGCCATGTCATGAACCTGAGCATTGTGTTGCACAACACAAGGAGACCAAAGGTGCACACCTTGTAAAAGACCTTGAGATTGACAATGGGAAAATTGATTTGAAGCCTTACATTGGTATGGTCGATGACATCATTTTAGTACTAGTAGAGTTGATCTATTGTTAGATCATGCCTGATCAATGATCCAAGGAGTTCTCAATTGGATGGGGACTTTTCATTGAGAGCATGATCCAAGATGGTACCATGTTTGCATGGGGACCTTGCATCCTTGCACATCTTTATCATGACATGCACCAAGTAGTCTATAGGTCAGTTATTAGCCTATCAATAGGGGTGACATTGCTCCATGTTTGGGAATGGGAGCACATTACAGTGACATGACTTATCGAAGAGGCACGTAGAGCACTGGTATATCTCCATATGTTTATCTGTATGACATGATACTGACACATTGGAGGCTAGGAGATCTACACTATTAGAGAGGGATATTTGACGATTGGATCAATTTACACAAAAGCCTTAGCTATGGTGTGAGGTATGGACAAATGATAATCTTCACCTTGTCTACTATCATCAGATATAATGGATCATTGGCAAGACCATACATATCTTAGAGAGATATCTCCCTGATAGGGTTCAATGCTAGTTTGGGGAAATCTAGGACATTCCTATAGATGATTACCATGTAGTATTTTCCAGGAATACTAGAGAGATAACTGAGTGAGATTCTATGGCAATGGCAAAGGTTGCCATCACAAAGTTGGCACAACTTGCTCCATTAGATTGGATTTGGGTAGATGGGCCAAAGTATTTGGGTTGACTCCAACTTATGATGCTTGGCGAGTCCTTCAAAGACCCTTGAGATTCACCCATCTAGATGGTGAGGCAGTTGGAGGGAGACAAAAGAGACATGAAGAGACTATTAGAGCCCACCGTCAAAGGTAAAGAGCATAGGTGGAGATCCTTGTCACAGAGGACAAGGGACAATAGGAGGTAGAGGTACCAGTAACAATGGTACTAGTTATTTCGACAGAGTAGGACAGGGGATAAAGGCGCTAATAATGTCAGGCTCCAGGTTGCATTATAGGAGAGGGACCAACTTGCTAAGAGTGAGATGGATACCATGTTGGGAGTGATAGCTTGACCACACAACTCATCTAAAGGATTGTGGAGAGAGATTAATGTACTGATGAGAGAGATGCAAAGATCATCCACCGCCAGTAAGTAGAGGCACAGGTAGCTCAGTTGATAGTTGAGAGAGATGCTTAGAGATCCAAGATACAACATTTAGAGATTCGGCAGGGCCATATGATCCCTATGGCTCAACATATGCAGGAGATTTGGGTTTTAGAGAGAGGAAACTTACTACTAGACTCTCTATTAGGTGGTTGCTTTAGTAGGCCACACACAACCCAAGTTATCTTCATAGAATTCCATAATAAGGGGATCAGGCTGATCATATGGTAGTTCAGTGGGTTGGCCATCACAATAGGTACACGAATCAAGTGAATAGGGATAACAGTAGCAACTGATGAGTCCTCCACCTCCTCAGCCTCCTCTTGATCGGGAGGAGAGAGGGAGTTTGATGTAGACTATGTATCATGTTTTTGTATTCATAACTTGATATACAAATATACAAATGTAGATAGATTTTTGATGTATATACATTCATTGGCTATGGATAGCCTCATGGACATATGTTTTTGATGTATAGGGTGTATCATACATTAAATATTTTAAATGTTTTGTATCATGACATTGATTTTTGATTATATATATGAGATGTGATTTTTGGATGTGGATATGATTATGATGTTATGTGACTCATTGATTATGGATGCATATGATTTTTGGATGCATGCTTTTGATATTTTCATGATGTGATGATATATGATGATGTATGCTTATGATGTTACTAATGATCTATGGATGTAGGATGTATGATATGATATCATGATGTATGGACATGATTTTTTTTTGTATTTTGATATGATATATGATGATCATGCATGATGGATGATATGTGATGCTATTGACAATTTATGGATGCAGGATGTGATTGATATTTTTATGTATGTCATGATACTTGAATAGAAATGTTAGTATGATGAGGAGAATAGAAGAATGGATGATTAGATAAGAGTATGATGAGATGTGATGATGTTGATCAAGTACCAACAAATCTATGATTATTGGATAGATTTGAGATTTTATTAGATATGTGATGAGATAGGATAGATTATTTTTATTTTTCTTTAGGTTATGCTAAAGAATGTAGAGAAATCCTTATTTTGATATAAAAATTAGATACTATGCACCAAGGTATAAAGAACCAGGGTGGCATTATATCTATTGCATGGAATTTAACTATGCAAATAGATAGGAGTATCCTTGTTCATACCTGACATACGGAAAACCTTTTTTTTATTGTGTGGGAGAATGAAGCCATCAAAGCAAGTAGACCAATACACAAAAGGTATAAAGAACCTGATATGAAAAAGCCATTATATTGCATGAGACTATCCCTACACACACAAGGCAAGTATTCACCAAGGTCATATTATAAGAACATCCCACAAACACATAAAACAAAAGCAATGACTATGCCCCATTATGTACCCCTCTAGATACACCTAGATATTGAAGATCAAGTGGCTTCGAAGTGAGCGATAAAATGAGACAAAAGATAAAATCAGAAGAAAAGATCAACTGAAAAAACAAATCAATGCCATCATATCTCTTGCTAGAGAGAATAGTTCTAGTTGATATCCAAAATGATGCCTATTGTAGGAAAGATACATTCATTAAGACATTCATTGGATGTTGATATTGATTTGGAAAATGATTTTGACAATTGATATGAATACTTTGATGTTTGTTTTGACAATGATCAAGACTTACAATTTTTTCGTGAATGTTTGTGTTTCAATGATTGTTATATTTGTTTTTTGTTTACTTCATCAAAGGTGAGGGTGATGATACATTTATTATGGATGGAAATTTATTACGGATGGATGATTGGTGATGTTTTTTTTGAACTTTTTTGTTAAAATATTTGAGGTTGTTTTTGAGATTTTCAAATGTTTTGAGGCCGTTTTCAAAATTTTGACATTTTTTGAGTTTATTTTTGGTGTTATGACATTTTTAAAATTTTCTAGATGATGCCTAGATCATGACATGATCTAGGAGACATATATCATGATTTATTCTGAAGCAAGATGTAAGTACCTTCCCCCAATGTCTAGCAATATATGGAATGCTTATGATTGGATGCATGAAAGATGGATATGCAAAGGATGCCAAGGACTATCTCGTAATAGAATATCATGTTCAAATTGAGCATGATCATCTAGATAATGCTAGATGTGGGTGATGGTATTGCATGATATAGGGAATGATCAATGACAATGACCATGTCAAGATTTTTTCAAAAGTAAGTTTGAAGTATATACTCTTGGATTTCATCAAGATGAAGATGGATATGAAAGGGAGATGAAAATGGATTGGATGGATCATGGATTTATTATGGATGAGATGGATAAAATGCTAGATTTATTATGGATGAGATAAGATTCTTCTACCTGGAATGGTGTACATAGATGCTCAATTCTACACATGACACATGCTTGCCAAGTTTTCATCATGGTACGAGCCCAAAGTGCCACCAAAGTGGTTTTCACTAGAGGATGAATTTTCTCTTTACTATTTTTTTTATTTTTTTAAATGATTTTATTGTTGATTATGTCAAACCTCCTGGTGGTGTTGATGTAGATATTGTTGTCATGATGTGCCAACGATGTCCTATTTGGAGAAGTTGTTGTGTCAAGATATTGAGTGCTTGTATATAACCCTTGAATGTTCTTGTGATCTTTGTCGATACCAGAGTTAGCCTTATCTAAATGTGCACATTGTGATATAGTGCCACTAGAGTCCTTATGATATAGAGTTGATACCAAGACACAATTAATGAGGATTTGGATATTTTGAATTTTAAGTTAGATGGTGGAATTCGATGAGAGGTATGAGATTTGGATGAATTAGTCGATAATTTAGATAGTGGATATTTTATTCTCCAAACTTGGGATGATGAGTAATAAAATGTGGATATGGAATTTTGAGTGGATTTAGGATAAAAATTTCATACAATTTTATGTCAATGTTAAAGCCTTCTTTTGCATTGGTGGACACCTTTGATGGATGGAAATCCCTTTTTGATATTTTCGTTTCATTAATTAATGGAGTTTGATATAGATTATTTGGTTTATTTTTCTTTGGGATCCATTTCAATTTCATGTGTCAATTTTGACTGTTTGATTCTTTATCTTCAACAACTTGATCTTTTTCTTTGTAAGGATTTTTTTCATGTTGGTCCCAATTAGTGGGTGGAAAGATGCTAGGACGATGATTCATGACATGGATGGTTGGAGTGTTGGCACTAATTTCATTATAAGGAATCTTCATGACTCCCATGTCGATGTTTGCATTAGATAAAATTACCCCCAATATCATGGAGGCATCACTAGCATGATTAGACTCCTTAATCATTGAATAACTGATACCTTGATGCTTAGGATTATTGACAAACTACACTAGTTCTAGGATACCCTATTCATGTAGGCCTATCCTTTGCATTGATAATGTATTTGTTGAAATTTTTTGTTGTCAACTGAATATGATTTATCTTGGAAACAAGGCACTAATCCTTCTTTGCACTATTGGGAACCTTCAAAGGTGGTAGTATCTTCATTAGTGAGAGGGCTTGCTTTGACAAAAGTAAGTGATCCAAGATTTTAAGCTATAGATGTTTCATCAATATGTGAGATAGTTTCCCGATCAATTGATTGTTTGGCCTAAGTTTGAGATACATTGGATTCTAATTGGTCTTTGTAGGAGTTAATGGTGACTCCTCAACACCCCCATGAATAGTTGCTAGACCAAAACATCTTCCACAAGAGAGAAAATGGAAAGAATAATTGCTTCAATAATGCAAGAATGAATATGGTTGAATATGCAGATGTACATAAGATGCCTTGCTTATAAAGGCAAGGTGAGAGGAAGGATTAGACAAGATCATGACAAGTATCTTAATCCTATCATGTGATACAATTAACTCATAACAACCTAGGATAAGATAAGATCTAGAAATGAAAACTAAGACTTCTAGAATGAATCTTATAATCCTAAGTAAACTTAACATGTGAATATGTCCCCTAATTCCCTTGTAAGGAAATTAACTAGGTACAAGACATTTATTCACACAAACATCCCCACTTAAGTGCAACTTAGGGAGAAGATTATTATGCAAATTATGTAAAGATGTAAATGAAGATGGGTCTCAACTATAAGGCCATGTTAGGTACCCATTTACAATGCAATTGCAATAAATGCAATTTGTTGACTGAGGATTACAAGCATGGGCTGATTACGCTTGATCCATGATGAATTGAAGCATAATGAAGCCACTAATACTCAAGCTAAACAAGATCAATCAAATGAAGGTTAAGTTAAACATTTATTGAAACTAAACATTATGAACCATGAAAGAATTTAAATGTCTACTCTAACCCATTTAATTTACTTATCTCATTTTGGAATTGGTGTTGTGTTGATGTGAAACGACGACCCTTTCCCAATCCCGCGATCAATGAGCTTGTTTCAATCAATTCTATTGAAGAGAATTGATGAAACGGTTGTGAAATGTGATTAAAAACATGATTTATGCTAAATTGAACATGATGCATGCTAAAAATTAACATGATTCTATGCTAAAATATTTAGTTGTGCAATTTCTAAGCTAATCTAAATGATATTTAAGCGAAAAAGATACAAACCCTAACTATCTAATTAGCTAAATGGATGCATGGAATCCATTAATGGAAAACTAAGCTATTATGCAACTAATTTAAACTAAAAATATTAAATGTGTGCAAAGATGAGTGTGAGTGTGAGTGATTTCAACAACATAAGTTTGTTTTGAAAAAGATGGATGATGGATCCATTTGTCTCCAAATAGTGTTCTATTTATAGGAAAGTAAATGAGAAATGAAGGGTTGAGATTGAAAAATCTAATCAACGGTCAAGGATGGAGGAAAGAAGAGGCATGGATCATGGATTCTCATCAACAGGCGAGAATGCAAGATGAAATTTAATCAAGGGTTCTCATTCCTTCCAAACAAGCACACTTTTGACCTGTACAAGAGGTCAAAAGTTAACTTGCACAAGAAGTCACAAGTTAACTTGCACATGAAGCTTTGTGAGAATATCCATTTTTCAAATGATTGGAGGAGAGAGAAAAATATATTTTGCAAATTAAAACAAAGTTTAATTGTGAAAAAGAGGAGGGAATATTCCCCTTTTGGAGGAATGTGCAAAGGAGGAATATTCTCTTGAAACATTCCCTTGCAAGTGGGGGGAATTAGATTTATTAGTAATTGAATAATTAAAACAATGTTAATTATGTAATTTTAGAAGAATTAGATGATATTCATTAAATAAAATGATTTTATGAATGGGGGAAAGGTGAAATGACATTTAATTTAAATAACTTAGGGTTATTTAATTAAATAAAAGGACTTAGGGATTTAAATTAAATAGTTTTATTTATTTAATTTAACAAGATGAAGTGTTAGCATGAAAGGGGTGAATTAACCCGATTAAATGAATTAGGTTAATAGATGCAAATGACATAATTAATTAAATAGCTAGGCTAATTCAATTAATTAAGCGAAAAGAGGATGGATTTGAGGATGAAATGATGTTATTTAGCCAATGTGATCCATTGAGACATTTTTAAGTGTCTACACAATCTCTCACAAATGGAGAAAACGATAGAGCCCAATGGGACAAAACTCCTCTCCAAAAGAGAGAAGAGAAACAAACAAGATGATGCATGGAGGACTCAATGATACCCCAAGGACTACATCCATCATGTATATACAATCAATGACCCCCCATAAGAGGGAAAAAGAGAGACAAGATATCCCCCATACTGTATAATCTCTTGCAAATATGGTTAATGTCTAAAGATAAAACATAATCTAGTATCTACAAATAATCTTTCTCCAAATAATGCTTCTCCCCTTGGGAAGAAGATACACCAAGTACAAATGCATGAATGCTTCCCATTTCAAATAGGGATTGGTAGGAAGTGGAATCCATATGTATTGTGTCTCTAAAAGAGGCTCATGTGTTGCCAAATTCTTGGATGGCCATGATGATGCCACAATCCAATCAAGTACATGCCCAACCACAAAAAATTGTGAGAAACCAAGGAACAAGTGGAAATTGATCTTGAACTAACTCCAAAGACAAACATGAAGTGACAATAGTTGATCCATGACTATCATCGAATAAGAGAGATAAACCCTCAAATTGGTCTTCCAAATTTAAAATGTGAGACTCCACAAACAAAGGTGCAATGCCTGATAAATATGAATCCCAATCAAGAAGACAAAAATATACCTATTGCAATGACTCACTAGAAGTTCTCAATGAATCATCAACAAAATATGAATGTGTGATCTCAACCAGAGAAGTAGGAGCTACAGGAGAAGTCTCTAGATCATCAAGATGCTCAAGTTATGCATCATATTCAAACTCCTCTAAGGTGTCATCATCAAAGGGTAGATTGTCAACATCATCAAGTGGAATGAGGCAATATGATTGAATGATCATCTGGGAACAAAGGCTTATGTGGATCTCCAAAAATCACCCAAACTTTGGTTCAAACTATGTGTGGGCATGAGATTCCTAAAATCTTATGTTGGGTCTTTATGAGGATGCTTGCACTAAAAGTAGAACCAATAAATCATATGATATGATCATTCTTCCCAAACATGTTTCTTATATGTTGTTTCTAGCTCGGGAATGAGTCCATAAAGATGAGGAAAAATATTAAGCCAACTACAATGTGTTATGATGCCTTCATGCCATGACTCATAATTTTCCTTAGTCAAAACTACTAGAGAAGGATGATTTGTATAACCCATGATTGTACAACAATGATATAATTCTCAAATGATAAAATCTAAGATCAATACATACAATAGAGTTGAAATAAAGTATAATGATAAAAAAAACACCCTCCCAATTGCCAAAATATCCAAGTAACCTCTAATATACCCATTGGGAAAAAACTAAAATCATATTGTACCTGAGACAAAAATAGGAAAAAGTGCATGGAAGGCTAGATAGAGCTCCTTGATACATTTCCAATGCCACAATAATCGTGAAAATTGGAGCTCGTGGAAAAAAGTTATGAGCTCGAGAGCCAAAATATAAGATCTGACTTCAGTCAAAAATTTATATCATCAAACAACAAAATTTTGCAAAATAACCTGCACCACTAGAAAATTGAGAGAACCAACTTTCCAATAATATCTTGTTTGAAAAAAATAGCCTCCTAGGGTGAAAGTTATAGCAAAATGAAAAAGGCCTATTTTAGGCAGTTGGAAAACTAAACAAAGGAAAAAATGAGGCACCTGGGGGCTGAAATCATAGTCACTTGTGTGACTTAGTGCACTATAGGGGCAAAAATAAATCTTGCTGCTAGGCAAGTGATGGGTTGGTAGAGTGCTCAGGTGGCACTACCTATGGTGGGTGGCAGGTGCCCATGCCACCAGCAAGCCCTTAGCGCCAAGCACTTAAGCAAGAGACCTCCATTGATGACCAGGGCTTGGGAAAGCTAATAGCCCGATCAACAAAACCTGCAGTAATAAATATTGAGATGTGACATGTGACAATTTGACCTCTGAAGTACCATACATAGGATATGTCGATAATTTAATAAAACCCCATAATATTTAATAAATATTGTGCCCAAAAATATTAAAATTTTGCCTGAGATTTATAATAAAAGACCACAAAAAATTTTAATATATTTTTTTTTTGCAAAGCTAAAATTATACCATCTGTTGTACAACCTACATGGGAAAAAAAATTGCCCCAAAAAATAACTTTACCAAAAATGGATGAATTTACAGTCAAAATTCGTTAGATTGGCCTCCTGAACATAATGGTGATGCTGATTTGGGCCCAAAGTGCTCCAAAAAATTAGTGACCTCATGGATTAGCTAATCTTCACACTTTTTCAAATCCTTATAGATTTGGAAAAACATAACCAAATTCGATGAAACAAAAGGAAAACTTGACTTTATTTGATGCCTTGGATTGAACTATGAGGTCCTTGAAACCCTAAAATGCACCCAAAAAAATATTCAAGCTGTGTCACCAAAAAATGTATAGTTGACATTTTTATGCTCACTTGAGTCTTTCTAATGGGCTTTGGCTTGATTTTGTCTTGATTTAATGTAGTAATGTGGCTTAAACATTCAAATTATGGTGTCTTGTGAAGGTGTTGTGAAGTGTTGTAAAACATTTCTACACTTTTCTAGACTCTATTCATTACAATTCACCTAAAAATCACTTTTTGATCACTTATTAAGTCCTATTTTAAAGTGTTGTAAAGTCTTGTAATAAGATTTCACACTTTTCTAGGCTTAATTTTATTGATTCAACCCTTTCTCATGTCTAAATGACCCCTTAATACACTTTTCAGACATTTTTAAGTGTGTTTTTGAGGATATTCCCATTGGACAACTTTTAATGCCCCGAAATTCCCGATACCCACTTAATTTGCTTAAGTGGGACCAAGCCACCCATAGGGGCAACTTATTCCTTTTTGGCACAAAACTCAAAATAATTTTAAATTTCTAGCGGGATTTTTTCCTCTAACCCTTGAGGTTGGCCTGCGATGTGTTACTTTCGGGAAATTTTAATAAAATCAAGTATAAATAAGGGTTTTTCACCTCATTTTTGATCCCTCATCTCATACAATCATCTATATTCAAATCACATACAATCTCTTACACTCATTAAGCATTCAAGCAAATCAAACATTATTAAGTCAAGCTATTGGAGTTCTTCATTGCATATCTTAAAATTTGAGCATCAATGGTGTGGTGAGTTTATGACATTTGCATTTGCATGTTATCTATTTATCATACTCATTTCATTGTTTAGGGTTTGATTACCAAAGCGGGGTTTGACCAAGGCAAACCCCTATTCTCTAACCCTCAACCATTTTTCCCCTTTTACATGTGACTTTTGTATGCAAATTTGCCAAGTAATAGGTGTTGAAAAGTGATCAAAAAGTGCATCAAGTCAATCAAGTCAACATCATCCTATTTCAAGCTTGGAGAGACTTTCTGCCCCATTTTCTATAGAATCAAGTACATACACTGTCAGAAAAGGAAGTGCAGACCCGAGACTACAAGATTTTGTCTCGAATTTCTCAAAATTTGTAGGAGGACTAAGTCACCACTAGGGGTGAATTAGTCCCGCTTCCGGGCCTAAAAAATTGATTTTGACATTTCTAAACACCCATTTGGTAGATTCCTGTTCTGACAAAGTTTCCCGAAACTGGGACTAAGTCGCCCAGTTTGGCCTAAGTGTCCTGGTAAACATTTTAGTCAGCTTTTCCAGGATTCCAGAATCTTTCAACATCAAAATTTTGATTCCATGTGCACCTCTTCCATTCTATTTTATTATTTCATCATATAGTTGCATTTCTTAGGCATTTCATCACATCACATTGTGTTTTCCAACACTTTGCATTTTCATAATTTTGCATCATTAGATCACTTCAATTTCAGATTAGTGCATTAGGACGTCTTAATTAGGCATAATACATCTCATTAACATAGTATTGAGTGTAAATCCTTACATTTTGGTAACCCTTTCCATCCCCTTTCTCCTTTTAGGTGAAAAACCCTAGGAGGAGCAAAGCATTATGAAAGGGTAAACCAAAATCACTGTTTACACAAGCCAACACAAAACCCTCAGATCTAGGAAGAAATCTGCAACACTGGAGCTCTAATACCATGAAAGAGCTAGAAAATTGCTCTCATACCATGTAGGAGTTAATGGTGACTCATCAACACCCCCAAGAACAATTGCTAGACCAAAATATCTTCCACAAGAGAGAAAATGGAAATAATACTTGATTCAACAATGTAAGATTGAATATGCAGATGCACATAAGATGCCTTGATTATAAAGACAAAGTGAGAGGAAGGATTAGACAAGATCATGAAAAGTGTCTTAATCCTATCACATGAGACAACTAACTCATAACAACCTAGGATAAGATCATATCTAGAAATGAAACTAAGACTTCTAGAAGGAATCTTATAATCTTAAGTAAACTTGACATGTGAATATGTCCCCTAATTCCCTAGTAAGGAAATTAACTAGGTACAAGACATTTATTCACACCAATAGTCTTCAAAAGTTTCTTGTGTTTCAAAGTTGATATAGAAACCTTCTTCCTGGTCATTTACTAGAATGTCACCATGGAGTCCTATAAATTTGATTATAGCTTGATCATTTAGAAATATGTCTAGAGTAGTAGACTATTGTTTTGGAGAAAGATCATCTATGTGTCCTGTAGAAGCAAGTATCGTTATTGGTGTATGGACATGGTCATATTTTTTTGTGAAATCCTATATGGATTGGAAAATACTAATTAGATCATTGTAGTATTTTGGAGATATGGATTCTTGACCTTGACTTATTTTAGAGCAACCTTTTTTATGCTTAGGATTATGTTCTTGACATGGATCAAGTTCAAGTAATGGATTATTAACAAATATCTTTTAGACACCTTCCAAATGATGGTATGTTGGTAATAGATTTTGACTTGGATTTTTTGGATTAGGCATGAGAGGGGATTGGATGCATGATAGTTTTTGGTTAAGGATTTCTTGATCGCCAATTAGATTCGTATTAAATTTTTGGTTTCCTTGATATTTCCATTATTTAATGGGTTTCTTGATAAGGATTGTATGGATTGAGGTTGTGAAGGCCTCGAAGATGATGAATTGGAATTAGGGATGGAAGCCTTTTATGGGAAAGTTTCTTCAATGCATGTTATCATGAAGTCACATGATGTTGATGTTTCATGGGATGATGCATTGCTAGACATGGATGGATAATTTTGATCATGCTTTAGAAAAGTATCTTGATATATTTCGACTTTCTCATTACATGAGGTAGAGGCATTGTTAATGTGATTATTTTGGATAAATATTGAAGATGACCTTCAACATTGATTATACCTTGGTCAATAAGGCCTTGTATGAAGTTCTTGAGTTTTATGCAATTCAACATTTTATGTCCTTTAGTTCTATGGTATTTACAATATTCATTGTCATTATACCATGATGGTTTGAACTGAGGTTCATAATAACCCAATGACTTTGGATGATTAATAAAATTTGATTGGATTAGCTTGTTCAACACTAACTCAATTGGATCCCCTAAGGGAGTGTACTTAGGTTTAGTTATGTTGTTGGATTGTGATATTCTTGTCAGATGATTCATGTTTTGATTATTTGGTTGATTGATTTGTGAGGTTTGGTATTGATTAAGTCTAACAAGTGGCAAAGTACTCCAAACTCTTGTTTAGGGACACCCATAGTTGTTATGACATTTAAGCTAGTAGGATTTGATGGCCCTATGGATAGATAAAATGGAAATAAATGTTGATAATGGAGTGATGTTGACATGTTTCATTGATTTCAAGATGAACCTTATAGAGGATATGGGTAGGGAACCTCAAGAAGTCAAGATTTTGCTAGATCTCAATAGGATTGATGTTGATTTTCACTTGGACTAGACAATGAGTTCAAGCAAAGGGGATGATGGTGATTGCCCTATCTTAGGGTTATATTGTATCGTTAAGACAATTCAGTCATAAGGATTTGATGCTAATTCAACAATGCACTTGAAAATGATATTTTTTTAAGAAAAAGGCTAAATTAGAAGATATGATTTTAGAGATCTAAGAGAAAACAAGACTAGTTTTGGTTGTTGATGTATTGTTGATTATTTTATGGATGATATGATTTTGGTCGTTCATTTTGGAAAGCTATTAAATTTGACCTCTTTTAGTTTCAAGATGAATTATGGTATGGACACGAATTTGTAGTTTGTTGTTTTTTGAATGAAGGATGAAGGTCTATTTAGATCATAGGTTTGAGAATCCCATAGTGACTTATGATGGATTTTCGAATCTAAGATTTTGAGAATTCTAAAAATTTGTGACTAATAGTCACACACATTGCTTTGTAAAAGCATCAATATAACTAAACATAAGTGATGCACTGGCCCTAATAGAAGCAACTAGAATTTTCAAAAGCATAGATTTACTTTCAAAAGCATGATTGTATGATAGTCAAACACATCACTATTTGGTTTTCAAGATTTTGACAAATAACTATTTTGAGACAAAAGTGTTGAGTTGTACAAACGTGTCAATTGATAAACAAAAGCACTTATATGAAAAATCAAACTCATCGAGATGCAAACAAAAGTGATGCAATCTATAAAAGTGCTATGGGATATCAATCAAATGCGTTGTTGTGACTCAGAGACAAGGTTTTTGCAAGTTGAACCTAAATCCATCTAGGGATTTGAAAAATTCTAATTGTTTGAGGATTGCTTTTAGTTTTTATAATATGGAAAGTGATAAAATACAGTAGAGAGTAGCACAAAGGATTGAATCCAAGGATTTTGTGGATAGAGTCATGTTTCTTCTTCAACAAGAGCACACTCTTTGGTATCACAGGTATTTGAACAATGTATACATGCCAAAAATATGTAGCCTAGCTTATAGTAGAACATGTGTATTAACTTAGGACAAGCCCATCTGCTAGAGTAAATACCTCCACAATGAATGGGTGACTAGAGTATATGAAGGTCATGTACCACCTTTGCACCTCTCACCTTAAAAAAGACAAGGTACAAATCAAGGAATGCTGGTCACCTCAATAAGGGGAAGTACATGATGAGTTACTTCACTCATGATACTATACTTTGCATTATCCCAAGTTAATGGTTGATAGTATTAAAGTATACTAATAAACAAGGTTCGTAGTGGGTGATTGGTGAATAGAGCCCATTTGTGGATGCCCGAGTCAAGGGGGTCTCCCCTTTTCTTATCACCTATACATGTCTCGGTGGACCAAGGGTCATGAGGCCTGGCTTGAAGGGTGTTGGCCACACCTTTGGTACAACTTTTGTTCTCCCCCCTTTATATACCTCACCCAAAAACGTGGTTGAGGTCGACCTTGAGGTGATGAAATCCCCAAGAAGGCCTCCTAATTGAATTAAACACTAATGATGTTATTTATGATTCCAATATCATTCTTAAGAGTCATGAGGGAAGAGCATACATATATAGTCACACCTCAGGTGTACAAAAAAATTGCAAACTAATGGTGCTTCTAATCTCCAAGATCACACATAGTACGAGGAGAGAGCATACACACCATTAGCTTGCCAAACACGGCATAAAATTCCTTTTAGTGTACCAAATTCAAAGATGAAAGTTGTTTTGTTTAATTTTTAAACACCAAAATTAAATATGCAAGTTATTGTTCATTTTAGGAGCACCAAATTGAAATATGCAAGTTGTGCATTAATTTTAGAGCACCAAAACTAAATATGAAAGTTATTGTTCATTTTAGAGCATCAAAACTAAATATAAAATTTATTGTTCATTTTAGAGCACTAAAATCAAATGTAAGACTACATTAAAAAACCCTACAAGAAAAAATTGTTAGTAGTTTCTTAATTTAGCCTTCTCCCAATATAAGCCACAATCTATGCAAATGTTAGCTCAAAACGATCAAAAAATAGGAAAATGTTAGGGTTAGAGAAATTGAAAAAGTACATAAATAAAACCATCAAGATATACCAAATAGAGGTGTCACTTTACTCAAAAGTGTCACTGTAAAATTATAGAACCATCAATTATGGATAAAAGCATTGATTTAACTTCCAATGATGTAGAATAAATGTGTCAAAACAAACAAGTCAAAATATGGCAAACACGTCGATGTAACTCTAACATAAGTGTCGACTTAGAACAAAATCATTGGTATAGGTAAAAAAAGCATTGTTCTACCTCAAAAGTATCTCTATAACCTATAGGTCATCAAAAACTTCAAGAAAACGTTAAATTCGAGATGTGGGTTCTATTGGGCATGCCAAAATGTCATAGGGGAATAATGGGTAATGGTTAGAAAGCATAATCAAAGCAATTAGAGTACATAAATACTAAAAACCCAAGAAAGAATGATCAATTACACCCACTCAATGAAATTAGAATGCTAATGCTTCAAAGATTCAAACTAAAATATATGAAAATTAATTCAAATGCAATTAATCCAAAGAAACATGCAAACCTTACAATCCCATTGTGCAATTATGACAATTTATGACGTGGATTGCTCAAATTGTGCATAACCCATGTTGTAAAAGCTTTGATGATGAATGTGACTCACAATTGATGCTCAAATTGCTCAAGAACAATGAATTCTCAAGCTCATGAAGATTGTGAATGAATTTTAATTCATGCACATGAGGATTGTGAATGATTTTTATGAAGAATTGACTTGTTTTATAGATTTTCAGGATCCCTGATCAATGGTGGAGATTAAAGATGAAGATCAATGGATGAGAGTGAATCAAGGAGATCAAGGGTGGAGAATGAATGAAAGCCCAAAATATCCTTAATTTCATGGAAAGTTGGTTAAAGATATTTTGGAGGGAAAGATATTTTGAAATTTGAATTTGAATTATAAAATATTCATTTTGAAAAAAAGAATATGCTTTGTGCAAGTTGGAGGAAAATTAGTGAATTAAATAATTAAAAAAATTATTTAATTGTGAGAATGAGAGGAAATTAGGACTTTTAATTAAATAATTGAAAATTATTTAATCGGGTGGGATTGAAGAAAATTAGAATTTAATTAAATAATTGAAATCATTTAATTAAGGGGATATTAGTGAGAAATGATGAAAAATGATGAATTAATCAAATAACGTTAATTATTCAATTAATAGGGGAAAATAATGAACTTAATCAAATAATTGGAAATTATTTAATCAAAATTAAGGAATTAGGAGATAATAAGGAAAATGATGTTAATTAGGAAAATTTGGAATGTCTGATGCATTTAGACAATTGTAGGTGTCTACAAATAAATATGCCTCCCTTTCCTAATAATTTTGAAATTCCCAATTTTGACAAGTATAAAGGAAAGGGAGACCTTGGAGACCATGTTAGAGAACTATATGTAGCTTGTTTAGAGGTTATGCATAATGATACTTATCTTATGCACCTCTTCTTGAGAATCTTAGGGGGACATGCCATGGAGGAGTCTTTCACCTCTTTCTTACAAAGATGGAGGAGTCTTGATAGCAAGTGTCCTTGTCACATCCTAGACAAATAACTGGTTGAATTTTTTATCCAAAATTGAACATGGAAATAGGGTTTCATCTAAAAGTGTTATGCTCAAATTATTTTGACAAGGTTATTGAGAAGGGGCTTGCTATTGAGAAAGCCCTTATTTCCAAAGGACTTGTAAATATTTTCAAAGATAACAAAGACTATTCAAATTCTTCAAATGAAAAATATCGTTATTGCAACAAAAATAAAAATATGGTTAACAATCCAGTGTGGTTGATGCCAAGATGTCTCAAAATTCTCAATTAAGAATAATCCTATAAACTCCACCCACTAGTCAAACCTTATCAACCATCTCAGACAATCAGCACAATGCTCCACCTAGACAATACAAAACCCCTTGACAAAAATACACACCATTAGGAGAACCCATGGTATCAACACTTCAAAAATTGGTTCAAGCAAACTTGATCACACTACCAGAGAGTAGATAGAATGAATCATGGGTTAAACCTAAATGGTGGAGGGACACAACTTTTGGTGACTATCATAGAGAAAAGGGACATACCATTGAATGTTGCTATAAATTAAATAACCTTATTCAATATCTCATTGACATGGGAGACATCACTATTAAAGATTATCCTAAAAATTCATCACAAAATAAACACATTAACAATATTTATGGCTTACATAGTGAGGAACTAGGCATATATCAAGATAATTTTCCCTAGCATGATCAAAACCATCCATATATGTCTAGTGATGACTCATCCAAAAATAATTGCATTATTCATGACCATAACATATCCACCTCATTTGAATTCATAATATGTCATCTTGAAGAAGCTCACCCATGAGAAGCCACAATCTCTCCTACCATTTCTTTATCCTCTACACCTTCACAACATCAATCAATATCATCCCCATTAATCAACTCATTTAATAATAACACCTTTAAGGATTTTACCTAAGGGCTATCCATAATAGATAATCCACTAGTTGATGCAAATCCAATCTATAATCAAGAAATCTTGGACCAAATACCATAATCCATCCCATCACCCATCATTCCCACTTCAGTGGTTCCTATTCAAAAATCACTGAGCCAACATACTAAGACTACCCAAGAGTCCTTTATTCCCACCACATTATCAAAACCTGATCGATGTCAAGAACACAATCCAAAGCATCAAGAAGAAATCCCTAAAATGAATCAAGATCAAATTATCCAACTCTTGTAATCTCATCCTATCGTTGATCAAGATCCTATTATCCCTTTCCATGCCATCCATGATTCCAAAATCAAAATCAATCCCATCCATATGTCAATAACCTCCATTTTCATAGATGAGATATTTGCTTCCATCATACAAATAGATGATATCTCCTTTGTTCATCCAAAACAAGAGTATTTCTCCCTAGATGTATTTGAGAATGATGAATCAACAAGCATGAAGGCAGAGAAAGCACCAATATCCTATCAACTTGGATCACATACTTTTATCAAAGCGAACTTTATTACAGAGGAGATGATAACCACCTTTGATGATTCTCAATATTGTAATGAAGTTTTAACATATTGTTATCAAAATAATGCATATCCCATCACAAATAAAATTTATCAAAGGATACAGTATAAAGGAAAAGGATTAGGCCTATATGAACAAGGTATTCTAGAACCATTACAATTTTTTGACAATCTTAAATATCAAGGACTTGGTTATTCATTGATTAAGAAATCTAAGGATGTTAATGGTACCTCCATGATATTGAGGGAAAATTCATCTAATGCAAACATCAAAATAGGGGACATGAATAGTCCTTATAATAAGGTTATTGCTAGCACTCCAACCATCCATATCATAAACCATCATTTCCAAGTCATTCCATCCACTAATGAGGATCAACAAAAGAAAAATATTTACAAAGAAAAAGATCAAAGTTAGGCTTTTGAAGCTAATAAATTCAAAATTCAAAGTGGACACATACAATTAAAATGGATCCAAAGGAAAACTAGATCATTCAAAGCATACAATCCAAATCCAAATCCAAAAGTCAATAAAAATATGGGACCAATTCAAAAAAGGAATTCCATCTTTCAAAAGTGTCCACCTACTTCAAAGCAGACTTTCATACCAACACACAAAGTGTATGAAAGTGTTGATCCCAAACATACTCAAAATCTCACATCCACAATGCATCGTCCACTATCCCAAGTTTGGAAAATAAAAAATCATACATCCAAACTACCTAATGATTCATCCATATCTTACACCCCCCATCAAAATCCAACATCCCCCTAAAATCCAAAAATCTCAAATCCCACATTCACCATGTCTTGGCATCAAGACTTTATCATAAGGACTCTAATGGAACTCTATCATGATGTGCACATTTAGACAAAGCCAACTCTAGTATCAACAAGGATCACAATAACATCCCTGGGCTATATGCAAGTACTCTTATCTTGGAAAAACAACTCCTAAAGGCATAAAATTATTATCACATTATGATAGCGACATCTACATCCACACCACTAGGTGGTCCCACATAGTTGATGATCTTTCAAAAAAAATAAAGAAAAATAATCCATCCAATAGTAAAAACCATTCTTATGGTGCTTTGGGTAAGTACCATGAAAACCTGGCAAACATGCTTCATGTATAATAATTGATTATCTATGTATACCATTCTTGTTGGGAGAATTTTATCTCATAAATCATGTCACTTTATCTTAACACCACTATCCATCCAATCCATTCCACTTTCATAAATCTTCCTCATCCTTCTTGATCTTGATAAAGACTAGGGGCATATACTTCAAAACATTTTTTTTGGAAAAATCTTGACATGGTCATATTCCTTTGACCATATACTATCCCATGTCATACCATCACCTACATAGCACTATCCAAACATTTATCTTGGTTCAAAAATGTTATCCTATAATGAGATAGTCCTTGGATGTAAAATTCTTTATCGTAGACCTATTTTCCTAATGCCTATCCTGCACATATCCATTCCCATCACACCAGTTCAATCATCCACTCATAGTGTCCCATATATTACTAGACATTGGGGGTAGGTGATTACATCCTTCTTTGGAAAAAAATGATATATGTCTTCTAGCTCACTTTGTGATCTGAACACCTTCTAAAATCCTAAAAAAATAAATATATTGCAAAGTAAAAAAAACACTTTCAAGCATTTTCCAACATCTCATGAATAAAATTTTCCCTTGATCTCCTCCATCAATATCAATCCATAAAATCTTCATCAATCTCATATCGCTTACACGTTAGCATGATATCAAAGCACCTAGCCTATTTTGTTCCTAGCCTTGCTACAAATCTTGATCCATCTTATCAAATCAATCATCATTGGGATGTATCCTTCCCAATCATCCTTTGTTCCTATCTTAAAAACATTATCCTTGCATTGTTCCTATCTCAACAATGTTATCATTATCATGAATCAATCAATCATATCAATCAACTTTAGCATGGCCAATGATAAAATCCTAAGAGGTATTCAATATCCCTACACATCCATATCTCTTCATCATTCATCCCCATCATCACAATCCAAAAAATCTAAAAACAACAAACAATCCCAAAAAACAAAAACATTGAAAATTTCTAAAAAATCCAAAAACAAATCACAACATCATCTCACCATATTTATAATAATTTTTTGTTGCTTGGAAAAGACATCCAACAAAGAACAAACTATGCAATACCCAAAGACATTGAGCATTCATGAAACAATCACAATTAAAGACTCCTATTAAATTATCTATAATCTACTAATCTATTATCTAATCAAATTTAAACATCTTATCCAACCTATCATGCCTTAATGGATGCGTCCTTCCTTCAATAGGCATCATCCACTTCGAGCAAATATCTTTTGGAAAGAAATTCTGATAACTGTTGATTTGTTTTGTCTTTGAATCCTTTTATTGCTTTATTTATCAAATGATTTGAGCAAGAATAGGACAAGGTCATTATTTTCATATGTCGTGTTTGTGGAATTTTCTCATTGCATCACTAGGGCATGTATGTTGTGTGTGTGGGAATTACTTCTAGCATTGAAAATATTCCTTTGCATATAAGGTCATTTAATACCTTTTTTGTACTAGGTCTATCATGATTTAAGATCATTTCTTGCACATATTCCAACAAGGTTCTATTATGTCTCGTATGAATGAGGACAATCCTTCTTGTTTGCAGAGTCAAAGTGTATGCAAGGGATACCAAAGCCACCTTGGTTTTTCATACCTTGGTGTACATATATCCATTTTCCACAATAAGCTCTATGATGATAGGTGTACATATATATTTTTTTTCCACAATAAGCTCTATGATGATAAAATGCACAAAAAATCACACTCTTTATCAATTTCATATCCATCTATATCACTCTATCTTATTTCTATCTATTTCATCTGATCCATTATGTGTTTCATTCCATGACATCAATCAATAACCATCCTCATCCTACATTTTATTCTACCTTACTAACTCATCTCCTTTCCCACATTCCTTCTCAAATTTGTCATTTCATCCACTAGAATTTTTCTCACTTAATTTACCATTTCTTCATCCATTCCATCATATTCACTCCTTTCATACAATTATTTCATACTTTCTTTGAAACAACACTATAACAACACATTGTCTCAAAGAGGGGAAAAATATAGACACTTATATTTGACTAACATATTCCTACCAAAACATTGTCATTTTCCATCATTAGGTACCATCTATCTGTCTTCCACAATTAATTAAATAATTTCATTATTTAATTAAACTACCTTATTTCACCAATTTTCATATGTAGACACTTAAAATTCGACTAAAATTTCCCCACATTATATTGCACTAATAATTCTTTCAATTTTAATTAAACATTATTATTCTTTCTTCTTTGTTTAATTAAATAAATTTTATTTATTTAATTAACTCATTATCCCTATTCTTCTTAAATTAATTAACTAAATTGTTGTTATTTAATTAATTATCCATTTTCTATTTCCCAAATTAAATGATTATTTTATTCATTAAAATTCTCAAAATTATCCATTTCCCCAAAATAAATAAAATCATTTATTTTATTTATTAATTCCACCTTGCACATGTAAAATAATAATTAAATTTTATTTAATTATTAAATATTCATGCAAATTCGACCTCACCTCCTGATTGAGACTTACTCTTAGTCCACTAATCAATCTAATCAATCCACTTATCAATCAAACCCGTTCACTGGCCAATTAACTCAATCCACTAATTGTAACATGACCATTGTTCTACTCAAAAGAATTTCCAATGTTTTAACCACAAGTAAAATAAACTATGTTGCTATTCACATTAAAAAAAAAAAATTCAACAAGAAGATATTGTGCACATTTGATATAACAATATTCCAACTTTCTCATTTCTTTTCAATGAAATGCTACAATCTTTCCAAAGTATTGATTTCATTCTCAATCTAATATGTCACATTTTACAAACTTCCATTGAATGGATAGAAAGATACATACATGACTCTTCTAAGATTTATTGGCAATAGATATACAAATTGGTCTTGATGTCACTATATTGGTGCATACATTCTAGTTGTCCTCAATACTGGCACAAACATCCCCAAACCTCGGCCGCCAACTAATGAGGAGAAGCATCACTCAAGCACTTTTCTGCCAACCACAGACTTAATGCGGTTCCCCGCACATCTACCACATATGGTAGGATGGCCCTACCCTTCGACGAAGAGTTTGGTATGGTAAATTCATAACAATAACCTTCCTGAGCTTAGTTTTGTGTCTTACATAACTAGAACTTGTATATAATCTACATATATGTCAATCCTGAACTAGCATGCATAAAAGGAACACAGTGAATAGACAGTGTAACTAGTGGAAATCACAATACTTTGGCCAAAGTATTCTTTACCCAGTACTTCGAGTGAAAGTCTTCCTATTCACATACACTATCCTAGCTTGATTTGGATTTTGAACATTTAATATTCTATGCACGGGTAATTTCCTTCCATAGGTAATCTTTAACCCAAAAAACAACCTATTCCATTTTCTAATTTACAATTCAATACTTCTCTTAAGTATTCACATGCATAAGCTATCCCCTTATTTGGACAGTCTAATCCTAGGAATAACCTATGAACTCCTTATGGTTCAAATAACTCATAATCTAAAGTATAGCTACATAAGCTTCATCTTATCATAAATACTCATCAATAGATGACTCTATTCAAGAATATATCACAATGATAAATGATTCTCATCAAGAGTATAATCACAATAATAAATGACCTCAATCAAAGAGTAATCATATCAACAAATGACTCATGCAAAAGTATAGTCTCAACAACAAAAGACTCTATTCAAGGGTGTAATATCATCAATAAAAGATTATTCAAATTTAGTATATTTTTATCAATAAAATAACTTCATGTCAAGAGTATAAAACATTCAATCAAGTAACAATTCCAAATCAATAGGGTAATCCACCTATGACTCCAACCAAATAGTAATTCACAAACTCAAGTGATCAAATTAATCACCTAGGTTACTCTCAACCATGTTTTACCTTAATCCTAAGATAAAATCAACAATCAACGATTAATTCGATCATGCAGGTTAATCTCAACCTATGTGCTTCAAGAAAATATCAAATAAACAACCCAACCAAGTAGGTTAATCTTAACCTATGGTTTCAATCAATAATCAAGTAAACTTCTCAACCCAAATAGGTTATTCTCAACCTAGGGTTTCAATCAATAATCAAGTAAACTTCTCGACCCAAATAGGTTATTCTCAACCTAGGCTTTCAATCAATAATAAAGTAATGATCAAGTGATCATTTAAGTGTAGGTTAACAATATTTCGTCACATCCTATCATATCTTTCATATTAACACTATTGTTATATTGCTAAACCTTATCATCCCAAGGTATCCCAGAATTATAAGCTAACAGTGTCAAGTCTCTTCATGTCATCAATACATTTCACATTCTTTATACGTGTAGTGTAGACTATCTATGTATAATCTAAATAGAAACATCATCATATAAATTCCCATATAGGGCATATAAAATTATTAACCTAATAGATAGGTTTCTTAAGCAAGTAACAAACAAACCATACAAGTATAACAAGAATCACATATACTCAAAATCATTCATTTCAACATAGTAATCAAAACTATTTAACCTTTCCTTCATAAAAGATAAAGGTTTAGATACTAGCATGCCTATTAAATGCTACACTCGAATTGACCAACTAGTTCCTTAGCTAAATCCTCTCTAAGAATCAGCTTGCAACTCTTTCCACTTCTTAATCCCCTCTTCACAAAATAACTCTCACACTATTTTCCTTATAACTTCTCTCAACTCAATAAACAAGAATCTCTCAGATAAAAATTGCAGAATGCAAGTGAATGCGTGTGCCAAATGAGGTAATCCTCTCCTCTATTTATACAAAAACATGAGCCTTTGTTGCCTACAAACAAGCTACTTGGAATGACACTTCTCAGCTCCTTAGTTCAACTCAGCAAGAAATCAAAGGTGGCAGCATAAATCGGTGCATAGGTTACACATATTCGGCCAGGTTTCACTAAATAGAACACAAAGAATTATAATCAGATAAGTAATGTTAATAATCATATAGATCGACTCTTTCTATGCCAGCTTCTACTTGACTTATTCTCCCATTTAAAATTGGCTTCCATCGCTGGATAAAGCTCTCAAAATAGACTTCTAAAAAAATGCAATCACTCATACTTTGGTGCCACATAAACTTCTTACATGCTAATTGGTGTTTCAGATAAAAGACCAAGTCAAATCTATTAAATATGTTTCAAATTTCCTTCTATACTTTTGACTATGTCTTGCAATCATCTCCACGTGCCTCTCATAGTGTTGCATTAGATTTGTATTTCTAGCTCGTAAAACATCTTCAAGCTTTTTTTATCGTTTATGCACTTTATCAAATCACACTTCACCTGACCTTGACTAGTTCCAATGCCTCATAACATTTATACTATGCACTGCATTTGGTTGCTTCATGGCACAAAATTCATGAGTCCTAATTGTCTTAGACTAGGCGCAAATTTATACACTAGATTTGTTCCTTTTTATGTGGTTTACCTCCATACATCAACAACATTTAAAGTTTACATAGCATGTGCTACGTTGTGTTTCACACGTTTCCCATACTTATGCAAGTGTTTGGACTTATTGCAGATTATAGTATAAGATATATGGCTTTTAGAATGCCTGCGCTATATATATTAGGGCCGTACTTTCCAAAAAGGCTTTAATATTATATATATTAATATATATTATAATAATCACATTATAATGTATATATATATTAGTATATATATTATTTATATATAATAGTATACATACATTTATATATACAAAAAAATATTCTTTATAAATATGTATACAATGTACTTATTTATACATACGTACATATACAAAATACATATAATTACATTTTTATCGAACGGTATATATATATATCGAATATATATATACATACATATATGTGTGGTATTTATCCATTCAATTTCCTTATGCAACAATGTACTTGTGCTTGGGTTATTGTTTATACACATGCATATGTATATATATATATATATATATATATATATATACTCATTATATATATATATATATCATCGATTAGAAAATACTCAAAGAATAACTCACATATATCAAAGAGACTCAATCATATAACCCAAATAAATATCAAGACATGTAATCCAACCCAAGAACTAATCACAAAATCGAAGACAAAACCAAATTCATTCAAATCATCCCCAACCTATGACCAAGGATTACCTACCCAATTTCACGGACTAACCCAACTCAAGTAGACCAAATTGGAATGTGAGTGTGTATGATAGCTCGGTATTGGCTTATTAAGGGTTACCAAACCAAATTATTCTCCTGAGTGATACTTCCCCTCTCTTTCGGAGGTGTGGACCTGTACGTGCATCCAACTTGGTACATTTGCAATGGTGGTTAAACATTCACATGAAATCCACTTGCATCATAAAACATTAGAATATTCACATTGCAATTCGTATTCTTTCATTGTACTTTATCAATATAAACATAATTAATCCAAAGCAATAACATCTTAATACCAATTTCAGTATTTCATTCATTTATCAAACATATTGAAATCATGATTTACATTCATCATCCTATTTACCCGTGAAGGTAAAAGTAATTCAGTAACAATAAGTCAAGGTGTAACATACTTCCCCCCTTAGGAATCATCATCCTTGATGATTTGAAATACTTTATTGTATTGATAGAGTTAAATTAGGGTTAAATTACTTTCCATTTTCCAAATCAAACAAGAAATAAGTATATCCCCATCTAAATAAGTATATTCCCAAACAAGAAATAAGTATATTCCCATTCAAAGTGGACTGCCTAAGAGTAAAGGATTGTGTACACACAGTGCTTGGCATTGAAGTCACAAGTCCGAGGGCTAGAAGGATTCTATTCCCTTCTCGGGTGCTATCTATTTTTCTATCTAATTTTATGGATTTGGTTCAGTCTCTAGGAGAGTTAGAGGACATAGCAGAAAATCTTATGAAATCTCAATTTCTGGATGATAATGGTATTTTAGATGAGTGGGGAAGGGTACATTGGTGGCCTTTTTCCCAAAGAGTTTCTTAAGGAGTGCCAAGGTTTTTAGGATGTGTATGATGCTATCAAATTGGCTTTGCAACACAAGAATGATAATATCTTATTACGGGTTTTGTGGAAGAATTGCAGGAGGATTTGTACCACAATGGATATAGATATCAAGGAAAAGTATTATGCCATAAAATTTCTCCATGCCCATGTTGTTCATTCGCCTCTCAATGGTTTTAATTTTGGCTCGCCTCAAAGGGTGAATTATGTGCTTGTGGAGGATCAATTTGAGGAAGTCCCTGCGTGTAATGTCCTAGAAAGGGATATTGATGTAGACTATGGTTTCATTGCTCGTGCATGAATTGTTTGTGGAGTGCAACCTAAAAGAGAAATTGAGGAAGGGAATGGTTTTGTTGCTTATCATGTGCATCTAGATGAGGGTGATGAATCTCAAGATGAAAATTCAGTGGAAGTTGTGCGTATGGAGGAGTAGCAAAGGCATTTAGCATGAAAATTAAAGTTTTGATAATAATTGTGGCATTATGAAAGTTGCATTAGGGTTTGTTTTTGATGATTGTAAGGGTTTGATGCAAACATAGGATATGAATTATAAATGCATACTATTTTTGCAATTTTCATATCTACAAAGTTGGATGTAATGGTATACTCAATTGACTTGTAAATTTACATGTAGGGTTGGCAGTAGAATGCCATTTATAATGGTCCAATCAATATCGACATATGTAATCTTTTTCTTCTATTATATAATATATATAGGCTCTAATGCCTTTTAGTAAAACAAAAGTATATTCCCATCTAACCTTCCCTCATAGCACGACTCGTAATCTTGTCCTTCCTGGACCTTGCATCGAGTGATTTGTGCTAACATAAGAGAAGAACTTGTGTTCTTCACGCATACTTTCTCTCTCAAGAGTTTATTCATTATAATCATATTTCCTCATATGTACATCATAAGTACAATAATAACTGTATTCTATATGACACCTATACCTTAGTGATTGGGTTTCACGTTCCCCTTGGCTAATACAATTATCCTTAGTGTAATCTAAGTAGAAAAGGAATATTGGTGCGTTGCACACTACACCATGGGTCCCATCCTTCCCTTTGGTATTTATTCCTTTAGATAACTCAGAAGCCATGACCGTCTATCACTTACACATCCATCTACCTTAAGCATATTAGTACTGCCCTTGACTACTGTCCATCTTGAGCATAACATTTCCCTTAGACACCTGTCAATTCCGAGCATAATGATACTACTTATTTCAAGCTTTGTATCAACAAATTTTCTTTGATCATTTTGATCTCTTATTCTATTTAGACAACCTTTCTAGTCTAAGGTTAATACTATTCCCTAACTTATCCTAGCTTAATAGAGATTCAACACTTTTTCCCATATCATGAACCAAATTTCAATGATAGAAGTTTTATTGTAATATAAGTATCCCTCAAATCCTTCTAGATTTGAATTATTCCTTCTACCTAATTGGCTAACTTAAAGTAATAAATTGAGCATTCATTCAATTGAATTCTCATAAGATGATCATGGTTTACACAAAGCCAAATGTCTCTTGTGTGTCCCATTCTGAGATAACCTTCTCAAGAACATTAAGCAACTGCTTTACACAACATGATGTGACTGATATCTTATAAATCAAAATTTTCAATCACAATTGGTTCCCTTGGTGAGTCTATCCACCATAACATTATGTTAGTTTTATTGACATAGAAAGATCAAACTATTCTTGTGATCTACCACTTCCCCTCTAAAATTTCATGGATATATACGAGTCCTGCCAATGACCACATCTTGTCATCATCCTCTGGCATTTTGGACATCAACTTGCTACATACCTAGCAGCATTATATTCTATCCCCTTCTAGATTATAGTGGTTCCTCATCTAATTTTTTTTTTCGTTCCCTTCTGTACCTAAATATACATCAATTTATCTCATTCATTCTTTCATCTCCCAAAATTTTGGGTTCATAGATTCCTTTTCTGGTTCATAATAGTCCATCTTGACTAAGCGGAACCTCTTTTATGGAATTATGCCATATTTGGTTATATAGTATTTAAATATTGATGGCGAAGCTAAACTCCTTCCTCTTAGGACATCCATATCTTGGATTTCATTGTCCTTTAATCTTTTCCCAAAGTTGCAATCTAATTTTTAGCTCAATCTATTTCTTTTGATGAGCATTTATACTAGTTCAAGTAATAATTCTTGTTTGATCGTTCTGACCCGATATTATCCTCCAAAAGATATCAATAATTATTACATACTTATCTACCAAGCATGTACGTTCCTTATTAACTCAAGGTTAGAAATATATAATTCTTCCCTTTCCGATTCCATAGGTGATAATTTTTTCTTTCATGATTAGGCATACTATCTATCCTTTTATAAGGCATTAATGATAATAACAATTGATCTTCCAACTCAATTACATATAGATTTGTGTTGTAAATATTTCTTTCTCATTGGTCATAAGACTTGACCTTTCCACTACCTTTCACTAGTAGTTCCAATAGCTTGTCTTTTATCCTTTCCAACCTTGTTGTGGTTATTGAGGCCAAGACTTTGGTTGAATCATGACTTAAGAAGAAGTAAAAAGTTCTTTTAGATTGAAAATACATCAATGCACATCAATGTACTTCGTTGTATGGGGTACTTTATCCGAGTTTATCTACTCTTCTTCTTCTATCCTTACTATTTCCACGATATTAGATCATCCTAATAGTTGAGCTCATAACAATCATTTGTTCTCTTCAATTTGGTTGAATTGATTTAACATTCTTCATTTGTTGGCTCATCATAGTTGAATGATTGTTATCCACCTTACTTACCCTTACTAGGTACACCTCTAAGTACATACCTTTTTGTTTCCAAAATTGGTTTCATCATCGCCTTTTAATCTCTTAGATTCAATAGTTAGATCCCTAGTAATGAGTCTAATGAATAATCAACAACTTTCAAGCTAAGAGATGCTCTAGTGTTTCATTCCAATTCTCTTCTCCATGTATATGTATGGCCTTTTGACCATATTTAATTTCTCATTGCAACATCCTCAAATGATCTTTTAAAGATCTATCATAAATTTACTTTCATTGACAAGTTGGTAAACTCAATATGTACTTCAACCAAACTATGCTCTTAATTGAGCCTTTGTCAGATTTAATCCAATTCACATTTTAGTTCCCAAATAACAATCATCTTTCCAAGTGATTTTTTCCAAATTCTTGGTAACTTTATTTTCTCATAACTTTAGACATTCTAGGGTTGTTTGTCTTCTTTCTCCTTTCAATTGGAATCTCCAAATTAACCTTGCTTATTCCAGTTGGTGGAATCATGTCGGCTTTATATTCTTTGTAGGTTACTTCTTTTCTTGACCAAACTGGTCTCTAACCTTCATTCAAAGGTATCAACTTTTTCTCTTGACTCCAATTAACATTACAAGATTTTAACTTGTATCGAATCAGGTTTGCCAAGGGTTTATCCAACCTCTCTAGTTGTTTTTTGATTCACAAAATGTTGAATTCTTACTTTGACAAAAGTTTTCAATTTATGCTATCAACTAGTTCCCTTCCAATTAATCATACTCATAGATTCATAGTATCCTTACTAAATCCAAAATCCTTGACCCTTTGCAACTACCGTTGCTATCAATAAGGGGGTTATTTCAATTCTTCCTATCCCCAGAGTCATTTAAGCAATTTCGTAGGGTGAAGGTACTAATTGTAAACCTCCATAACCCTCCTACTAAACTTGGTTGCACAATCTTCCACAATCCAAGGTGTTTCATATTGAGTTTTTGGTTTAGGCGTTTTCAACCCCAGGGACAATTCTTTCCTAGTACCAAACTTTAAACAAATTTTGAGGAATCTCAACTTCCCTTTTTGTTTCCACTTTTTTTTCCTCTTTCCATCTTGACATAAGAACTTTTCAACCATTATCTTTTGATAAGGTTTACGCGCATCACTTGCATAATGAGCTCATAGGTTCTAGAGTTGAACCTGGTAGCTCTGACACCACGTTTAACATTCCCATTGTTCTACTCAAAAGAATTTCTAATGTTTTAACCACAAGTGAAATAAACTATGTTGCTATTCACATTAAAAAATATCTTTTCAACAAGAAGATATTGTGCACATTTGATATAACAATATTCCAACTTTATCATTTCTTTTCAATGAAATGTTACAATCTTTCCAAAGTGTTAACTTCATTCTCAATCTAATATGTCACATTTTACAAATTTCCACTGAATGGATACAAAGATACATACATGAATCTTCTGAGCTTTATTGGAAATAGATATACAAATTGATCTTGATGTCGCCGCATTGGTGCATAAATTCTATTCGTTCACAATACTGGCACAAACATCCCCAAACCTCAGCCACCAACTAATGAGGAGAAGCATCACTCAAGCACTTTTTTGCCAACCACAGACTTAATGTAGTCCCCCACACATCTACGACATATGGTAAGATGGCCCTACCCTTTGAAAAAGAGTTTGGTATGGTAATCTCATAACAATAACCTTCCTAAGCTTAGTGTTGTGTCCTACATAACTAGAACTTATATACAATCTACATGTATGTCAATCCTGAACTAGCATGCATAAAAGGAACATAGTGAATTGATAGTGTAACTAGTGGAAATTACACTACTTTGGCCAAAGTATTCTTCACCCAATACTTCAAGTGAAATCCATCCTATTCACATACACTACCCTAGCTTGATTGGATTTTGACCATTTAATATACTATGCATTGGTAATTTCCTTCCATAGGTAATCTTTAACCCCAAAAACAACCTATTCCCTTTTCCATTTGACAATGATACTTCTCCTTAGTATTCACATGCATAATCTATCCCCTTCTTTGGACAATATAATCCCAAGAATAACCTATGAACTCCTTATGATTCAAATAACTCATAATCTAAAGTATAGCTACATAAGCTTCATCTTATCATAAATACTCATCAATAGATGACTCCATTCAAGAATATATCCTAATGATAAATGATTCTCATCAAGAGTATAATCCCAATAATAAATAACCTCAATCAAAGAGTAATCATATCAACAAATCACTCATTCAAAAGTATAGTCTCAACAACAAAAGACTCTATTCAAGAGTGTAATCTCATCAATAAAATATTATTCAAAAACTAGATTTTCATCAATAAAATGACTTCATGTCAAGAGTGTAAAACATCCAATCAAGTAACAATTCTAATTCAATAGGGTAATCCACCTATGGATCCAACCAAATAGTAATTCACAAACTCAAGTGATCAACTTAATCACCCAGGTTACTCTAAACCATGTTTTAACTTAATCCTAAGATAAAATCAACAATCAACAATCAATCCGATCATGTAGGTTAATCTCAACCTATGTGCTTCAAGAAAAGATAAAAAAAACAACCCAACCAAGTAGGTTAATCTTAACCTAGGGTTTCAATTAATAATCGAGTAAACTTCTTGACCCAAATAGGTTGTTTTTAATATTAACGACGATGTTAGTCACACACTAACAGTGCAGATAAATCCTCACAGATAGACCACGAGAACCTATCTTTACTTGAAAGATTGCACTGGGACAACCTAAATCTTATTCTAATTCAGCTTAATCTCAAGGCTCATTTATGTCAGGTCATGACAATGCTAGGTTCACATTAGGGTTCATTATGATAATGCTATTAATCACGAGGGGTATATGATCTTTTGGGTTCTCAAAGGAATCATAAGGATAGGAAAAAGATGATCTCGGTCTGGTCATTTAACAACTTCATGAAATCGACAAATTTGTAATAACATTTCATGAACTTAAAATAATTTTCTTTAACTTAAATAAATTTAGCTTTAAGCATTCAGAAATATCATGGAATCAAAAGATTTGAAATAAAAAAATTCCATTCATTCATCTCTTTTTTGAAACATTTTCTAAAATTTAAACATCTATTCTAAAATAAAGCTTCAAAAGTACTGAAAAAGTAAAGTTTCTCCTAGGTATTATCCATGCATGCCTCAAGAATCAACCAAACTAGAGCAAACCATTCCATATGTCACCAGATTGCTTCACAACTAAGCATAGAATGATGCAAGATTTTAAAGAGAAGGGGGATCATTTGCCACCGGATAGTGTCAACATGCACCCTTAAATGACACAACACATAGTCTTGTTCGATAGGAACAAACAATCAACTACATGAGATTTCATATCAAGAGATAGCTTTCAAATTTGCTTTGATATTGATTAGCTTCTATGAAACATACAAGTTTTTAATCTAGAATGGAATAGAAAACAAGAAAAAGATCAAAACTTAAAGAAGTTTTGGTTCTCCAACATCCACAAATTATGAACTTAAAATAAAAATAAAGCAATAAACGGCCTTTTATAGAAACAAGGCCCAAAATTTTGAACTTAGGTCCAAAAGAGAATCATAAAAAGCAAATTGAAATGTGGCACGTGACAAGTGATAGTTGTCATCAGAATATTCTAGACAAAGTCAAAACTTTGACTTCTGCATCAGTAACAATCTTCAACTCCAAGATTTGGTTCGCAAGCACTCTACATAAAACAATACCATCAATATTCTTCATACTCTGGAATGAGCCACCTTCATCAGGACTGGGAACGAACTTATAGACTTCACTTCAAAACCTTATCACTGCACAAAACCTCTAGCATTCAGTGTCCGGTTAACTATCTTTCTTCATTAACATTTGAGTCTGAAGACTCTTCTTCACCTTTCTTTTGTTGATACTATCGGAAAGCAAGAAATACTTGATGCATACGTTCTTTTAGAACTCCTTGAATTGCCTTCCATCTATACTCAAGCCTACTATAATCTTCTGATATCAGGATGATATTTTCATTCCTCTGCACTTTCTTTGTTTCATACTTGACCATGGCATTTTTGCACTTTATAATCTCATCAATAACTTCTTGGTTTAATGAATGAAAAGGATCCTTATTTACTCTTTCAAGCCACTCCTTGAAAGCTTTTACTTCCTTATCACCCTGCCCTATAGTTCGCGGATCACAACTCTATTGTGCCAAAATTTCAATAAAACCTTGATCTCTATCAATCAATTTCTTACATCTTTCAGTAACCTTTTCAAATCCCTCTACACATTGTATCAAAGTGTCACTCTACCAATTCACCTGTTTCTTCCATTTTTCAAACATTGGAACCTCCTGTTCCATGATTATCTTCTCACTTACCAATTCTTGGACATTTTCCTGAATAAGAGCTTTTAAATTTCGCCTCTCAACATCAGTTTGTTCTTGGTGAAATCTACATTCTCCTTCTAACTTCTTATACTTTTCACACCAATGGTATTCCTCCTTATATTTCCCAACTGCATCATTGATCAACTCCTCTCCTTTCCTCACCAAGTACTCCATCCATTCTTCAAATACACTTAGCTTATGGAAGAGTGCTGCAATAGCATCCACTTGCTCCTTAGACATAAGTACTAGATTTTGAGGCAATTCAGCCTGTGCTTGATCAGATTGGGCTAATGAATTGATAAAAGATTCAGGTAGACAATCTATTCCTTTAGCTCTCTTTTCTTTTGTTTACTTTTTTGTACCCTGGCAATAATTGTTTCTAAATTCATCTTCATTTCTTCTAATTCTTGTCCCTAGGATGAATGCCCAACATTAATGGTGGTTACCCTATAATCCCTAGGTGTCATCTCATGCTTACTTTTATCTCCCATCGGAGTGTCTATATGGAGTGTTCTCCCTCCATCTGCATTATTCTTTATAGCATGTCTTGTATTTTCTCTACGCCCAGGTTTAGGTGTTTCCACTTCCTACATTAAACTTCTACGATCTAGAGGCACTAGTTCCACCTCCAACAATGGAGCCATTTCCCTGACTAACCAGTTAGGTGTTTCTTCATTATGTTCAACTTCTTCAACATTTATGTGTTCCTGATTATCTGCATGTTTAGGAACTCCTCCTTTTGAACCATCAACATTACCTATCACACCTCCTGAAACTTGAACATTTACTAACCTCGCTAGCCTGGATTCCTGATTACCTTGATTTTTCATTGTCTCTTCCTTCTCGAGACCTATTTTCTCCTATCTAGTTGTTTTTTCAACATCAGTCCTTGGGGCATCACTTTCCTGTTGTTCTAAAAGACCAAGATTTTCTTCCTTTCTTATTTCACCACCCAAGGTTTGTGAAGGCTCCGCATTTTCACTCTCAACCCGATCTTCCTCTAATTTCTTAGAAACCTGCGATTGCTCAACATCATTTCTACTACTTCCTCACAGAAGTTGGTCATCAACTATATCTTCAATAATAATATTGCTAATGGGATCCTAACTTGTAGTATCCTTTGTTCTTCTTTCCTCAAGCTTCTTAGGATTTCCTGCCTCTAGGGCAAGTGTTCCTTTTATGAAATCTTCTTCTTCAATGTCTATAGAAATTGACCTCGTATCTGGCACTTCTTCTACTACTAGATGCACCATGGGTTTCTCCTTAGATCTTTTTTCTTCAACTTGTTTAAACATGGCCAACCACTTCTCCCACTGTTCTCTAATTTGTCTCAGAACTTTCTTCTTGAATCACAGGAGTCTTTCCCAGTTTTTCTTACATTGTAACTGTATTAACTGAAGGGGGAGAGGTGAATAATTTTGCAACCCTTTGAGATGTAGACCTTGTTTGAGCATGAGTGTGTGTCTTCATTATCGCCTCTTCATTAGTCATAGGTGGACCTTTCGGCTTTTCAGTGGAAGAAAATGCCGCCTTAGGCTTTACTATTTCCTTGGCCTTACTGGCTGCAACTTCTTTGCGTTGGCTAGCCGATGTCATTAAAATTTTCCAGCTTGAAGCCTCAGGAGTTCTCTCCTTAGCATGTCTAACTGCCTCCACTTTCTTAAATTTTCTCTTCTTTTTAGCAGGCTCCTCATACTCAGATTCATCCTCTACTCCTTGTTTCTTCTTTATATTGATCGGGTATGTGAGATTTATCCTAGTTTTCCTTAATTCTTTCTTATAGTTATCAATCCAGTGTTGAGTGTATGTCAACACTCTCTCAAAAATTTCTTCAATAGTTACTATTTCTTCCTTTTCATGGTCTGGGTCTGGGATAGGTTCATCATAAATCTTCTTTGAATTATAAATTAGATTCAACACCTCTCCATCATCTGTATCCACTTGCTTCAAAATATCATAGAGTCCTAGAATCCTTTTTGATTGTAATGACAACCTTTGATATGATTGATTCCTTACTTGATGATCGTCATCACAATTAAGCCAAAAATATTCTAAATTATACACATGAGCATACTTGTTGCCTATTTTCTTGGCAAGGTTCCCTCTGGATCATATTTATTTCTTTGGAGTGTAAAGAACTCTAAGTTATACATCTTCAATTCCTCTTTGCACATATCAGTCTGCTTAGCCACATTACATTTGTAATTCCCCATTGTGATAGGGAATTTAACAGAACATTTCTTGCGTGTTGTTGAGAAAATAGTAAGGGAAGGTTTCATTTGTCTCACCAATTCCAATAATAGCATTTTTTCCATTGGATACTAGGGTAACATGAAAGGGTATCCTTCAAATCCTTCCACCCTAATGTAGGTTAAAGTTGGAAATTGAATGTACCAACCCCCAACCTATTGAATGATGCTCTATGCTTCCAGAGACAACCTTTTGGCTTTATCACCCTCCATTATTCTCACTATCTTCATAGAGAATATATCATTAACCCTCTGAAAATGCTCTAAGTACCTATGGATGGTGATCTGGGGTAAATGAGCATATATCAAATTGCTCCTCGGTTCTCTGCCCAGGGTACCAATTCTGTTAAATCCTTGAATATTTTCCCTTAAGGCACAAGAATAAACAATATAAGAAGACATAGAAAACCACCGAGACTTTGAGAATGCCTTTATCTTTTCATGCAGCTTGTCACTGATGAAACTTCCCCAATGAATTTGCATGGGGCCTTCCATTATTTTTGCTATGAGTACGAACATCCATGGTTCAAACTTACTGGCATCTCTTATTCTGGAAATCCTACTTAATAGGGTTATGGTGTCTTGAACGTCTTGGTTAAACACGAACTTTGGAATTAGCTTCATTTGATTAGTAATATCTTCCTGGTACCATTTTGCATTCACAGTTTGTCTATTATATTCTTCTGCACTCAGATATACTTTGGCCTGGGTTTTCATATCCAATGAATTCATTTGGTGAGATGTGAGGAGCCCAAATGTATACAAAATTACTTTTACAGAGAGGTTTGTATAGACCCTCCTATTGAGGAAAACTAATGTGTTATGGACTTGGTAAATTTTACACAATTCAAGGGTGTGCCAAGCTGAACAGTCCTCTTGACATTGCAAGCCTACATTAAATTATCAACCAAGGTGCATGAAATTATGATGGTACTCCACTATATGTGTCTTCATGGGCTCGTGCTAACCTAAATTACTCTACACAAACTTATTCAAACTATTCTACCTTGTTGGAATTTGACAGAATTGCAAAAACAATGAAAATAGTTACAAAACCTAGTGGCTATGGGTACCTGCAACATAAGCTGTAGGTGACTGCTAAAGATCTACGAATGCAAAAATAATATGAAACTATTAAAAAAAACAAAATAACTAATCCTAATCTTTGGAGAACTATGATTTATCTTTGTTCATGAACATTCACAACTATAACTAACCATAAACCATTTTACTTGCAATGCACGTGTAAACTAATAAAAACAAAATTAATGGAAAAACATAAATAAACAGATAGATGAATAAAGTGAAGAGCAGTACCTGAGTGTCCAGCTTAGAAGAGTGCCTCACTTAACTAAAAACCAAATCTAACTTAGATTCTCACACATCCATGCACCATACAAATCCATTCATTGCATAATGCTAGATATCAGACAAAATCCTTCTGCAGATTTTATTTCATAATATCATTGTAATATGTTTTTGGATAACTAGAAAAAAACTAGAAAAAATGCTAACTGCTAGTAACTTATAACAAAATCAACTTACTAATCTATGAAATCATCCCTTGAATTTATACAAAAACGGGGAGAGTCTTATTCAAATTTCCAACTAACTAACTAACTGCAATCATAAATCTCTCCTAAATACGAGGAGATGGAACAATGATTGACTTATTCATCTAGCTGAAAAAAAGACCTATTCAAATAAGGGAAGCTTGCATGTAGAACACATGGGAAAACTTCCAATATTCAAGAACAGATATCTTCAACATTTATTCCTTCCATAATGACCATGCTCAGCTCCACAACTTCCCACACTTTGGGTGGCTTGAACTTCATTAATTTCCCACTTTGCTACTTTAGTACTAACTAAAAATGCTCCATCCTTGCTACCACGTGCTAAGATGCAAAGAGATTAATCCATATACATACATATGCAACTAACCACCATAACTAAATCACAACATTTCATTCATATACATATATATCCATACTTCAACCATGTAATTATATGAATATTTCCACCATATTTCATTTCCACAAAATGAGTTTAAGGTTGCAAGATATGTATGAAAGGATAACACATTATGGAAGTATTATCTAAGAGGTACTTTGAAAACATAGGTAAAAGTGTCTTAAAAGTATATGAAAAGTAACAAAAAGATACTAATAATCAGACCCATCATTCCCCCGAACTTGTCATTTTGCTTGTCCTCAAGCAAAAATATCAAACTCAATCACCTGGGGGAGAAGATTATAAAATAGAGTAATCTACCTGAGATCCATAACTGTGTTGACTCCCTATCCCTTTTTGAGGTAGAAACCATAGTAGCATGCAAGCTTGTTCATCTTGTCTAATTTTGCATTCCTGTCCTGATCAGTAACCTATCTAGTCCAATGTGGAATTGGATGAAGTAGGACAAGAGGGTGGTAAGTCAGTGGAAACCACTCCACTCCCCTCATTATTGAGATCTCAATATACTTCTGTAACCTCTCAAAGATGTTCATAAAATTGTAAAGAGAGTGAGGCTCCTTTGCAATTCTGGAGTCAGACTGTCCCATCTATTCCTCACATGTACCAAGTAGTTTTGAAGAGTGGTCACTGCCAATTGCTAAATCCTTTTATAATCCCCAAGTCTTAAGTCGATAATTGTTTTCCCTGTCCCCCTATGAGAAATGAGTCTTAACCATTGATTAATGACTATATTAGGATTCATTGCTTCCCTTTGAATTTGTAGTGCCATTATTTTCTCTTGTTCTTCATATTTCTCCATTAACTCCCCATGGAGCTGTTCATTTCTAAATTAAGATGCAAGAACTCTCACTTGCAAATCCCCAACACAAATCAAGGGATTCCACTCAGTATCTTCTACCATCACAGAATTATGCAAATAATATTCACATAACTGGTCTTGCTCCTCTAAACTAATTTTACTAAAGAAATTGAGAAAACTGTCTCTTATCCAAAGCAAAGCGCTGGTCATTAACAAACTTATTGAATTGAAAAATGAGAAATTTTTCCTTTAAAAACAATGCATATACCCTAGATGGAGGTCTAAATTCAACTATTTGGATAGCTCTATCGACCACTTCTACCAGTTTCTCCTCCAGTCTTTTTAACTCCAAATTCTTAGTTTCATTCAAAATTTGCTTTTCTTTTTCCCAATTTTCTTTTTCTTGCCTGAATTGATGAATAATTTTCATCAATTCAAAACCCAAAGACAAAGTAGTATGATAGGCTGGTGTTTTTGCAACCGGGGGTTGTAAATTCAAATCAGTCTCAATTCCCATTTTACCTTCAACCATCTATGCCATTAGGTCCAATTTATTTCCATGGCCGTAGGTCTGTACTTTCTCTTCTAGCTCCTTAATTCTCATTTCCTTTTCTTTGTCTTTTTGTTCATACCCTTTTACCTGTTCTTCCAATTGCTTTATCTTGTCAAGGGATTCTTGAAGTTCCTTCCTTATGTTTCTATCCTCTAGCAACTCCTTTTCTTCTTCAAAATTTAAACCACCACTGCCATCACCTGTGACATCAAAAACTTCTCTAAGAGAGTCACTAGGTACTGCTCTTTTGGTCTTCTTGGAAATGAAAGCATCCACTAAGTCAAAATCAAAAGAAGATGATATATATCTTCTCCTCCTAGTAGGCACATCAAAATTTTCATCATGATCACCATTAGGGTCAGATCTTTCCCTGTTTGTATCTATGTCTACCATTAGTGGAATATGATGCTGCTATTCCCCAACCTTTCCTTTCTGAAATGGTTCCTCCATGTCTCTCTTCTCAATTTTCTTTCTTTTCAGCCTTCCTGAGCATCAGGGAGTAGTTGTTTCCTGTGTAGCTTTACTCTCCTTTCCTCTTTAACTCCCCTTTTTCCTTCTCGCATCCTCTTCTTTAACAATATTCTCCTACTTTTCAATTCCTTTTCTCTTTCTTTTTCCTTTTGAGGAGGTTGACACAATACTTCTTCTAGCTCTAGGGTTTCTAGAAGATGAGGGTTTCTCAGTTACTGCAATCGACACATTATGTTTCTTAGTCCCACTTTGGCTATGTGTAGGTAAAGTAGATGACATAATAGAGGAATATTCTCTCTCAGGTTCAACTTCTGGTTTAGGCTCAGGTAGAGGGTCATCTTCTGCTTTAGGTGCCTCAAGAAACTCAATGATTTTGGTGCAGGGGCACCTAGTCAACTTTTGTAAATATGGTCACATGTTATATTTTTGGGTGTTTTGAGTCTTGTTTGGTGTAATAAGGTCTATTTAGACCATTTTCAATGTAATAAGTCTCATGGGGTCGGTTTGAGTACATTTTGTCATGTTTTGTAATTTGTTGCAAAAGTTGCTTTGCAACTTTGCAATTTTGTCATATTTGGGAGTTGAATGGTCATTTGGTTCAAAAAGTGGTTATGAACCATTGTTTGTTGTTGAAAAATTTTAAATATGCCTCACAAACTTTGAGGAAAGGTTTTGAAGTTGTTTTTGAAGTGCAAACAATAAAAAGTGCTCTGTTTTTCTGCAATCTTTTGTGCAATTTTGCTGCTACAACATTCTGTACGGTTCCGTACTAAAAGATTATGATGTAAAGTGTATTGTATCTGATGGAGGCATGAAATAGATTTGTTTTGGCATTGATTTGAGTTGATTTCATAAATTTTGGAGATTTTTAGAGCCAAAATACCGAGAACGGTTTGAAAAACCTAGGTTAAGAGGGTTTTGGTAGAAATGATGGCATATTAGACCATTCCACCAGTGAAATTCTCTGCAAATCATGGAATGGATTTAGTTAGGATTTTTTCTTTCAGTTTGGTAGTGATTTTAGGTGCAGGGGATGGAGTTAGGGCCCTGTTTGTGCAAGCCCTAGCCTAATATCTCAATGTATGAGGCTAGAATTGATAGGTAGGAGTAGGATTTTGTTGATAGGTGAGTTTGTGGATGTGTTAATTGATAAAAATAGTTGTTTTAGATCCCATGTGAACTTTTTAGAGCCTTGGAGTGAAGATTGGTGATTGGGAGAAGGTTTATCACATACTTGCTTTGGAAAAGAGGCCTAATTGGGCTTAAGGGTAGCGTAGAAGTCCATTTTTGAAGGAGACATTCTGAAACAAGTCTATGCACAATTTGGATATGTTAAAGAAGAGAATAAAGGTTACTCTAAATGGTAATTTGTTCATGGATTTGAGGCATTCTCTAAAAGATATGTTCAATTTTCACTATTTGATGTGTCACAAGAAAGATTGAAGGAATGGTAAGAAAACACCAAGTTAGGGTTTGCAAAGTGGAAAGATTGTTTAAGATTGATTGAATTATGTTTTATTAGACAACCTCCACCCCTTATCTGCACCAAATTGGTATCAGAGCGTAGGTTTTGATCTTTTGAAGGAAAGAGGTTGAATTTTGAAGAGGGAAAAGTTGTAATTTGAAAGGACAAGATGCTTCCTAAGGGTAGTGCAGTCATTGCTAGAGAAATAAGGATGATGAAGGAGTCTCAAGAAGATGTTTTAGCCAGACTTGCAACATTGGAAACAAACCAAAGAAGAGGTAAGGCCATTGAAGAGGAGAGTGACCAAGAGGAAGAGGAAGAGGGTGAGAATGAAAACTCTCAAAGAGGAGTCCAAGGTGATGATGAGTTGGGCCCTGATGAAAAAAGGATGGTTAAGACGCTGAAGGTTGTCAGAGGAGATGTTTCTAAGGTGAAAATGGAATTTCTCATGTATAGTGGGAATATAGATAGTGAAGAAGTGTTGGACTGGATTGATGCACTAGACCACTACTTTGAGGACAAGGAGGTAGTAGAAGAACAAAAGGTAAAGTTTGCAAAAACTAAGTTGAAAGACACTTCCCTAACTTAGTGGAACTATGTATAGGAGGAGAGATTGAAAAAGGGAAATAAATAAATAAATTCATGGGATAGGATGGTGTCTAAGGTTAAGATCCAATTCTTGCCTAGTGACCATGCAATTCAAACATTTAGGAAGTTGCAAAACCTAAAGCAAAAGGAGATGGATGTTATGGCCTACATAGAGGAGTTTCACAAATTGAGCCTTAGAGCAGATCATGTTGAAGATGAAGTTGAAAAGATAACAAGATATATGAATGGGCTAAGGTTCAATAACTATGATGAATTGAGTCTTTCCATTCCCAGAACAGTGGAAGAGTGCTTCCAATTGGCTATTAGGGTAGAAGAGAAATTGAAAAGAAGGCAGGAAAAACAAAGTAGAGGTAGAGGAAAGTACTTCAGGGGCAGAGGATCCTTTGGTGTGAGAGGAAAAACACAAAAATCACAAGGTGAGTCAAGTGACAATCAAGAACAAGGATCAAAGTTAAGAGGTGGATTAAGAGGTAGAAGACCTAATGGTAGAGGCAGATTTGGAGGACAAGGTAGAGGTTCAAACACCTTTTTAGGGAGATGCTATCAATGTAACCAATTTGGCCACCAAGCATGAAAGTGCCCGGAGAAACAACCTTCTACATCACATGGAGGTGAAAGGAGGACATAGTTGGTGCAAGAGGAAGATTGTGAGAGTGTTAACTCTCCTTCTTAGCATACTGCTCCAGAGGTTGGGAAGAATCTAATGATGAGGAGGACATTACTCAAGGTTCTTGTGATGAAGGAGCCTCCCCAAAGAAAGTCTTTGTTCAAAACAACTTGCAACTAACAAGGCAACGTATGTAAGGTTGTTGTAGATTCCAGTTCTACTGATAATATAGTTTCTTTGGAGATGGTTGAAAAACTAAAGATGAAAAGGATTCCACACCCCACACCTTATAAGGTTTCTTGGCTAAATAAGGGTCAACAAGTCTTGGTCAATGAACAAACATGGGTTGAGTTTAACATTGGGGGGTATAAAGCCAAAATATTGTGTGACATCATTCCAATGGATGTTTGTCACTTGCTGCTAGGAAGACCTTGGTAATATGACAGAAAAGCCAAGCATGATGGGAAAAAAAAAACATATGTAATTGAAAAAGATGGAGTCTCTTTTACCCTCACCCCTTTGCAAGATGAAAATGTAGATACTCAAGTTGGGTCAAGTGTCATGTTGGTTGGGGAGAAAGAATTCTTGAAAACCATGAAAGAGGAAGGTGGACAAAGTTATGCAATCATAATCAGACCCAAATCTATTATGATAACAACAAAACTTGAAGATGTGCCCAAAGAAGTGCAAACCCTATTGAATAAGTATCAAGACATAGTTGTTGATGAGCTCCCTAGTTATTTTCCACCTATAAGGGATGTGAGCCATCATATAGACTTTATACTAGGTGCAAACTTACCCAATAAGGCTACATACAAGATGACTCCTCAACAAAATGAAGAGATAAGGAAACAAATACAATAATTTTTAGATAAGGGTCTCATAAGGGAAAGTTTAAGTCCATGTGTTGTCCCTATTGTGTTGGCACCTAAAAAAGGTGGAGATTGGAGAATGTGCACTGATTAAAGGGAAATAAAAAAAATCACTATAAGGTATAGGTTTTCAATACCTAGAATGGAGGATTTGATGGATTGTTTAGGAGGATCTTGCTACTTTTCAAAAATTGACCTTAAAAGTGGCTATCATCAGATTAGGATAAGAGAAGGGGATGAGTGGAAAACCACTTTTAAAACCAATGAGGGGTTGTATGAATGGATGGTGATGCCATTTGGGCTTTCAAATGCACTAAGCACTTTTATGAGACTAATGAATGAAGTTTTGAAGCATTTCATAGGAAAATTTGTTGTTGTATATTTAGATGACATTCTTGTGTTTAGTAAGACTAAAGAGGAACACTTGCAGCATTTGGACATGGTGTTGAAGAGGTTGAATGAAGAAAAGTTGATGGTTAACTTGAAAAAGTGTGAATTCATGAAGGAAGAGTTGGTCTACCTTGGTTTTGTGATTTGAAAAGGCACTTTGAAGATGGACCCCAGCAAGGTAGAAGCCATTTTGAACTGGCCTACTCCAAAATCAGTTAGTGAGGTAAGAAGCTTCCATGGTCTTGCTAGTTTCTATAGAAAAATTCTAAGGAATTTCAGTCATATTTGTTCTCCCATCGTTGATACCATAAAAAGGAGATAAAAGGAAGAGGTCGATGTGGTCTGATGAGGCAAAAAAAAGATTTCAAATTCTGAAACAAAAGATAGCTCAACAACCCATGCTAGCATTGCCTGATTTCAACAAGGTGTTCAATATAGAATGTGATGTAAGTGGGTATGCAATTGGTGCAGTTTTGAGTCAAGAGGGAAGACTTGTAGCATTTTTTAGTGACAAACTTAATGAGGCCAAGAAAATGTACTCTTCTTATGACTTAGAATTGTATGCAATGGTTCAAGCATTGAAAAAGTGGAGACACTATCTCCTTCCAAAGGAATTTATTGTTTTTACTGACAATCATGCTTTGAGTTTCTTGAACAACAAGGATAAATTGAGCCAAAAACATGTGAAGTGGGTGAAACACCTACAAAGCTACACTTTCAACATAAAGCACAAAAAAAGACAGTCTAACAAGGTGGCAGATGCTTTGAGCAGAAGACAAATGTTGGTGCAAGAAATTCAACTCCAAAGTGTTGTTATTGATGCATTGAAAGGTATGTATGAAGGAGATGATGATTTCAAGGATGTGTATGCTGTTTGTAATCAGTTTGATGTTGATTTCCATGAAGAATATTCTGATTTCTTGTTACAAGATGGCTTATTGTTTAAGGGTGCTCAGTTGTGTATTCCTAAGTTCTCTATGAGGACAAATCTAATTAAGGAGAAGCATTGTGGCAGCTTAGGGGGTCATTTTGGTGTAGATAAAACATTGGAGCGGGTAAGAAGATATTAACATTGTCCAAAAATGCAAAGTGACATCAACAAATTTGTTGAAAGTTGTGTAGTTTTCCAAAAAGCAAAGGGTTCAAGCACTAATGCAGGTCTTTATCAGCCTTTTCCAATTCCCAACAGGCCATGGAAATCCACCAACATGGATTTTTTGTTGGGTCTACCTAAAACTCAAAGGGGATTTGATAGTGTGTTTGTTGTTGTTGATAGATTTAGAAAAATGGCTCATTTCATACCATGTAAATGTACAAATGATGCTTCATATATTGTTGGGTTATTTTTCAAGGAAGTAGTGAGAATTCATGGATTACCATTGACCATTGTGTTTGATAGAGATAGCAAGTTTGTAGGTCACTTTTGGAGGACTCTTTGGAAGAAATTGGGAACCAACTTGACATTTAGCTTTGCCTATCACCCACAAACAGATGGGAAGATTGAAGTTGTCAATAGGAGTGTTGGAAACCTTCTTAGATATTTGACAAAAGAGCATTCACAACAATGGGATCTCATTCTTCCACAAGCTGAGTTTGCTTATAATGACTCAGTCAATAGAAGTGTTGGAAAGAGCCCATTTGAGATAGTCTATGGATTGAAGCCAAGGGGAGTCTTTGAACCCGAAGATTTGAGTGGTATGGAGAGGATAAGTGTTGAGGGTGAAGAATTTGCAGTAGCAATGAAGGATATTCATCAACAAGTGAAAGAGAATCTTCAAAAGAGTGTGGAGAAGTATAAGCAACATGCAAATTTGAAGAAGAGGGATTTTCAATTCAAGGTGGGAGACTTGGTCCTAGCACATTTGAGTAAAGAGAGGCTACCAAAGGGGAAATGCACAAAATTGCAAATGAAGAAGATTTGGCCATGTAGGGTGGTCCACAAATTTGGTACAAATGCCTATGAGAAAAAACTTCCTCTTGGAGTTACTATCTCTCTAATCTTTAATGTTTCCGACCTTTATCCTTTCAAAGGATTTGTGGTTGCAGGTGATGGTGCAAGTACACTAGGATTTCAAGATGAAGATTGGGTCAAGGACCTACCACCAAGTCAACCTTTGAAGATTGAGAGCATTTTGGACACAAAGGAAGTGAAGAGAATAAGGCATAAAGTGTACAATGAATATCTAGTCAAATGGAAAGGCCTCCCTCATGAAGATGCAACATGGATGAAAGAGGAGGACATTAAAAGACATGGCACAACAGTCCAAGAACTGATCTCAGGTGGAGCCTGAGATTATTTTCTCCCAGGGTGTATGGTGTAGGGGCACCTAGTCACCTTTTGTAAATCTGGTCACATGTTAGATTTTTGGGTGTTTTGAGTCTTGTTTGGTGTAATAAGGTCTATTTAGACCATTTGCAATGTAATAAGTCTCATGGGGTCGGTTTGAGTACATTTTGTCATGTTTTGTAATATGTTGCAAAAGTTGCTTTGCAACTTTTCAATTTTGTCATATTTGGGAGTTGAACGGTCATTTGGTTCAAAAAGTGGTTATGAACCATTGTTTGGTTGTTTAAAAAGTTTAAATATGCCTCACAAACTTTGAGGCAAGGTTCTGAAGTTGTTGTTGAAGTGCAAACAATAAGAAGTGCTCTATTTTTCTGCAATCTTTTGTACAATTTTGCTGCTACAACATTTTGTACAATTCCATATTGAAAGATTATGATCTAAAGTGTATTGTATTTGATGGAGGCATGAAATAGCTTTGTTTTAGCATTGATTTCATAAATTTTGGAGGTTTTTAGAGAAAAAATACTAAGAATGGTTTGAAAACCCTAGGGTATGAGGGTTTTGGTAGAAATAATGGCATATTAGACCATTCCACCAATGAAATTCTCTGCAAATCAATGGAATGGATTTGGTTAGAATTTTTTTCAGTTTGGTAGTGATTTTAGGTGCAGGGGATGGAGTTAGGGCTCTGTTTGTGCAAGCCTTAGCCTAATATCTCAATGTACTAGGCTATAATTGATAGGTAGGAGTAGGGTTTTGTTGATAGGTGAGTTTGTGGATGTGTCAGTTGATAAAAGTAGTTGTTTCAGACCCCATGTGAACTATTTAGAGCCTTGGAGTGAAGATTGGTGATTGGGAGAAGGTTTATCACATACTTGCTTTGGAAAAGAGGCCTAATTGGGCTTAAGGGCAGCGTAGCAGTCCATTTTTGAAGGAGATGTTTTGAAACAAGTCTATGCACAATTTGGATATGTTAAAGAAGACCATAAAGGGTACTCTAAATGGTAATTGGTTCATGGGTTTGATTCCTTATCTAAAAGATATGTTCAATTTTCACTGTTTGATGTGTTACAAGCAAGATTGAAGGAGTGGTAAGAAAACACCAAGTTAGGGTTTGCAAAGTGGAAAGATTGTTCAAGATTGATTGAATTGTGTTTGATTAGAAAACCTCCACCCCTGCTCTGCACCATATTTCCTTGCACTTTTTAAAATCTTCCCAATTAACCTAGGGATGTTGAATTCTCAAACTTCTCTTAACCAATAGGGTTATCAAGCATTGATGAGATAATGTAGTGTCTATTTGTTTCCTTTGATATTCAGAGGCCATTATTTTCAAAATTTTGTATAGAAAATTGGGTATGTTTACTAATTGGTCATGTCGTAAGTGGTTCAACAACTTGAAATGCACAGTATATAACAGATTGTGACAACCATCACAAGTAAGGTATTTGATAATATATGCAACACATTTTCCCCAAAAGAACGGAAGGGAAAGTCTTTTAGTACCTTGTGATGTCGAATCCAAGTTCTCACCCCATTCATAGAATGCTTCCCTCATTGCTACCACATCTTCACAAGTTGGGTACTCAGAGCCAGTGCGAGGTAATCTCGTTACTTGAGCAATTGCCATTTTTGAGCCGTCTACCACCAATCCCTTTACTGTTGCTTCATCATACTTCAACATGGCTACAAAATCCCTGACCATCTCATTATCATATTTTTTCAACTTCAAGAAATAATCCAACCATCCTACTCTGGTGAATAGAGGTATAATCATTATGTCCTCAAATATCTCTTTGTGAGCAGACGGTTCTTTACAAATTACATCACCTCCCATTATTTTGTTGATTCTTGTAACCTTAAAGAGTTCAACTTCTTGCAGATTCAACTTCACCACCCAAAAACCTTCAAATTTGTCTACCTCTCAGAATGTCTTCTCTATACCCAATACTCTCAATCCCTTATCTTTTAGTTCGATCAGGTATCACAAGTTCTATACCTTAACTCATCATAGGGAAGGAACCACATTTATCAGAAACATAGAGAAATTTTTCTAGTTTTAAAGGATATATTAATGTAGTTTGACAAACTTGGGTGGCCAAATAAAAAAATTGATAACAATGATAACAATGATACCCCTCCCCCCAACTTAAAGTGAAGTGACCGCACTTCATGCATAACTGGTTTAGGGTGATAGGATAATGATGAAAATTAATGGTGATAAAATCCACATGCATAATTTAAACAATGAATAATAATGAATATGAAAAGAAAGATAGATTTAAGTATATGAGGTTACCTTTCATATGTGTGGAATGGAAAGTAATGCTCAGTGTAGTTATGAATTGAAAAAGGAACATATCGTGGCGTACAAGTGATGTGATGTGCATTGATTGCATAGGAGTTGATGAAAAGTGGTGGTTGTACTATTGGGATGCACTTTACTGGAAAGTAGAGGACACATGTGTGCACTAGGATAGTCCGCGGGAAAAAAAATTTGAATCCTCCAAGTGATTGTAGCATGCATGCAATGGGTATTGCTACAGGTACGCGAAGCACAGGGCCCAATTAAAACGTGCTCATTAGGTCCTGTCTGAACAGGTCCCGAGAAAGAAAAATATAGGTCCCTCTGGAGGTAGAATATTGTCATTACAGATATTGTGTTGTGTGTGCATGTGATTGAAAATGGGGAAAATTAGGCCTAGGTAATCTCAGAGGTAGAGTTGTGTAACTCGACCTCTATATTACCAGATGTGCTGGGTAAGTCGCTTCTTGTTGGAACATCAATAGGTGGAACATCATCCTATGTCCTAGATCCTGAATTAGTAGAACTATGTACACCATACTCATCCATCAGAGCTAAGATGAAATCATCATGTTCAAGTGGCTTCTTGTACAACTTGAGTCTATGGCCATTAACCAGCATGGATAATTTGACCGCATCAATAGTCTGCATTGAATTGCACCATTAGGGAGCACCTGTTGGATCTCATAAGGTCCTAGCCATCATGACTATAATTTTCCTAGAAAATATTTATAGCTGGAATCATACAGAAGTGCCTAGTCGCCTACATCAAATTCTTTAGTCTTACTGTATTGGTCATGCCATTTAATCCTTTATTTCTGAACAACCTCTATATGGTGCAATACCTACAATTTAATTTCATCCAGGAAATTCAAATGCTGCAATCTTTCTTTCTAAGATTCTGTTAAGTCCATCCCTAAGTCAACTATTGTACGTAGGGTTTTGTATTCAAATTCTATAGGTAACACTACTATTTTTTCATAAACCAACTCATAAGGAGTAAACCATGTAGTTGTCTTCCAGGTAGTTCTATATGCCCAAACAACTTTTGGCAATCTGGATACCCAATATCTTCTATGAAGTTGTACTATTTTTTTCAATATGTTCTCAATCTCCCTGTTTGTAACTTCAACTTGTCCATTTTTCTGAGGATGATATGGAGTAGATTTCTTGTGCCTTATTTGATATTCTTTCACCAGGTGGGCTATGAGGTCTTATGTAAATTGTGGCCCTTGATCAGTCACTATCTCTTTAGGAGCACCATACCTAGTGAAGATGTCCTCATATAAGAATTTTGCAACATTGCCATCTTTGGCTAACTACAATGCTTTCACTTCTACCCACTTGGTTAAGTAGTTAGTACATACTAGGATATATTCTTTGTGATTTGAAGTGGGAGATATAGGGCCAATAAAATCTAGCCCCCATTTATCAAAAGGAGATAGTGCTAGTTGGGGTTGCAAAGGCATCTCATCACTTCTTGTAGGTCTTCCCATTCTCTGGCACCTATCACAACTTTTAGTATACTTAATAGAGTCCTTGTGAAGGGTTGGCCAATAATATCCTGTTGTTAAGATTTTAAAAGCTATCCTATTGGCTGCAAAATTTCCACCACAAGGTTCATCATGGCAGGATTTCAATATGTCAAACACTTCATCCTCCCTAATGCATCTTCTCATAATATTATCTAGTCCAATATAGAATAAAAATCCAGAAATCCAAGAATAGGGGAAGCACTTGTGAACTAACTGTCTTTTCTCCCTAGGAGAGAAGTAAGCTAGAATCTACCCTATTACTAAGTAGTTAGCTATATCAACATACCATGGATTATGTATAGTTAGACCAAATAAATGTTCATCAGGGAAAGAATCATCAACTACTCCTTTAGATGTTGTAGGAAATTTGGATAGAAAATCAACAACCACATTAGCTTTGCCTGGTTTATCAACTATTGTCATGTCAAATTCTTGCAGTAACAACAACCACCCAACAAGTCTCCCACCTACTACTGGCTTATTCATCAACTATCTAATTACTATATGGTTTGTGTGGATGAATACTTGATAACCAATAATGTAATGTCTGAACTTGTTAATGGCATAAACAACTGCAAGCATTTCTTTCTCAATCACAGTGCAGGTTAATTCTACTCCTTGTAGATTTTTGTTGATATAATATATGGCATACTCCTTATTTCCCTCTTTCTGTCCCAGAATAGCTCCAATTGCAAAGTCTGATGCATTAGTGTGAATGTGAAATGGAAATTTCCAATTTGGACCTCTTAAAACTGGTGCATTATTCAAAGTTGTCTTTAACTTCTCAAAGGACTGTTGACAGTTTGGAGTCCACTGAAATTCAATATCCTTTGTCAACAAAGTAAAAAAAGGTGCAACTATTTTACTGTAATCTTGAATGAATCTCCTGTAGTAACCTGCATGTCCAATAAAGCTTCTGACATCCTTTTGTTTTTTGTGGAATTGGAAATGTAGATATAATCTCAATCTTCTTAGGGTCAACTTGTATCCTGCACTGGAAATAAAATGTCCCAAGACAATGCCTTCTATCATCATCATAAAACATTTCTCATTGCTTAATGATAAATTGTGTTCAGTGCATCTTTTCAAGACTATTTCTAAATTTTGCAAAGCCTCATCAAATGTTTCACCATATGTGGTGAAATCATCCATGTAAATCTCCATCTTATCATGTGTAATATCAAAAAATATACTAAACACTACCCTTTGAAATGTGGCTGGAGCATTGCAAAAACCAAAAGGTAAAACAAAATATGCATAAGTACCCCAAGGACAGGTAAATGTGGTTTTATCTTGATCTTCAGGTGCAATCTTAATTTGATTGTAACCACTAAAACCATCAAGAGAGGAGAAACATTTCTTTCCTGCCAAAGAATCTAGAACTTGGTCAATGAATGTCAATGAAAAATGGTCTTTCCTGGTGGCAGTATTGAGTTCCCTGTAGTCAAAACAGACTCCCCATTTACCACCCTTTTTAGGTACTATGAATAATGGTGAAACCCATTCATTTTCTGAGATAGGATTTATAAATTTTGCATTCAAAAGATTTTGTAGTTCAACTTTCACAATTTCTCTGAGGACTGGATTCATGCACCTCTAGGGCTGCCTTATGGGTCTGTAGCCATCATTGATGTACATATTGTGCATGCATAAGGTAGGATCAATGCCTTTCATATCACTATAATCCCATGCAAAAGCTGTTGCATGTGCCTGTAGCACAGTGTGTAGGGATTTTTTCTGTTCATCAATCAATGCATTATTAGCATTCAACATCTTTCCAAGCTTGACCTCTAATTGCATAGACATGTCTTGTACAGAGGATAGATCAAGGCTGGGTATTATTGGCAAGAATTGTTGGGGTAACAAGGTATGAATTATCTGGGATACCTCTTGCGATGAATTGGTAAGTATTATGATATCCAAAGGATCTTGCAAATAGGATCTAGGCAACCCTACTGCTGTGGGTGCCTTCCACAATAATAAATAATATGATATGAGCTATCAAATTATCTTCATCTTGAATATCCAGTAGAGGGCTACACTCTATGGTCATTAAGGTTTGCAATGAGTAGCTATCCTCATCATCCGGGTTTGGCCATATAGTATGCTCAAGGTCTTGATGTGGTTGAGATGGTGGGTAAAATAATAAATTCTTGGTTAAAGTTCCATTGGATATGATCATTTTTCTTGACCTACAGCCTATGAATGCATTGGTTGTGGCTAACCAAGGTTGACCTAAGATTAGTGGATAACCAACTAGATTAACTTTGGGTTGAAGTACTATAAAGTCAACAGGGTAATCCCAAGAATCTAATGCAATGACCAGGTCCTCAATAACTCCTTCAGGCTTAACTATAGACCTATCAGCTAATTGTAAAACTGTTTGAGTAGGCCTAATATTGGCTAAGTGTAGTAGCTACATGGTATCTTTGGTCATCACATTAATTACAACACCTAGGTTTATCAAAGTATTCTTAATAAGAGTCCCATTGATTTTAACGTCCACTACTGGACTACTAGGATCTGTATATTTGGGAACAGTTATATTTTCCAACATTATATTAGCAAGATTATCCAAAACATGGACTGTTTGTGGGTCCTTTCTTTTTATTCTTGGATTCTTAAGGCAGAGATCCCTAACAGTCTTAGTATAGATGGGAATATCTTTGATAGCTTGGATTAAAGGGATTTCAATGTTGACATCTTTTAACTGGCCTAAAAGGTCTATTTTATCCTATGTATGTTGTTGTTGGATAGCCAAATGTTCATGGAATGGAGGCTTCAGATGTGATGTGGTTTGGAGCCCTTGATTGGTCTGGGATTCCAAAGGTGGATTATCTGAGGCTTCCTTTGTAGGTTCTTCATCGTCTAATTCTATAATTTTGGGAGATGAAGGTCCTGCAAGCTGCTTCCCTAATCTAAGATGAAGGTCACTCACCTCTACCCCATACGTGGGGTATTAGACAACTTCATTAGTATAAGCCTATTGAACATGCTTAATGTTAGGGTTAGGTGTAGGTTGGGCAGGTATTTAAGATGGTTTAGGTGGCTGAGATTGAAGATTTGATGAAAGCATTAGAGCTTGTTGTTGAGGTGGAGGAAGAGGTAGCATAGGCTACTAGTAATTCATATTTTGTTGCCATAGCTAGCCTTTCTTCCATTGGGGCTGCCGTTGATTTTGTTGGGTTGGCCATTATGGATTGTAGTTGGAACCTTGAAATTTTTGTTGTGGCCATGGGTTTGGTTGCTGGTTCCAATTTGGCTGGGCTTGTGGCCATTGTTGAGGACTCTGCTACTAGTTTTGATTTGTTTTCTAGGGCTGAGTGTTCCAAGCAGAGAAGTTTTGATTTCCCAAAGGGAAAGATGGATTAAAGCTAAGGGGGTTTGGTGGCATACCTTGTCTTTGCTGCCAAGGCCTCCTTTGTGCTATGTAGAAAATTTTTCCATCATCTCCTTCCATTGCATGTAAATTTGGTTTCTCAATCCTTTCTAGCTAGATACTGGCCACTTGTTTGCACTTACAATTGGATTTCCTCTGCCTATAGGTAGGATAATACTCAGTGAGCATGGCTTCTACTTCCTCCTACTTCTTTTTGATGTTGAGGGTGTCCAACTATGTTTCTAGATGACTGATTATATCCTGTTTCATGTTGGACAATAAATTACTTATTTCAACTTTAGAAACCCCATTAGAGGACTTACTTGTGATGGATGACCTCTCCCCTCTTGGCTTCCTGGAAAGGGACCTGGAATAATTCCTATAGAATTTACAGATGTCTTCAAATAGACCTATAGAAATGTCTCCTCCCCCAATAAGGTTGAGGGCATCCATACTTTCTTCATTAATCCCCCTTAAAAATAATGATTTAAGGGATTCCTTTGATAGTTTATGCTGGGGGTTCTTCTTGAAAACAAATTAAAATATTTCCACATAGTCTTCTAGTGGCTTATCTTCTTTTCCAGACACTAAGAAAATGTCATTTTTTCTTAAGTCTAATCCTCTACAATAGTCCTTGTATTTTTCCAAGAAATTTTTCTTCATGGTTTCCCAATCTGAAACAACATCCTTTCCAAGCCCCATAAACCATCTGAGGGAAGAATCCTTAAGAGTGGCTGGGAAGAGGTTGAGTCAGTGGGCATAAAAAATGTAATGATAACTTTTGTACAAGACATAAAACTCAAAGAGGAAGGTGTCTGGGTCCTCAGTTACCAAGCCATAAAATACTGGTAATGTTGATGGTGGAATATTTTTCAGCACAGTAGCTCTAGCTTGGTTAGTAATGGGGAACTCAAAAGTATCCTGATTTGGTGGATCAAGGTCTGCCATTGTTCGGAAGGTCCCTTTAGTAGCTGTGAAAGATGATCATGAAGATGGAAAGGTAGTGTCTACTCTTTCAACAATCTCCATAGTATACTCAACAAAACCAACAATATTTTCTCTATCTTGAGTGTTTGAAGGGATGAATCTTCCTTGGTTATCTCTTCGCCTTTGCATACGGTAGGTTTGTCTTTATATGGAAACAACCTTGCATAATATTAGTATAACTCTAAGTTTTTGAAGATGAAATCTATCAGTCCTAACACAAAACAAATTTTTTTAACTATGAAAGTCTTAATTATGAAAGCTTGTAAAAATAGGCCTACGAAGATAGCACCATCCCCAACAATGAAACCAAAAATGTAGAGGAAAACTAATGTGTTATGGACTTGGTAAATTTTACACAATTCAGGGGTGTTCCAAGTTGAAGAATCCTCTTGACATTACAAGCTTACATTAAATTATCAACCAAGGTGTGCAAACTTATGATGATACTCCACTATATGTGTCTACACAGGCTTGTGCTAACCTAAATTACTCTACACAAACTTATTCAAACTATTCTATCTTGCTAGAATTTGACAAAATTGCAAAAATAGTGAAAATAGTTACAAAACCTAGTGGCTACGGGTACCTACAACATAAGCTGTAGGTGACTGCTAAAGATCTACGAATGCAAAATTAATTTGAAACTAATTAAAACAACAAAATAACTGATCCTAATCTCCGGAGAACTATGATTTATCTTTGTTCATGAACATTCACAACTGTAACTAACCATAAACCATTTTACTTGCAATGCACGTGTAAACTAATAAAAACAAAATTAATGGAAAAAACATAAATAAACAGATAGATGAATAAAGTGAAGAGCAGTACTTGAGTGGCTAGCTTAGAATACTACCTCACTTAACTAAAAACCAAATCTAACTTAGATTCTCACGTATCCATGCACCATACAAATCCATTCATTGCATAACGCTAGATATCAGACAAAATCCTTCTGCAGATTTTATTTCATAATATCATTGTAACAACATGCCTTTGGATAACTAGAAAAAATGCTAACTGCTAGTAACTTATAACAAAATCAAATAATTTTTCTATGAACTCATCTCCTGACTTTATACAAAAATGGGGAGTCTTATTCAAACTGCCAACTAACTAACTAACTACAATCATAAATCTCACTCCTAAATACGAGGAGATGGAACAATGACTGACTTATTCATCTAACTGGAAAAGAGACCTATTCAAATAAGAAAAAAATGCATGTAGAACCCATGGGAAACCGTCCAACATTCAAGAACATATATCTTGAACATTTTTTCCTTCCATAATTACCACACTCAGCTTCACAACTTCCCACACTTTGGGCAGCTTGAACTTCATTAATTTCCCACTCTGCTGCTTTGATACTCGCTATAAATGCTCCATCCTTGCTACCACATACTGAGCTGAAAAGAGATTAATCTGTACACATACATATGAAACTAACCACCATAACTAAATCACAACATTTCATTCATATACAAATATTTCCACCATATTTCATTTCCACAAAATGGGTTCAAGGTTGCAAGATATGTATGAAAGGATAACACATTATGGAAGTATTTTCTAAGAGATACTTTGAAAACATAGGTAAAAGTGTCTTAAAATTAACAAAAAGATACTAATAACCAGACCCATCACCTCCCTTCTTTCTCAATGATCCTCATGTTTGGGTCATACCAATTTAGGAGCCTCCATTGCTGGCAGAAACCCTCCCACCAAATGTAACCCACTGGCTATAACATTCTTTTAACATTGAGAAGCATTTTCTTGTTGAACTCGTGTAATGAATTCAATATCACAAAACCATCCTAGATGAGTGTTAGTAATCGTCCCACTAACTGGTGCAGCTTGTGAAACAAAGTATTTAAATTCCTCTCCGGGATCCTTCTGGAAGTGCTCATATTTTCTTGGATTTATTGCATTATTAGCATATGTGTTCCTTGTGTGTGAGTTAGGGTTAGATTTAACCATTCATTTTCAATAATTCATAAAACTTTTAGTCTTCAGTTAGGTTAAACTTCAAAATAATCAACATTTTCATTACCAAACCAGGGGAAATGTAATTTATCTTGATATATGCATGCATAGAACAACTAACAAGATTTTAGCTATTCAAAGCATACATGGTTTTGCTGGTGATACGATTTTCTTTTAGAATGTACCCTCAAAACCCTTGGTAGCTGTGTTCTTTGGCTTCTCGAGGTTTACCTTTCTTTGTGTGACACAATCTGAATTTTAATTCTTTAATGTACTTACAACTAAGTAGTATGGCACAAGGTAAAGTGTTATGAAAGCAACTACATGCTCGAGGTGGTGCCAAGTACATGTGTTGTTCGCCACCTTCATTAATTACCTATTACAATGCATTAATTTTCGTGAATAAAGATGCAATCATGGCGGATTAGGGTTCAAATCATGAACACCTTGATTTCTATGCAGGGCTCACCATTAGAGAAGAAGACAACGCATAAGGCTTATGTGGCACACTGATGTGTCACTTTTATTCTTATGAGGCAAAGGATTTATGAGCAAAGCTACTTTGGATACTTAACAATTTTGATCCAAAGAGGATTAAGACCTCTGACACTGGACCTTAAAAAGGTTATCGGAAACTAGAACTTGACTTTCCAGGTTCATGAGAACTAGGTGCAAAGGGAGACCTAGAACCAGGTTCAAATGAAACCAAATTGATTAAAAACATATTCACAATAGAACCTTTGGTTTCCGATCTCCGATTAAAGAAAACAAAAACCACTACTAAGCTAACCAACAAAGAAAAGGGAAATACACACACTAGGATGACTTATCTGGGTGATGACTCATTGGGTTTGACATACCAACTGAGTGAAAAGCGAAAAATTTGCGAAGATACAATATCCTTAGCACAACCACATCAACTTCGGGACTCAAGAGTTTGGTAAATCGATAATACTAGGTAATAGAGCTTGCAACACCTCAAGTTTAGTAAAGACAAGCACTTAGGCAAGGACCAGGCAAGCTGAATCAAAGACTTCCATTTTACCATTTCCTCCAAAAGCAACACACCAAAGCAAGCAAAAGAAAGGAAGGGAAAGAAAAGTGGCAAAAAAGGGGCCCACATTTTTCCAAAGAGCAAAAAATGGGGTGTGTTGTGAGATCACACAACACTCAACCTAGGGTTTCAATCAATAATCAAGTAAACTTCTCGACCCAAATAGGTTATTCTCAACCTAAGGTTTCAATCAATAATAAATTAATGATCAAGTGATCATTTAAGTATAGGTTAACAATATGTCGTCACATCCTATCATATCTTTCATATTAACACTATTGTTGTATTGCTAAACCTTATCGTCCCAAGGTTTCCTAGCATTATAAGCTAATAGTGTCAAGCCTCTTCATGTCATCGATGCATTTCACGTTCTTTATACGTGTAGCGTAGACTATCTATGTATAATCTAAATAGAAACATCATCATCTAAATTCCCATATAGGGCATATAAAAGTATTAACCTAATAGATAGGTTTCTTAAGCAAGTAACAAACAAGACCGTGCAAGTATAACACGCATCACATATACTCAAAATCATTCCTTTCAACATAGTAATCAAAATTATTTAACCTTTCCTTCATTAAAGACAAAGGTTTAGATACTAGCATGCCTATTAAATGCTATACTCCAATTGACCAACTGGTTCCTTAGCTAAATCCTCTCTAAGAATCAGCTTGCTACTCTTTCCACTTCTTAATCCCCTCTTCACAGAATAAATCTCACACTATTTTCCTTACAACTTCTCTCATCTCATAAAACAAGAATCTCTTAGATTTAAAAATTGCAGAATGCAAGTGAACGTGTGTGCCAAATGAGGTAATCCTCTCCTCTATTTATACAAAAACATGAGCCTTTGTTGCCTAAAAACAAGCTACTTAGAATGACACTTCTTAGCTCCTTAGTTCAACTTAGAAAGAAATCAAAGAAGGTGACAACATAAATCGGTGCATAGGTTACACATACTCAGCCAGGTTTCACAAAATAGAACAACAAGAATTATAATCAAATAAGTAAGGTTAATAATCATATAGATTGAATCTTTCTATGCCAACTTCTACTTGACTTATTCTTCCATTTAAACTTGGCTTCCAACGCTGGACAAAGCTGTCAAAATAGACTTCTAAAGAAATGCAATCACTCATAATTTGGTGCCACATAAACTTCTTATGTGCTAATTGGTGTTTCAAATTTCCTTCTATACTTTTGACTATGTCTTGCAACCATCTCCACATGCCTCTCATAGTGCTGCATTAGATTTGTATTTCCAACTCATAAAACATCTTCAAGCTTTGTTATTGTTTATGCACTTTATCATTAGCATTTGAGCTGTTTAAAACCACATACAACCTGACCTTGACTAGCTCCAATGCTTGATAGCATTGATACTATGCACTACATTTGGTTGCTTCATGGCGCAACATTCATGAGTCCGAATTTTCTTAGACTAGGCATTGGTTTATACACTAGATTTGTTCCTTTTTATGTGCTTTACCTCCCTCATACTATATGCTGCATTTTATTTTATGCATCAACAAAATTTAAAGTTTACATAGCATGTGCTACATTGTGTTTCACACACTTCCCATACTTATGCAGGCGTTTGGACTTATTGCAGGTTATAGTATAAGATAGATGGCTTTTAGAATGCCTATGCTATATATATTATCACTATACTTTCCAGAAAAAGGCTTTAATATTATATATATTAATATATATACTATAATAATCATATTATAATGTATAATATATATATATATATTATTTATATATAACAGTATATATATATATTTATATATACAGAAAAATATTCTTTATAAATATGTATAAATATTTATTTATATATGAAATTATATATTCATATATACATACATACATATACAAAATACGTACAATTGCGTTTTTATATATATACATACATACATACATACATACATACATACATGTGTGGTATTTATCCATTCAATTTCCTTATGCAATGATATACTTGTGCTTGGGTTATCATTTATACACATGCATATGTATATATTTATATTTAATCATTGATTAGAAAATACAGAAAGGAGAACTCACACATATCAAAGAGACTCAATCATATAACCCAAAATAAAGATGAAAACGTAATTCAACCCAAGAACCAATCACAAAATCAAAGACAAAGCCAAAGTCATTCAAATCATCCCCAACCTATGACCAAGGATTACCTACCCAATTTCACGGACTCACCAAGCTCAAGTAGACCAAATTAGAATGTGAGTGTGTGCGATAGCTCAATTTTGGCTTATTAAGGGTTATCGAAGAAAATCCTTCTCTTGAGTGATACTTCCCCTCCCTTCTAGAGGCATGGACTTGTACCTACATCTAATTTGGCACATTTGCAATAGTAGTTAAACGTTCACATGAAATCCACTTGCATCATAAAACATTAGAATATTCACATTGTAATTCATATTCTTTCATTGTACTTCATCAATATAAACATAAATACTCCAAAGCAATAACATCTTAATACCTATTTCAATATTTCATTCATTTATCAAACATATTGAAATCATGATTAATTTCATCATCCTATTTACTCGTGAAGGTAAAAGTAACTCAGTAACAATAAGTTGGGGTGTAACACTAATCCATTAATTTTGTTTCACTCCCACTCACTTTGAGTCCACTGATCTATCAAAATAGTTAACTGATCAATAAGTCCTATCAACAACCTATCTGTCTGAGTTATCACTCCATTCAATCCTCTTAATCGAATCATACAGTCAATTATCTGAAATCACACAGTCAGTTAACAATCAATCAAACTCTCTCATCAATCCTCCACTGTTGATCTTTTTTAGTCTTAATTCTAATCTTGATCGTTGATTAGTGTCACCAAAAATATAAATTCAACCATCCTATCATTCATTCATCATCTGAGATCATGTAGTGAAACTATATTTGAATTGCTACAAGGGTTTTATTGCTATTACACTTATTAAAAATCTGAGAGCAAAGATTTCAACACCATTCTCCAAGGTGAATAGAGGAGAGCAATAAAGCTATGATAAGGTGAATAGTGTGTTTTAGTGTTTGCAAGTTTTACATCTTATTTGAATGGGTTTTCCTTATTTGCTCTATTATTTTACATCTTTTGAACGTGCCTAAGTATGAGTTCCTTGTGGAAAAACTATTTGTACCAACATTCAACATCCAAGAATCAAAATTGGTATGTGTTGTTGTTGGTCCTAACTCCCCATGGTACCAAGATACCTTTGACTACATCTAGCATGGTACCATACCACTTGACTTAATGACCACCCAAAAGAAAACCTTCACCCGTACAACTTCCTATTTTACCATCTTATGAGATACCCTATACTGTCGTAGTCTAGATGGTATGTTACTCTGGTGCCTTAACGTAGAAGAAGTAAAAACAACCTTACAAGAGGTTCACGAAGGTATTTGCGGATCCCACTTTGGTGGACTTAACCTAGTCTAAAAACTGCTCAAAACAGGATACTACTGGCCCTCCATGGAACAAGAATGCATACAATATTCTAGAAAGTGTTGACAATGTCAGTAGCACAGTGCCCTGGTTTATGCACCAGCACAGGAATTGAGACCTATAACCACACCATGGCCTTTTTTGTAATGGGGATTAGAC
>VDFB02271358.1:1147403736-1147616027 GCA_007258455.2 Sequoia sempervirens
TAAATGTACAAATGATGCTTCATATATTGTTGGGTTATTTTTCAAGGAAGTAGTGAGAATTCATGGATTACCATTGACCATTGTGTTTGATAGAGATAGCAAGTTTGTAGGTCACTTTTGGAGGACTCTTTGGAAGAAATTGGGAACCAACTTGACATTTAGCTTTGCCTATCACCCACAAACAGATGGGAAGATTGAAGTTGTCAATAGGAGTGTTGGAAACCTTCTTAGATATTTGACAAAAGAGCATTCACAACAATGGGATCTCATTCTTCCACAAGCTGAGTTTGCTTATAATGACTCAGTCAATAGAAGTGTTGGAAAGAGCCCATTTGAGATAGTCTATGGATTGAAGCCAAGGGGAGTCTTTGAACCCGAAGATTTGAGTGGTATGGAGAGGATAAGTGTTGAGGGTGAAGAATTTGCAGTAGCAATGAAGGATATTCATCAACAAGTGAAAGAGAATCTTCAAAAGAGTGTGGAGAAGTATAAGCAACATGCAAATTTGAAGAAGAGGGATTTTCAATTCAAGGTGGGAGACTTGGTCCTAGCACATTTGAGTAAAGAGAGGCTACCAAAGGGGAAATGCACAAAATTGCAAATGAAGAAGATTTGGCCATGTAGGGTGGTCCACAAATTTGGTACAAATGCCTATGAGAAAAAACTTCCTCTTGGAGTTACTATCTCTCTAATCTTTAATGTTTCTGACCTTTATCCTTTCAAAGGATTTGTGGTTGCAGGTGATGGTGCAAGTACACTAGGATTTCAAGATGAAGATTGGGTCAAGGACCTACCACCAAGTCAACCTTTGAAGATTGAGAGCATTTTGGACACAAAGGAAGTGAAGAGAATAAGGCATAAAGAGTACAATGAATATCTAGTCAAATGGAAAGGCCTCCCTCATGAAGATGCAACATGGATGAAAGAGGAGGACATTAAAAGACATGGCACAACAGTCCAAGAACTGATCTCAGGTGGAGCCTGAGATTATTTTCTCCCAGGGTGTATGGTGTAGGGGCACCTAGTCACCTTTTGTAAATCTGGTCACATGTTAGATTTTTGGGTGTTTTGAGTCTTGTTTGGTGTAATAAGGTCTATTTAGACCATTTGCAATGTAATAAGTCTCATGGGGTCGGTTTGAGTACATTTTGTCATGTTTTGTAATATGTTGCAAAAGTTGCTTTGCAACTTTTCAATTTTGTCATATTTGGGAGTTGAACGGTCATTTGGTTCAAAAAGTGGTTATGAACCATTGTTTGGTTGTTTAAAAAGTTTAAATATGCCTCACAAACTTTGAGGCAAGGTTCTGAAGTTGTTGTTGAAGTGCAAACAATAAGAAGTGCTCTATTTTTCTGCAATCTTTTGTACAATTTTGCTGCTACAACATTTTGTACAATTCCATATTGAAAGATTATGATCTAAAGTGTATTGTATTTGATGGAGGCATGAAATAGCTTTGTTTTAGCATTGATTTCATAAATTTTGGAGGTTTTTAGAGAAAAAATACTAAGAATGGTTTGAAAACCCTAGGGTATGAGGGTTTTGGTAGAAATAATGGCATATTAGACCATTCCACCAATGAAATTCTCTGCAAATCAGTGGAATGGATTTGGTTAGAATTTTTTTCAGTTTGGTAGTGATTTTAGGTGCAGGGGATGGAGTTAGGGCTCTGTTTGTGCAAGCCTTAGCCTAATATCTCAATGTACTAGGCTATAATTGATAGGTAGGAGTAGGGTTTTGTTGATAGGTGAGTTTGTGGATGTGTCAGTTGATAAAAGTAGTTGTTTCAGACCCCATGTGAACTATTTAGAGCCTTGGAGTGAAGATTGGTGATTGGGAGAAGGTTTATCACATACTTGCTTTGGAAAAGAGGCCTAATTGGGCTTAAGGGCAGCGTAGCAGTCCATTTTTGAAGGAGATGTTTTGAAACAAGTCTATGCACAATTTGGATATGTTAAAGAAGACCATAAAGGGTACTCTAAATGGTAATTGGTTCATGGGTTTGATTCCTTATCTAAAAGATATGTTCAATTTTCACTGTTTGATGTGTTACAAGCAAGATTGAAGGAGTGGTAAGAAAACACCAAGTTAGGGTTTGCAAAGTGGAAAGATTGTTCAAGATTGATTGAATTGTGTTTGATTAGAAAACCTCCACCCCTGCTCTGCACCATATTTCCTTGCACTTTTTAAAATCTTCCCAATTAACCTAGGGATGTTGAATTCTCAAACTTCTCTTAACCAATAGGGTTATCAAGCATTGATGAGATAATGTAGTGTCTATTTGTTTCCTTTGATATTCAGAGGCCATTATTTTCAAAATTTTGTATAGAAAATTGGGTATGTTTACTAATTGGTCATGCCGTAAGTGGTTCAACAACTTGAAATGCACAGTATATAACAGATTGTGACAACCATCACAAGTAAGGTATTTGATAATATATGCAACACATTTTCCCCAAAAGAACGGAAGGGAAAGTCTTTTAGTACCTTGTGATGTCGAATCCAAGTTCTCACCCCATTCATAGAATGCTTCCTTCATTTCTACCACATCTTCACAAGTTGGGTACTCAGAGCTAGTGCGAGGTAATCTCGTTACTTGAGCAATTGCCATTTTTGAGCCGTCTACCACCAATCCCTTTACTGTTGCTTCATCATACTTCAACATGGCTACAAAATCCCTAACCATCTCATTATCATATTTTTTCAACTTCAAGAAATAATCCAACCATCCTACTCTGGTGAATAGAGGTATAATCATTATGTCCTCAAATATCTCTTTGTGAGCAGACGGTTCTTTACAAATTACATCACCTCCCATTATTTTGTTGATTCTTGTAACCTTAAAGAGTTCAAATTCTTGCAGATTCAACTTCACCACCCAAAAACCTTCAAATTTGTCTACCTCTCAGAATGTCTTCTCTATACCCAATACTCTCAATCCCTTATCTTTTAGTTCGATCAGGTATCACAAGTTCTATACCTTAACTCATCATAGGGAAGGAACCACATTTATCAGAAACATAGAGAAATTTTTCTAGTTTTAAAGGATATATTAATGTAGTTTGACAAACTTGGGTGGCCAAATAAAAAAATTGATAACAATGATAACAATGATACCCCTCCCCCCAACTTAAAGTGAAGTGACCGCACTTCATGCATAACTGGTTTAGGGTGATAGGATAATGATGAAAATTAATGGTGATAAAATCCACATGCATAATTTAAACAATGAATAATAATGAATATGAAAAGAAAGATAGATTTAAGTATATGAGGTTACCTTTCATATGTGTGGAATGGAAAGTAATGCTCAGTGTAGTTATGAATTGAAAAAGGAACATATCGTGGCGTACAAGTGATGTGATGTGCATTGATTGCATAGGAGTTGATGAAAAGTGGTGGTTGTACTATTGGGATGCACTTTACTGGAAAGTAGAGGACACATGTGTGCACTAGGATAGTCCGCGGGAAAAAAAATTTGAATCCTCCAAGTGATTGTAGCATGCATGCAATGGGTATTGCTACAGGTACGCGAAGCACAGGGCCCAATTAAAACGTGCTCATTAGGTCCTGTCTGAACAGGTCCCGAGAAAGAAAAATATAGGTCCCTCTGGAGGTAGAATATTGTCATTACAGATATTGTGTTGTGTGTGCATGTGATTGAAAATGGGGAAAATTAGGCCTAGGTAATCTCAGAGGTAGAGTTGTGTAACTCGACCTCTATATTACCAGATGTGCTGGGTAAGTCGCTTCTTGTTGGAACATCAATAGGTGGAACATCATCCTATGTCCTAGATCCTGAATTAGTAGAACTATGTACACCATACTCATCCATCAGAGCTAAGATGAAATCATCATGTTCAAGTGGCTTCTTGTACAACTTGAGTCTATGGCCATTAACCAGCATGGATAATTTGACCGCATCAATAGTCTGCATTGAATTGCACCATTAGGGAGCACCTGTTGGATCTCATAAGGTCCTAGCCATCATGACTATAATTTTCCTAGAAAATATTTATAGCTGGAATCATACAGAAGTGCCTAGTCGCCTACATCAAATTCTTTAGTCTTACTGTATTGGTCATGCCATTTAATCCTTTATTTCTGAACAACCTCTATATGGTGCAATACCTACAATTTAATTTCATCCAGGAAATTCAAATGCTGCAATCTTTCTTTCTAAGATTCTGTTAAGTCCATCCCTAAGTCAACTATTGTACGTAGGGTTTTGTATTCAAATTCTATAGGTAACACTACTATTTTTTCATAAACCAACTCATAAGGAGTAAACCATGTAGTTGTCTTCCAGGTAGTTCTATATGCCCAAACAACTTTTGGCAATCTGGATACCCAATATCTTCTATGAAGTTGTACTATTTTTTTCAATATGTTCTCAATCTCCCTGTTTGTAACTTCAACTTGTCCATTTTTCTGAGGATGATATGGAGTAGATTTCTTGTGCCTTATTTGATATTCTTTCACCAGGTGGGCTATGAGGTCTTATGTAAATTGTGGCCCTTGATCAGTCACTATCTCTTTAGGAGCACCATACCTAGTGAAGATGTCCTCATATAAGAATTTTGCAACATTGCCATCTTTGGCTAACTACAATGCTTTCACTTCTACCCACTTGGTTAAGTAGTTAGTACATACTAGGATATATTCTTTGTGATTTGAAGTGGGAGATATAGGGCCAATAAAATCTAGCCCCCATTTATCAAAAGGAGATAGTGCTAGTTGGGGTTGCAAAGGCATCTCATCACTTCTTGTAGGTCTTCCCATTCTCTGGCACCTATCACAACTTTTAGTATACTTAATAGAGTCCTTGTGAAGGGTTGGCCAATAATATCCTGTTGTTAAGATTTTAAAAGCTATCCTATTGGCTGCAAAATTTCCACCACAAGGTTCATCATGGCAGGATTTCAATATGTCAAACACTTCATCCTCCCTAATGCATCTTCTCATAATATTATCTAGTCCAATATAGAATAAAAATCCAGAAATCCAAGAATAGGGGAAGCACTTGTGAACTAACTGTCTTTTCTCCCTAGGAGAGAAGTAAGCTAGAATCTACCCTATTACTAAGTAGTTAGCTATATCAACATACCATGGATTATGTATAGTTAGACCAAATAAATGTTCATCAGGGAAAGAATCATCAACTACTCCTTTAGATGTTGTAGGAAATTTGGATAGAAAATCAACAACCACATTAGCTTTGCCTGGTTTATCAACTATTGTCATGTCAAATTCTTGCAGTAACAACAACCACCCAACAAGTCTCCCACCTACTACTGGCTTATTCATCAACTATCTAATTACTATATGGTTTGTGTGGATGAATACTTGATAACCAATAATGTAATGTCTGAACTTGTTAATGGCATAAACAACTGCAAGCATTTCTTTCTCAATCACAGTGCAGGTTAATTCTACTCCTTGTAGATTTTTGTTGATATAATATATGGCATACTCCTTATTTCCCTCTTTCTGTCCCAGAATAGCTCCAATTGCAAAGTCTGATGCATTAGTGTGAATGTGAAATGGAAATTTCCAATTTGGACCTCTTAAAACTGGTGCATTATTCAAAGTTGTCTTTAACTTCTCAAAGGACTGTTGACAGTTTGGAGTCCACTGAAATTCAATATCCTTTGTCAACAAAGTAAAAAAAGGTGCAACTATTTTACTGTAATCTTGAATGAATCTCCTGTAGTAACCTGCATGTCCAATAAAGCTTCTGACATCCTTTTGTTTTTTGTGGAATTGGAAATGTAGATATAATCTCAATCTTCTTAGGGTCAACTTGTATCCTGCACTGGAAATAAAATGTCCCAAGACAATGCCTTCTATCATCATCATAAAACATTTCTCATTGCTTAATGATAAATTGTGTTCAGTGCATCTTTTCAAGACTATTTCTAAATTTTGCAAAGCCTCATCAAATGTTTCACCATATGTGGTGAAATCATCCATGTAAATCTCCATCTTATCATGTGTAATATCAAAAAATATACTAAACACTACCCTTTGAAATGTGGCTGGAGCATTGCAAAAACCAAAAGGTAAAACAAAATATGCATAAGTACCCCAAGGACAGGTAAATGTGGTTTTATCTTGATCTTCAGGTGCAATCTTAATTTGATTGTAACCACTAAAACCATCAAGAGAGGAGAAACATTTCTTTCCTGCCAAAGAATCTAGAACTTGGTCAATGAATGTCAATGAAAAATGGTCTTTCCTGGTGGCAGTATTGAGTTCCCTGTAGTCAAAACAGACTCCCCATTTACCACCCTTTTTAGGTACTATGAATAATGGTGAAACCCATTCATTTTCTGAGATAGGATTTATAAATTTTGCATTCAAAAGATTTTGTAGTTCAACTTTCACAATTTCTCTGAGGACTGGATTCATGCACCTCTAGGGCTGCCTTATGGGTCTGTAGCCATCATTGATGTACATATTGTGCATGCATAAGGTAGGATCAATGCCTTTCATATCACTATAATCCCATGCAAAAGCTGTTGCATGTGCCTGTAGCACAGTGTGTAGGGATTTTTTCTGTTCATCAATCAATGCATTATTAGCATTCAACATCTTTCCAAGCTTGACCTCTAATTGCATAGACATGTCTTGTACAGAGGATAGATCAAGGCTGGGTATTATTGGCAAGAATTGTTGGGGTAACAAGGTATGAATTATCTGGGATACCTCTTGCGATGAATTGGTAAGTATTATGATATCCAAAGGATCTTGCAAATAGGATCTAGGCAACCCTACTGCTGTGGGTGCCTTCCACAATAATAAATAATATGATATGAGCTATCAAATTATCTTCATCTTGAATATCCAGTAGAGGGCTACACTCTATGGTCATTAAGGTTTGCAATGAGTAGCTATCCTCATCATCCGGGTTTGGCCATATAGTATGCTCAAGGTCTTGATGTGGTTGAGATGGTGGGTAAAATAATAAATTCTTGGTTAAAGTTCCATTGGATATGATCATTTTTCTTGACCTACAGCCTATGAATGCATTGGTTGTGGCTAACCAAGGTTGACCTAAGATTAGTGGATAACCAACTAGATTAACTTTGGGTTGAAGTACTATAAAGTCAACAGGGTAATCCCAAGAATCTAATGCAATGACCAGGTCCTCAATAACTCCTTCAGGCTTAACTATAGACCTATCAGCTAATTGTAAAACTGTTTGAGTAGGCCTAATATTGGCTAAGTGTAGTAGCTACATGGTATCTTTGGTCATCACATTAATTACAACACCTAGGTTTATCAAAGTATTCTTAATAAGAGTCCCATTGATTTTAACGTCCACTACTGGACTACTAGGATCTGTATATTTGGGAACAGTTATATTTTCCAACATTATATTAGCAAGATTATCCAAAACATGGACTGTTTGTGGGTCCTTTCTTTTTATTCTTGGATTCTTAAGGCAGAGATCCCTAACAGTCTTAGTATAGATGGGAATATCTTTGATAGCTTGGATTAAAGGGATTTCAATGTTGACATCTTTTAACTGGCCTAAAAGGTCTATTTTATCCTATGTATGTTGTTGTTGGATAGCCAAATGTTCATGGAATGGAGGCTTCAGATGTGATGTGGTTTGGAGCCCTTGATTGGTCTGGGATTCCAAAGGTGGATTATCTGAGGCTTCCTTTGTAGGTTCTTCATCGTCTAATTCTATAATTTTGGGAGATGAAGGTCCTGCAAGCTGCTTCCCTAATCTAAGATGAAGGTCACTCACCTCTACCCCATACGTGGGGTATTAGACAACTTCATTAGTATAAGCCTATTGAACATGCTTAATGTTAGGGTTAGGTGTAGGTTGGGCAGGTATTTAAGATGGTTTAGGTGGCTGAGATTGAAGATTTGATGAAAGCATTAGAGCTTGTTGTTGAGGTGGAGGAAGAGGTAGCATAGGCTACTAGTAATTCATATTTTGTTGCCATAGCTAGCCTTTCTTCCATTGGGGCTGCCGTTGATTTTGTTGGGTTGGCCATTATGGATTGTAGTTGGAACCTTGAAATTTTTGTTGTGGCCATGGGTTTGGTTGCTGGTTCCAATTTGGCTGGGCTTGTGGCCATTGTTGAGGACTCTGCTACTAGTTTTGATTTGTTTTCTAGGGCTGAGTGTTCCAAGCAGAGAAGTTTTGATTTCCCAAAGGGAAAGATGGATTAAAGCTAAGGGGGTTTGGTGGCATACCTTGTCTTTGCTGCCAAGGCCTCCTTTGTGCTATGTAGAAAATTTTTCCATCATCTCCTTCCATTGCATGTAAATTTGGTTTCTCAATCCTTTCTAGCTAGATACTGGCCACTTGTTTGCACTTACAATTGGATTTCCTCTGCCTATAGGTAGGATAATACTCAGTGAGCATGGCTTCTACTTCCTCCTACTTCTTTTTGATGTTGAGGGTGTCCAACTATGTTTCTAGATGACTGATTATATCCTGTTTCATGTTGGACAATAAATTACTTATTTCAACTTTAGAAACCCCATTAGAGGACTTACTTGTGATGGATGACCTCTCCCCTCTTGGCTTCCTGGAAAGGGACCTTGAATAATTCCTATAGAATTTACAGATGTCTTCAAATAGACCTATAGAAATGTCTCCTCCCCCAATAAGGTTGAGGGCATCCATACTTTCTTCATTAATCCCCCTTAAAAATAATGATTTAAGGGATTCCTTTGATAGTTTATGCTGGGGGTTCTTCTTGAAAACAAATTAAAATATTTCCACATAGTCTTCTAGTGGCTTATCTTCTTTTCCAGACACTAAGAAAATGTCATTTTTTCTTAAGTCTAATCCTCTACAATAGTCCTTGTATTTTTCCAAGAAATTTTTCTTCATGGTTTCCCAATCTGAAACAACATCCTTTCCAAGCCCCATAAACCATCTGAGGGAAGAATCCTTAAGAGTGGCTGGGAAGAGGTTGAGTCAGTGGGCATAAAAAATGTAATGATAACTTTTGTACAAGACATAAAACTCAAAGAGGAAGGTGTCTGGGTCCTCAGTTACCAAGCCATAAAATACTGGTAATGTTGATGGTGGAATATTTTTCAGCACAGTAGCTCTAGCTTGGTTAGTAATGGGGAACTCAAAAGTATCCTGATTTGGTGGATCAAGGTCTGCCATTGTTCGGAAGGTCCCTTTAGTAGCTGTGAAAGATGATCATGAAGATGGAAAGGTAGTGTCTACTCTTTCAACAATCTCCATAGTATACTCAACAAAACCAACAATATTTTCTCTATCTTGAGTGTTTGAAGGGATGAATCTTCCTTGGTTATCTCTTCGCCTTTGCATACGGTAGGTTTGTCTTTATATGGAAACAACCTTGCATAATATTAGTATAACTCTAAGTTTTTGAAGATGAAATCTATCAGTCCTAACACAAAACAAATTTTTTTAACTATGAAAGTCTTAATTATGAAAGCTTGTAAAAATAGGCCTACGAAGATAGCACCATCCCCAACAATGAAACCAAAAATGTAGAGGAAAACTAATGTGTTATGGACTTGGTAAATTTTACACAATTCAGGGGTGTTCCAAGTTGAACAATCCTCTTGACATTACAAGCTTACATTAAATTATCAACCAAGGTGTGCAAACTTATGATGATACTCCACTATATGTGTCTACACAGGCTTGTGCTAACCTAAATTACTCTACACAAACTTATTCAAACTATTCTATCTTGCTAGAATTTGAAAAAATTGCAAAAATAGTGAAAATAGTTACAAAACCTAGTGGCTATGGGTACCTACAACATAAGCTGTAGGTGACTGCTAAAGATCTACGAATGCAAAATTAATTTGAAACTAATTAAAACAACAAAATAACTGATCCTAATCTCCGGAGAACTATGATTTATCTTTGTTCATGAACATTCACAACTGTAACTAACCATAAACCATTTTACTTGCAATGCACGTGTAAACTAATAAAAACAAAATTAATGGAAAAAACATAAATAAACAGATAGATGAATAAAGTGAAGAGCAGTACTTGAGTGGCTAGCTTAGAATACTACCTCACTTAACTAAAAACCAAATCTAACTTAGATTCTCACGTATCCATGCACCATACAAATCCATTCATTGCATAACGCTAGATATCAGACAAAATCCTTCTGCAGATTTTATTTCATAATATCATTGTAACAACATGCCTTTGGATAACTAGAAAAAATGCTAACTGCTAGTAACTTATAACAAAATCAAATAATTGTTCTATGAACTCATCTCCTGACTTTATACAAAAATGGGGAGTCTTATTCAAACTGCCAACTAACTAACTAACTACAATCATAAATCTCACTCCTAAATACGAGGAGATGGAACAATGACTGACTTATTCATCTAACTGGAAAAGAGACCTATTCAAATAAGAAAAAAATGCATGTAGAACCCATGGGAAACCGTCCAACATTCAAGAACATATATCTTGAACATTTTTTCCTTCCATAATTACCACACTCAGCTTCACAACTTCCCACACTTTGGGCAGCTTGAACTTCATTAATTTCCCACTCTGCTGCTTTGATACTCGCTATAAATGCTCCATCCTTGCTACCACATACTGAGCTGAAAAGAGATTAATCTGTACACATACATATGAAACTAACCACCATAACTAAATCACAACATTTCATTCATATACAAATATTTCCACCATATTTCATTTCCACAAAATGGGTTCAAGGTTGCAAGATATGTATGAAAGGATAACACATTATGGAAGTATTTTCTAAGAGATACTTTGAAAACATAGGTAAAAGTGTCTTAAAATTAACAAAAAGATACTAATAACCAGACCCATCACCTCCCTTCTTTCTCAATGATCCTCATGTTTGGGTCATACCAATTTAGGAGCCTCCATTGCTGGCAGAAACCCTCCCACCAAATGTAACCCACTGGCTATAACATTCTTTTAACATTGAGAAGCATTTTCTTGTTGAACTCGTGTAATGAATTCAATATCACAAAACCATCCTAGATGAGTGTTAGTAATCGTCCCACTAACTGGTGCAGCTTGTGAAACAAAGTATTTAAATTCCTCTCCGGGATCCTTCTGGAAGTGCTCATATTTTCTTGGATTTATTGCATTATTAGCATATGTGTTCCTTGTGTGTGAGTTAGGGTTAGATTTAACCATTCATTTTCAATAATTCATAAAACTTTTAGTCTTCAGTTAGGTTAAACTTTAAAATAATCAACATTTTCATTACCAAACCAGGGGAAATGTAATTTATCTTGATATATGCATGCATAGAACAACTAACAAGATTTTAGCTATTCAAAGCATACATGGTTTTGCTGGTGATACGATTTTCTTTTAGAATGTACCCTCAAAACCCTTGGTAGCTGTGTTCTTTGGCTTCTCGAGGTTTACCTTTCTTTGTGTGACACAATCTAAATTTTAATTCTTTAATGTACTTACAACTAAGTAGTATGGCACAAGGTAAAGTGTTATGAAAGCAACTACATGCTCGAGGTGGTGCCAAGTACATGTGTTGTTTGCCACCTTCATTAATTACCTATTACAATGCATTAATTTTTGTGAATAAAGATGCAATCATGGCGGATTAGGGTTCAAATCATGAACACCTTGATTTCTATGCAGGGCTCACCATTAGAGAAGAAGACAACACATAAGGCTTATGTGGCACACTGATGTGTCACTTTTATTCTTATGAGGCAAAGGATTTATGAGCAAAGCTACTTTGGATACTTAACAATTTTGATCCAAAGAGGATTAAGACCTCTGACACTGGACCTTAAAAAGGTTATCGAAAACTAGAACTTGACTTTCCAGGTTCATGAGAACTAGGTGCAAAGGGAGACCTAGAACCAGGTTCAAATGAAACCAAATTGATTAAAAACATATTCACAATAGAACCTTCGGTTTCCGATCTCCGATTAAAGAAAACAAAAACCACTACTAAGCTAACCAACAAAGAAAAGGGAAATACACACACTAGGATGACTTATCTGGGTGATGACTCATTGGGTTTGACATACCAACCGAGTGAAAAGCAAAAAATTTGCGAAGATACAATATCCTTAGCGCAACCACATCAACTTCGGGACTCAAGAGTTTGGTAAATCGATAATACTAGGTAATAGAGCTTGCAACACCTCAAGTTTAGTAAAGACAAGCACTTAGGCAAGGACCAGGCAAGCTGAATCAAAGACTTCCATTTTACCATTTCCTCCAAAAGCAACACACCAAAGCAAGCAAAAGAAAGGAAGGGAAAGAAAAGTGGCAAAAAAGGGGCCCACATTTTTCCAAAGAGAAAAAAATGGGGTGTGTTGTGAGATCACACAACACTCAACCTAGGGTTTCAATCAATAATCAAGTAAACTTCTCGACCCAAATAGTTTATTCTCAACCTAAGGTTTCAATCAATAATAAATTAATGATCAAGTGATCATTTAAGTATAGGTTAACAATATGTCATCACATCCTATCATATCTTTCATATTAACACTATTGTTGTATTGCTAAACCTTATCGTCCCAAGGTTTCCTAGCATTATAAGCTAATAGTGTCAAGCCTCTTCATGTCATCGATGCATTTCACGTTCTTTATACGTGTAGCGTAGACTATCTATGTATAATCTAAATAGAAACATCATCATCTAAATTCCCATATAGGGCATATAAAAGTATTAACCTAATAGATAGGTTTCTTAAGCAAGTAACAAACAAGACCGTGCAAGTATAACACGCATCACATATACTCAAAATCATTCCTTTCAACATAGTAATCAAAATTATTTAACCTTTCCTTCATTAAAGACAAAGGTTTAGATACTAGCATGCCTATTAAATGCTATACTCCAATTGACCAACTGGTTCCTTAGCTAAATCCTCTCTAAGAATCAGCTTGCTACTCTTTCCACTTCTTAATCCCCTCTTCACAGAATAAATCTCACACTATTTTCCTTACAACTTCTCTCATCTCATAAAACAAGAATCTCTTAGATTTAAAAATTGCAGAATGCAAGTGAACGTGTGTGCCAAATGAGGTAATCCTCTCCTCTATTTATACAAAAACGTGAGCCTTTGTTGCCTAAAAACAAGCTACTTAGAATGACACTTCTTAGCTCCTTAGTTCAACTTAGAAAGAAATCAAAGAAGGTGACAACATAAATCGGTGCATAGGTTACACATACTCAGCCAGGTTTCACAAAATAGAACAACAAGAATTATAATCAAATAAGTAAGGTTAATAATCATATAGATTGAATCTTTCTATGCCAACTTCTACTTGATTTATTCTTCCATTTAAACTTGGCTTCCAACGCTGGACAAAGCTGTCAAAATAGACTTCTAAAGAAATGCAATCACTCATAATTTGGTGCCACATAAACTTCTTATGTGCTAATTGGTGTTTCAAATTTCCTTCTATACTTTTGACTATGTCTTGCAACCATCTCCACATGCCTCTCATAGTGCTGCATTAGATTTGTATTTCCAACTCATAAAACATCTTCAAGCTTTGTTATTGTTTATGCACTTTATCATTAGCATTTGAGCTGTTTAAAACCACATACAACCTGACCTTGACTAGCTCCAATGCTTGATAGCATTGATACTATGCACTACATTTGGTTGCTTCATGGCGCAACATTCATGAGTCCGAATTTTCTTAGACTAGGCATTGGTTTATACACTAGATTTGTTCCTTTTTATGTGCTTTACCTCCCTCATACTATATGCTGCATTTTATTTTATGCATCAACAAAATTTAAAGTTTACATAGCATGTGCTACATTGTGTTTCACACACTTCCCATACTTATGCAGGCGTTTGGACTTATTGCAGGTTATAGTATAAGATAGATGGCTTTTAGAATGCCTATGCTATATATATTATCACTATACTTTCCAGAAAAAGGCTTTAATATTATATATATTAATATATATACTATAATAATCATATTATAATGTATAATATATATATATATATTATTTATATATAACAGTATATATATATATTTATATATACAGAAAAATATTCTTTATAAATATGTATAAATATTTATTTATATATGAAATTATATATTCATATATACATACATACATATACAAAATACGTACAATTGCGTTTTTATATATATACATACATACATACATACATACATACATACATGTGTGGTATTTATCCATTCAATTTCCTTATGCAATGATATACTTGTGCTTGGGTTATCATTTATACACATGCATATGTATATATTTATATTTAATCATTGATTAGAAAATACAGAAAGGAGAACTCACACATATCAAAGAGACTCAATCATATAACCCAAAATAAAGATGAAAACGTAATTCAACCCAAGAACCAATCACAAAATCAAAGACAAAGCCAAAGTCATTCAAATCATCCCCAACCTATGACCAAGGATTACCTACCCAATTTCACGGACTCACCAAGCTCAAGTAGACCAAATTAGAATGTGAGTGTGTGCGATAGCTCAATTTTGGCTTATTAAGGGTTATCGAAGAAAATCCTTCTCTTGAGTGATACTTCCCCTCCCTTCTAGAGGCATGGACTTGTACCTACATCTAATTTGGCACATTTGCAATAGTAGTTAAACGTTCACATGAAATCCACTTGCATCATAAAACATTAGAATATTCACATTGTAATTCATATTCTTTCATTGTACTTCATCAATATAAACATAAATACTCCAAAGCAATAACATCTTAATACCTATTTCAATATTTCATTCATTTATCAAACATATTGAAATCATGATTAATTTCATCATCCTATTTACTCGTGAAGGTAAAAGTAACTCAGTAACAATAAGTTGGGGTGTAACACTAATCCATTAATTTTGTTTCACTCCCACTCACTTTGAGTCCACTGATCTATCAAAATAGTTAACTGATCAATAAGTCCTATCAACAACCTATCTGTCTGAGTTATCACTCCATTCAATCCTCTTAATCGAATCATACAGTCAATTATCTGAAATCACACAGTCAGTTAACAATCAATCAAACCCTCTCATCAATCCTCCACTGTTGATCTTTTTTAGTCTTAATTCTAATCTTGATCGTTGATTAGTGTCACCAAAAATATAAATTCAACCATCCTATCATTCATTCATCATCTGAGATCATGTAGTGAAACTATATTTGAATTGCTACAAGGGTTTTATTGCTATTACGCTTATTAAAAATCTGAGAGCAAAGATTTCAACACCATTCTCCAAGGTGAATAGAGGAGAGCAATAAAGCTATGATAAGGTGAATAGTGTGTTTTAGTGTTTGCAAGTTTTACATCTTATTTGAACGGGTTTTCCTTATTTGCTCTATTATTTTACATCTTTTGAACGTGCCTAAGTATGAGTTCCTTGTGGAAAAACTATTTGTACCAACATTCAACATCCAAGAATCAAAATTGGTATGTGTTGTTGTTGGTCCTAACTCCCCATGGTACCAAGATACCTTTGACTACATCTAGCATGGTACCATACCACTTGACTTAATGACCACCCAAAAGAAAACCTTCACCCGTACAACTTCCTATTTTACCATCTTATGAGATACCCTATACTGTCGTAGTCTAGATGGTATGTTACTCTGGTGCCTTAACGTAGAAGAAGTAAAAACAACCTTACAAGAGGTTCACGAAGGTATTTGCGGATCCCACTTTGGTGGACTTAACCTAGTCTAAAAACTGCTCAAAACAGGATACTACTGGCCCTCCATGGAACAAGAATGCATACAATATTCTAGAAAGTGTTGACAATGTCAGTAGCACAGTGCCCTGGTTTATGCACCAGCACAGGAATTGAGACCTATAACCACACCATGGCCTTTTTTGTAATGGGGATTAGACTTGGTAGGCAAGATATCACCAGCTTCATCCAACGGGCCCAAATTCATTATCAAAGCAACAAAGTACTTCACTAAATGGATAGAGGTAATTCCATTGACCTATATCACCAACAAACTAATATCAAAATTCATTTTGAATTATCTCATTTGCAGGTATGGAATTCCCCAAACAATAATAATAGACAATGGAACCCCATTCAAAAATTAGGATAACCAAGAGCTCTATTCCCAATTTTCTATGCAACATCGATTTTCCATGCCCTTTAACCCCCAAGGAAACGGTTAGGCTGAGGCATCTAACAAAACCATATTGAAAATACCCAAAAATACTATTAACGAATCCGACCATGATTGGAATTTGTAGCTAAACCCAACCTTATGGGCCTATCGAACTAGCATTCACACACCTAATTGTGCCACACCATTTTCATTGGTCTATGGATCAAAGGCCGTCTTGCCTATTGAGGTCAAAATTCCTTCATTGTGAGTTTCACTAAAAGGCATGGTCAACAACGAAGAATATAGGGTATCCAGGCTAAATGAATTAGAACTCATAGATGAAAGGCGTTTGAGTGCATTAAACCATCTGCAGGTTTATTAGAATTGGCTCAAACAGAACTATGACAAAAAGATAAAGGACATGAACTTTCAAGTTAGTGAATTAGTCCTCAAAGAGAATCAAAAGGTACAACTAAATCAGGATGACAAAGGTAAATTTGAACCCAACTGGTTAGGCCGTTTGTCATCACAACAAGCTACGACTCTAGGGCATATTAGTTAGCTACTCCTGAAGGAGAACCTTTAGCCGAACCACTAAAAAACAACCACTTCAAGAATTTCTACACATGAAGCACATCAAAATACCCTAGGAAAAAGGGTGAAAATCCAAAAAACTAAAAAAGATAAAAAATACAAAAAAATAAAAAAAAGTAAGAAAAATAGTAAAGAGAAATAAAACATTCTCTGAGTGAAAACCACTTTGTGGCACTCCTAGAATAGGTACTGTAGTGAAAACCTAACAAACAAGTGCTATGTTTGAATAAAACTTGCATCATTATCTATCAGTACTATTCGCATCATCCACCCATTCATTTCAAAATAAAATAGTGTATCCAACCATGGCTTGTCGCTAATTAAGTCATCTTCTCTACAACTGGGAGTAGTTTCAAAAGGTTGGTCATGGATTAGATCTTTGAGCATCCTATCATGGTCATGGAAATAGCAAAAGATAAAAAAAAAATAGAAACAACAAAAAGTCAAAAACATCTAGAAAACCACAAAAGATCAAAAACATTTGAAAAACATCAAAAACAAAACAACATCATGGGGTTATTCCTTCACTCAAATAGTCTAAGATATCAAAATTTTCTTGAACATCATAGCTAGTTCAAGTAGATTTCCCACAACATATCCTCTAGACACAGAAGTGGAATATCAATCCAAATTATCAATGTTGTTTACCTAAAAACAGTTTATGCTTTGAGTCAAATGGTCGAACTATGTGGTCTTTGCATGTACAACGTAGGAAAGGCTTATTAGCCCCTGAGACCCTAGGTCAGTCCCCTTAGGTTTCTAACATGCTTTATTTCAACTTAGTCAAAAAATACAAAATCCAAAAAAAAAAGGTCAAAAAAACAAAATCCAAAAACATTCACAAAATAGAAAAGGTCAAAAACACTCAAACCAAGCAAACTACGAGCCTCTGCGTGTACAACATAGGCAAGGCTTATCTTTGATGATCCCCTGAGGCCCGAGTTAGTCCCCTAAAAACAACAAAAACAACATTATAAAAATTTAGAAAAATCAAAAAGACCCATCCCGTCATCACAATCTGCAATAAACTATTCATCCATAATAAACAAATCATTACACTCACCCTTTGACAAAACAAACAAACAAACAAAGCAAGCATCAAAAGCTAGAACTTTCAAGTAGACAATCACAAAGAATTGATTACAAAAAGATGAGAAGTGCCAAGGTATTACCTACATATTGTTTGATAAGGTACCAATAACATCTTGAGATATGCCTTAACGGATCCGTTCCTACAATAGACATGATCAACATTGGATAATAGAACCACCCCAAACAAATATGACAAGTGATATAACAACATTGTTTTTTTTTTTGTAGTCTTATTTTTATGATTGATTTTATTGACTCATTCCCAGGATCTCTCAAGGATGTCCATAAGGATTTAGAGAAGAAGGAATGGGGGAAATTGAGCATCATTTTGATTTGTTGTTTGTAAGATATTTTTGTAAAATTACCATGGAAAATACTTACTTTATTGAGTGTATAAAAGTTGTATTAAAATAGTTTGTGAAGTAGTTGCATGTTAGGTGTTCTATACAGAGATGTGACTAGTCTGAAATGTTTTTAATGCAACCCAACCCTATACTTTAAACAAAGTTTTTCGTATGTCTGGTATGAGCGAAAATACTCTTTGTTTGTTGAGTCAAAGTCCATGCAATGGATACAAAGTCACCTTGGTCATTAATACCCTAGTGCATCGTATCTATTTGCTACATCAAACATGATTGTTCAAAAATTGCGAAGTCTCCAAGCAAAGTGAAAGCAATACTGATCTACTAACAACATCAACTATTCTTCATTTCTTATTAACATTTTCTGCTTCTCACCATTTCTTTTTTCAGTCCTTAACACATCACATCAGCTTATTGGAAAATTTGGTTCATTATCTAGAATTTTTACCAAATTTCCCGAGGGAGCACCAAACTATCCATACTGGGGCATACTGGGACAACTCTTGTGCCTGGGGCATACCAGGGCAATGTTCTTTGAAACAAAGCAACCAATACTTTGTCTCAAAGAGGGGAAAAATGTAGATGCCTAAAATTGTCCTAGCCTATGAACCAACATTCTAACACTAATATTCATCATTTACATCAAGAAAAACCCTAATTTCCTCTATCGATTAAATAATAATACATTATTTAATTAATTCACTTTTTCATCATTTTTGACCAATTAAATAAAGTTCATTTATTTAATAAAATCCTAAAAACCTAATTTCTGCTATTAATTGAATAATACAACATTATTTAATTAATTCACATTTTCATCAAATTCAAAAAAATAAATAAATTTCATTTATGTAATATAGTCCTAATCTAATTTTATTCTTCCTGATTAATTAAATAACACCAATTATTTAATTACATCACTAATTAACTTTATCCTCCAAAGTTGATTAAACTATTAAATCATAATAATTTAATTAACTCATTTTCCTTCCAAATTTGAATAATACTATTCAAGATATCATCAAAAATCAAATCAAACTAATGCAACTTTGTTTGTAAAAGTCAAACTTGATTTGCACGTTCAAATCCAAAAAGAATTAATTAATTAAATCACTCAATCCCCCCTCATAAATTAAATAATATTAAATATTTTTTAATCCTCACTTCTACATTAAATAATTATTTCAATTATTTTATCCCACCTGTTCTAAATTAAATAATATTAAATATTATTTAATCCTTAGTCAACATCACCTCTTTAATAAATAATCTTTTATTTATTAGAAACAATTCATCATGCACGTTCCTCTTAATATTAATTAATTAATTTAATTAATTATCTTCTCCACATGGACTAATTCTTCTTTTAGTTAACTAAACAATCAATTTAGTTAACTATTGAATTATCTCTCCATAAATTATTCCCTTAAACATAATGACCACTTTCTCTAAGTTGACTAAATAATCTATTTAGTTAACTCTTCATTTAATCTTCTTTCAACTTCTACATTAAATAATTATTTTAATTATTTAACCCCACATTTTCTTCTAATTTAATTAAATGATTATCAATAATTATTTAATTAAACAACTTTCCCCTTTCCAAATTAAATAATTAAATTAAAATATTTAATTCATTCAACATCATCACTTTAATAAATAAACTTTATTTATTAAAGTCAAATTCACATGTGCACGTTCCTCTTGATATTAATTAAGTTCCCTCAAAAACTTAACTAGCTCTTCTAAATCAGTTGACTAAAATATCTATTTAGTTAACTGTCTCATTATCTTTTCATGCACAATCTCCTCGAACGTAACAAATTCTTTCTTCTAGTTGACTAAAATGTCTATTTAGTTAATTGTCTCATTATCTCTACATGCATTATCCCCTAAGTTGATTAAATCATTAAATCATAATAATTTAATTAACTCACTTTGCCTCAAAATTTGAATAATTAAATCAAAATATTCAAATCATTTATCAAAAATCAAATCAAACTAATGCAACTTTGTTTGCAAAAGTCAAACTTGATTTGCATGTTCAACTCCAAAAACGAATGAATTAATTAAATCAATTAATTCATAATTCCTCATGCACTTTTTGATTGAGCAAATTATGGTTGCTAACTAAGCCATCTATTTCCTAACTAAGCCGTCTATTTCTTGACTAGCCAATCTATTCTTGATTGATCAGTCAATTTGCACAATCTTCTCATGTCTAAATCCTCTCAACACTTTTCAACCATTGATCTTGATCCAACATTGTTGAATCCTGATCGTTGATTCAAAACTTCATTTCCTATATAACAAACCTCTACTCACAAAAAGGATCGAAGAATCAACATAATTTTGCAATGAAGTGCTGTCACAATCACCATTGATAGAGCTTCAACCGTTTTCGATCAACCAAGCATCATTCATCCAACTTTTGTACACAAACTTTGGAGGCTTCATGGTGATAAAAACAATCCAACATCAGGCGAATAGACTCTGCTACGGGATGGTAAAGTTGTGCTTAATACTTGCATTCATTTTGGTAATCATAGGTTTCTTAATGTATGTTCAATTAGCTTAGTTTCATTTTGTATGTGTAGGATAGGATTTTAGATTTTCTGTGTTTGATCTTAGCTTAGATCCTAATTTCAATTGCAGTTTGATCTCATTTTCTTCTATCATCTTCCCCCTCACACATTCTGGCATGCCTGATGGGACCTAGGTCCCCATTACTAATGTTTTCATGAGCCAAATTGAAGTTACAGGGTTCCAGGAGCTTTCGGGAGAAGTTTCACGCACTACCCAGCAAAAGCTTGCTTTTGATTGACAAGATTTCTGAGCAAAGCTTGCTTTGCCATGGGACCTCACTTTTTCTTCTAAAACCTTGCTTTTGCTTCTAAAACCACATATTTGCAAATTTTTGGGTTAGCATCTGCATGAAGATTTGAGCATATGCTTCTGGAACTGAGCATTTGCATTTTTTCTGAGCATTTTCTTTGAAAGACAAGTGCACAGATCTTGCACTATTGTAATGACCCTCCTTGCTAACATTTGTTTGTTTTGCAGGTACTAATGGGTTTTTTATGTAGGATTTGAAACAAGTTAACTCGTTTTGTGAAGGGAAGATGATCGGTCCAAGATTTTCAGAGCCACAATCATTTTTTTTATTAACTTAGGAAAAATTTCATTTGGTGCACTAAAATGAACAACAAAAAATCACATTTTCATTTTGGTGTTGTTAAAATGAACCAATTTTAAGCTTTCCAAGTTAGGAACTTTCGTTTGGTGCTCTAAAATGAATAAACAACAAACTCACATTTAGTTTTGGTGCTATTAAAATGAATCAATTTTAAAGCTTTATAAGTTAGGAACTTTCATTTGGTGCTCTAAAAATGAACAACACAAACTCACATTTGATTTTGGTGTTGTTAAAATGAACCAATTTTAAAGGTTTCTAAGTTAGGAACTTTCATTTGGTGCTCATAAAAAGAACAAAAACACTTCAATTTTGGGTTCTAAAAATGAACACATTTCATGTTTTCATAATTAGGAACATTAATTTTGGTGTATAAAAAGAACGCAAAATGGTTTCTATTTTGTTGACGCACGCTCAATTCACTTTTTGTTGACCAAAGTTAGGACTAGGCCTGATTTCTTAGAAACACTTCAATTTTGGGGCTTAAAAATGAACAAAACTATTCTTATTGTTTTCAAACCATTGCTATCTTAATTGCTTGATCTCCTGAACACTTCAATTTGGTGCAAAGATAAAAAGATCAAGTTGTTTATATTATTCACATATTTTTGGGGATAATACCGCTCAAGGTGTTTAAAATGAATCAATTCGCTATGAATTGTATGTCGTGTATTCATTGATTGGCAATCTAAATGTTTTTTTTCTCCCCTCGCACCTTTTGGAGATCTTGGGTGAGCGAGAACATTTTGAGCTTCACACCTTTCTTTTCAATCACACCTTTTTAGAGGGCCTACCTACTTGAGGAATCTTCTGCGTTGGAGGACTCGTGGGCAACCCAAGTGGTACTTTTGTTCTGGACTGCTATATAAATCTTTTGTGAGTGTGAGGAAAGTTCATCACTTGTCGGGTACGGATGTCCTATACCAACGCATTCTTCCTTAGTATCCTTGTGATGTGTAAAAACCTGCAAGGGCTGGAAGGTTCTTAATTAAACAAAACGCCGCATGTGTAGGTGCCCAAAAATAATATCCCCAGAACATGACGAAGAGCCAATTGTTTTAAAATCCACCCTATTATCCAAAACATTCTTTGAAAGTGGTGCATCAAAATTTACTTCTGAGAAGTTACTTTCCAAGTCTGACTATAGGTCCACGCCATAAGTCACATGTAAAATCATCTCTTCAGAGGATGAGGTAGGCCCACCTAAGAGGATGGTTTCTCTCCACTAGAGTTGTAATTGCTTGTTAATGATAAACTTTCCCAATTACATTAAAAAACAATTGTGACATAAAATTCAGTATTTTATTTAAAGAAAAAGAACACATCAAAACAAACACTGAACAAGATGGTCAAATAAAAAACCCTTTGATTTAGTGTATATTTGTGAAAGAAGCCTTATTTTTTGCACTCCTTGAAAGGATTTATCCTTAAAGGTTTCCAAACATTTTGGCTTTTATTTCAGGTTACATTGATCAAGGTAAACATTTGGTAAACTGTGGCTTGGGTGTTGTGATTTCAAAACTTGAGCTATAGACATTCAGGTCACATAAAGTCCATGCTTTTGAGTCAGTCTAGTGCTATTATACCATTTTCCATACTCAAGAACACAGAGGAAACAAACACATAGAGGTTACAAACTGTCATTCCAACTCATAGTATTTTTTTTGACACTTAGGGGAAAATAAATTGAAGTTGTTTATAAGGTCATTGTTCGAACAAAACATTTGGAAAATCAGATTGGTCACAAAGTCTCTCATCCACTATTCCCATACTACTTATTTGAAATCAAAATCAAACACAACACTAGGATCATTCCTTCACTCAAAAAGTCTATGATATCAATAGTTACTTGGGACTCGCAGATAGTTCAATTATCTTTCCCCCAACATATTCTCTAGACAAGGAAGTGGAATATCGACCCTAGTTCTTCAGCATTTGGATTTTTGAAAAGTAGCCACACTCCAAAACAACACTCAAATCTTAGGGTCTTGAGCTTCACAACAACAATCCCAAAACACCATCACACCGTATGACCATATGGTGACCTACTGCTCCAGTTCAACAACCAAACCTTGTAGCACCAATCTTTCAACTAGGTAACACATATATTGAAGGTGCCCAAACTGACATCATAAGCAGTTTGAGAACTTTCATATTTGAGAAAAATGAAACACCTCGCCAATTTCTCATTGCATCCATCATCTTAGATGAAAAGGAAGAAAATGTAGACCTAGCAGCTAGAAGACCTATATTACCACCACCCACATGGCAATAAATACTATCTTCATGATCTCATGCAAAATTAGAATCCCTGAGAGAAGGTCTACCGGTCGTCAATCCAAACTTAGACATCTAAGTCCAAAAGCCATCCAAAATTGCATTTCAACACTCTACCTAAACAAAAACAAGTTGTTAGTCATCTTTTATGAACAGACACTGAGGAAACATCCTAATATGTACATGTTCTTTATGAATCAAAACCCAAGTCTCTTTTAGGATAATATCTAGGAACATTGGTCCTTTTTCATGGTCCACCGCACAATCAAAATCTGTAGGGGAAGATCTACATCCCGACATCGTAGACATAGTAGGAGGAGGGCCTTAAAACTTTATCACAATCGCTATATCTTACTAAGAAAATTTTACACACAAAACAAGAGGAACCAAGTATGCTTACCTACCCACATCCACCCTCTTATTTAGATCAACATTGGATTTGAATACCTTAGAGGTCTAGCATCATTCTCCCTACCTTGGGATCCAAGTTGTTTATGACAACCACAAGATCACAAAATAGAAAGAAAAGGGAAGCAAACAAAACCAACACTAGCATCCCACACACCAATGCCATAAACGATGAAAGTAGCCCTTGGGGATATAGGCCAAGTGATCTTGAAACACCACAGAAGAGGCCTATGTACAGAAATACCTTCAGTGAAGAGGAACTAAATCACAAACAAAAGGAGGTAATTAAAAAAAACAACCAAACCCAAACAAAGTGGTTGTAGAGGAGGTAGACACAAAGGAAGAAATAAATGAGGAATTGTTCGAACATTCCAACAACCCTAAGGTTCTTAAACTAATGGACAGGTTGTTGAGAAAGGACCCAAGCTCCTATTTCTTCAAGTTAGCACAAAGTGGTGCTAAATTACTAGTGGATTTCAATGTAGAAGCTCTGAAGGATTCCAACCTTATTCCCTTAGGGGATAACTCAGTTGTAAGACAAATAATTGAACCTCTAGAGATGCCAAACATGCCACCCGTGTTCTCACAAAATGGTCAACCCAAAGAGAACCCCTTATTCAGAAAACCAACTTAGGTTGAACAAGCAGGAGTGGCACAATTGTATCAAGGAGGATCATAATATTCTAAACCACAGAACAAAAATCCTCCTCTTGGACAATATGTACCTCAGAATACCTCAAATATTGACCCTTCCCAGAATAGTCAATACCTTCAACAGGGCGAAACATAGGGCCCCCCTCCAAATAGTCAATACCTTCAACAGGGAAAAACATAAGGTCCCCCTTCAAACAATCAGTACCACCAACAAGGTGGACCACATGGTCCCCTTCTGAACCAACAATACCCGCAACAGGGTGTGCCACATAGCACCCTTTTTCAGTCAACCCATCAACAAGGTGTCCTGCTAATGCATCAATAGGGTAACCTTCAGTTTAGTCCTACCTCATAGTAAGGTGTACCATAGAGCACCCTTTTTTAGTCGACCCATCAACAAGGTGTCCCACTAACACATCAATAGGGTAACCTTTAGTTTAGTCTTTCCCAACAACAAGGTGTGCCACATAGCACCCTTTTTCAGTCGATCCATCAACAAGGTGTCCCACTAACACATCAACAGGGTAACCTTCAGTTTAGTCCTACCCAACAGCAAGGTGTGCCACAAAGCACCCTTTTTCAGTTGAACCATCAATAAGGTGTCCTGGTAATGCATCAATAGGGAACCTTCAGTTTAGTCCTATCCAACAACATGGTGTGCCACATAGCACCCTTTTTTAGTTGACCCATCAACAAGGTTTCCCGCTAATGCATCAACAAGGTAACCTTCAGTATAGTCCTGCCCAATAGCAAGGTGTGCCACAGAACACCCTTTTGCAGTCATCCCATCAACAAGGTGTCCCACTAATGCATCAATAGGGTAACCTTCAGTTTAGTCCTGCCCAACAGCAAGGTGTGCCACAAAGCGCCCTTCTTCAGTTGTCCTACCAACAAGGTGTCCCGCTAACACATCAATAGGGTAACCTTTAGTACACTTCATCTCAGCAACAAGGAGCTAACCCTCCTTACACCCAACAAGGACCTAACCTGTTCTATGCCCAAAATAGTTACCAAGGTCTTATACCTTCACAATAACTCGATATATGACAACAAGGTTATTATACACAAAACTCACAAAAAAATGTGCCAAAAATAGACATAGAAATGAAGCTAGAGGCCATCACCCAACAGGTAGTGGGCATGCAAGTTGAAAAATAAAAGAAAACCTATACTATCCAAGAGATATGCCCATTCTCGTTTGATCAATCTGTCACTACAATACCCTTTCCAAAGGATTTTGAAATACCCAGGTTTGACAAAAAATACAAAGGAAGAGGGGACCTAGTAGAGCATATATGTGATTTCTTTGTATCATGCATGGAAGTACGAAACAATGAATCATACCTCATGAGACTATTTCCACGTAGCCTTACGGGCCATGCTATGGAGTGGTTCACCCGTTTGACACCAGCAGTCAAAACCTTCGATGAACTATCTAACAAATTCATAAGTCACTTCTCCTTCAACATTGAGAAAGATGTCACCATCACAAGCTTTTCCACGATCAAATAGAGTTAAGGAGAATCTTTTATATCCTACCTATAGCAATGGAGACACAAGGCTAGTAGATGTAAATGGCCCATTCCCAACAAGGAATTGGTGGACATATTCATTACCAACGTCTTACTTGAGATCAATTATCAACTCATAATGTTATGTCCAACAGAATTTGAAGAAACCATTGAGAAGGGATTAAATATTGAGCAAGCCCTCATTACAAGAGGAGCGCTTAAATCAAACAAATCAAAAGACAATCCATCTAGTTCGAATGAGAAACCTAAAGTCTAGGCTAAAAAAAAAACATCACAAATGATGGAGTGGTTGATGCTAGAGCATTATGGCATGCACAAAACACAACTCAAAACAAACCATAGGTAGCATATACAATGTATGTTCCAAACAATGCGCAAAATAACCAAAATACCTATCCCAAGAACAATCAGGTTATGAACCAACAAACAAATCAGGGAGGGCAGCAGAGGCAGTACGATCAACCAAGGAGGCAATTCACAGTACTAGGCGAGTCATTGGAAATAGTCATGCGTAAACTAGTACAATAAAACCTCCTTAAAACTAATGATCTTCCAAACTATGAGGAACCTACTTTCAAAACACCGTGGTATAATGAGGACTTGTTCAACTTCCATATGATCAAATGGCACACCTCAAATAATTGCATGAAACTTAATAACCTCATCCAAGATTTGATAGACAAAGGGGAGGTAGATGTCGAACATCATCCTGGGAATAAGGACCTACAAATATACTCAAACCCAATCCCAAACCATGCCAAAAGAAATGACAAAGTAAAGGAACAAGAGTACCATAATTCTAATTACACATATGGGGACACAGTTTTAGGAACCCTCTCACAAGTTGATGATAATAGGGAAAATGTAGTGACTCTACGAGGTGGAGAAAACAAATGTAATGTAACCACCTGTCGAGGAAGAGTTACAATTCAAGGAGTCCCCCCAAACCTACAATCAAGTCACCAAATGACTACAGTATTGTGGAATAATTAAAGAAAACAACTGCCTAATATCAATCATGGAGTTGTTAAAAATATCACCTACCCATAGTGAAATACTTGAAAAGGCATTGGAAACAACAATCCCTAATGACCTTAATCCTAGTCAGTTCCAAGCCATGGTTGATAAGATCACAAGTAATCATTTAATCTTTTCTGAGAAAGATCTACCTTGAAGAACATTCCACAACCAATCCCTCTACATAGAGGTAGGTGTTCATAAAACCATGGTCAAATGGGTATTGATAGATAATGGTGTAGGTTTAAACATCTGTACCTTAAAATTTATCAAATAGTTGGGGTATTCTGACAACATGATTGACAAAGGTAAGAGTATCACAATGAGGGCCTACGATGACCTTTCTAAAGGAACAGTTAGGTTACCAGTGTAAATATGACCAACCATCACATAAATCAATTTTCAAGTATTGGACCTTGAGTTTCCATACAACCTCCTCCTAAGATGCCATTGGATTCATGTATTACAAGCAGTCCCTTCCACTTTTCATCAATGCCTAAAGTTTCCCCATGAAGGAAAAGAAGTAACACTATATGTCGATCCTGAGCCTTTTCATTTTTGTGCCAAGTTAGATGAGAAATACAATAAAATCCAATGGGTGCCTAGCAACAACATAACATTTCAATATTTTTCTTATGTTGACCCTTCCACACTTCCATCAACCTCAACCAGAAACACCTCAAGTAGCCAACCAAAAACGAAAGCCAAGATTGAAGTACTTGACAAGGGTAATGAGATTTACTATTTCAACCAAGCATTCTGCATCGACATGCTTCCACCAACACCCAGAGTATATGGAGTTTCAAAAGAGATCAAGATAGTGCAAATGATTTCCAAGCCCACTATCTTCACTAGGTGGGGAGACATGCAAGATGAAGAATATTTGAGGACTTGTCATTTATGATCTATAAGGAAGACCAAGGAAGAATAATATTGGGCTAGGTTATAAGCCAAAAGATGTGGTTATTCCAAAAAATAGACGAACCTCTTGGAAGAAGTGAGAAACTTTTGCTAGCGTTAAGGCATTGGATACCTATCATACCTTAGACAAAAACTTACCTGTTGAAGACTTATTTGATAATTTTAGCATTGATAGGTTCCCTCTCCAACATATTCAAACCATTCCCAACATCTACTACAATTCCGATATAAACTCTAATGAATACGAATGAGATTCTCCTTCCTTTGTCATTGGATATGATTCTCTCACTTCTAGCAATGATAACCTAGACACTTAGTGGGAAAAAGACACCCGAGCCATACTGACCCTTTTGTCCACTTCCATAACCTTTGCAGATCAAGATGATAACCTCCCACTCTGTTACCCACAACTCATAGATTGGGATCAACAAAAACATACACCTGTTTTGGATCAATTCTAGAACGATGAGGAAATCACGGAGTTCATGGGACTTCGAACAAACATACCAGTAGGAGACCAAAAAGCAGGGTTCATCATGGAACTTGAACAAGAGGCATACTTTTGTGGAGAGATTGAATCTTCCAGTTCTAAAAATGAAAGAAATAACATAAAAATATGGTCCCCTAGAGAAAACCATCTTGTGGCTCTATCGGATCCAGAAAAGAGGAAAATAAAGGATGCATCCAAAGGTGAAAACCTCTCAGAGGCACCCGAGGATGGAAGGTTCAATCTCCCCATATCAGAATAGTAGGAAAGATCAACACTTCTAGTAGAATAAGCAGAACCCATAAATGTTGGCACAATAGAGGACCAAAAGATAACCTACCATGCGACATCACTTGACCCAGAAGAAAAAGACAAGTTCACAACTTTCATCAACGCTCGAAAGGTAAATTTTACATAGACCTATGCCATGCTTGGACTAGATCCAACATTAGTGGTACATCATCTAGCTATAATCCATGGAGCAAAGCCTATCAAGCAAAAACTAAGAAAAATGCATCCATAGATAGCATTATTGGTAAAGATAAAGCTAAAGAAACTACTAGATGTGGGTTTCATCAGACCCATTGACTATCCACAATGGATATCAAATCTAGTACTAGTGTCCAAACCTACTAGGGGCATAAGGATATGCACATACTTCAGAGACTTGAACAAGGCATGTACAAACAATGACTTTTCATTGCCAAGTATAGGCATGATTGTAGATCTAACAACATGGCATGAGATGCTATCCTTAATGCATGGTTTCTCCGGATACAACCAGATAAAGATCTCTCCAGATGACCAACACAAAACAACATTGACTTGTGCATGGGAACATTTTGTTGGAATGTAATTCACTTTGGTCTAAAGAATGCATGAGCGACATATCAAAGAGCAATGATGACCATATTTCATGATATGCTACACACAATCATGGAGTACTATGTGGATGACTTTCTAGCAAAGTTAGTCAAAAGGGCAGACCACTTGAAAAACTTGGCCAGGGTATTTGATCATCTTGAACAGTACACTCTGAGACTCAATCCTAAGAAATGCGTATTTGGAGTAACATCTAGAAAGCTGTTGGGGTACATAGTGAACCAAAATTCTTTGTAGGAGGTTGCTCTCTTACACTTCTAGGGTTTTTCACCTAAAAGGAGAAAGGTTTCCCACAAAAATTTGGAGGTTCACTAAAGACTAATGCTATTATGATATAAATATGTCTAAATGCAAAGAACTGATAAAAAGAATGATTTATTAATGCAAAACCTAAGAAATGCAACTTGTTTGAAAACACATTGTGATATGAAAAATGACCTAAGAATGCAAGTAAACAATAACAAAATTAAAAAAAACTAGAGAGGTGCAGTTGGAAATGGAAATGTGATGTGGAGAGGCTCTAGAATCCTACAAAATTGATTGGAAAAGTAGATTGGGACACTTATGCCAAGTTGGGCGACTTAGTCTTGTTTCAGGGAGATTCTTCCAGAACAAATTTCTGCCAAATGGGTACTCAAAAATGTAAAAGTCAATTTTCAGGCTTGACAGTGGGACTAATTTTCCATAGATGGAACCTTAGTCCACCTGGTAATCTCAAGAAATTCAGGACAAGAATTTGTAGCTTTCAGTCTACACTTCCCTTGCTGATAGGTGTCCGATTCAGATTTTGCAGAAAAAGGATTGAAAGAGGTCTCCAGGCTTCAATTAGGGCTTTGTTGAATTTGATGAATTTAATGGATTGAAAACACCTTTTTGACGCCTTTCTCTTTGACAAATTTGCATACAAGACCTGCAAACACACATGCAAAGAGGGGAAAAAGTGTTAAGGGTTAGAGTATAGGGGTTTGCCTTGGTCAAACCCGACTTGGTAATCAAACCTTAGATAATGAAATGAAATAAAGAGAGAATGATGAATGAATAACATGCAATGTCACAAACTCACCAAACCCTTGATGTTGAAATCTGAAGATATGCAACAAGATGCTCCAATGGATGCTTGAAAGTTCTTAGAATGCTTGAGAATGATTAAGTAAATGAATCAATTGCTTGAGTGAATGAATTAGGAATTAGGAGATGCAAAATGAGGGGAAAACCATTTATTTATACTTGATTTTCCAATATTTCCTGAAAATAACACATCATAGGCCGACCTTAAGGTTAAGAGAATAAAATCCCACTAGAAAAATAAAATAATTTTAATTTTTGTGCCTAGTGGGACTAAGTCACCCCAGGTGGCGACTTAGTCCCACCGGAGCAATTTTACTGGGTGTCAAGAATTAAAGTGCATTTAATAATGTTTAACGAGAATATTCTAAAAAATATACTTAATTAGGGCTAAAAAGTGTATTAAGGGGTCATTTAAACATAAGAAAAGGGTTGAATTATAGTGATGACAAGTCTAGAAAAGCATGATTGTTTGCTACAACTCTTTACAAAACTTTGAAATAAGACTTGGTAAGTGATGAAAAAGGGTTATTTAAGTAAATTATAATGAAAGGGTCCTAGAAAAGTGTGAAAGTGGGTTACAACACTTCACAACACTTTTACAAGACATCCTAGAATTCTTAATGATTCTCAAGGGTCTAAGACCTAATGTGAATGTGTTGACCACATTACAACATTAAATCTAGGAAAAATCAAGCCAAAGTCCATGAGAGAGACTCAAGTGAGCCTAAAAATGTCCAAATATACATTTTTTGGTGACACATTAAGTCCCCACCTTAGTGAGAAGATGAACTTGCTTCAAACTCACACTAAAGTAGCCCAACATGTGTATCAGGAGGGATCCAAATGCACCCACGCTGGTAAGATGAGACAACAACAATCAGGAGGGATGAACAAGCCCCCAGGATCAAGATCCCAATATAAAGGAACACACATGAAAATGATGAAAAAGAATGAAAGAGAGAAGTTGAAAGAAATGAGAGTTAGATCAAGCTTTGATTGTTTATCCAGCCTGTTGTGGATCAGATCTAGGTTGTTTGTTCGAAAAAAGAAATGTATACTCACTTTGAGGTGACAAAAGCTAGGTGAGAAGGCCTAAAAGGTGAGAAACATACAGTCATGGATGGTATGCACTCACACACATGTAGGTGGCTATGGGGAAAATTCATGCCTCAGAATGGGCTTCCTACTCAACCATACCAAATTTATACCTCTTGATAACTTTAGTAAGGTGCCACAAAGGAAAATGTCATTTCGAGCTTCACGAGCCAAGCAAAACTTCATATGCTTGGACATCATGAAAAAATGTGATGGAACTATAGGCATGCAAGTTTTTTTATGCAAGGTGGCCATATAACAAATACAAAATACAACATGCAAAAGATGTTCAAAGGAGTATTAATTAGTTAATGCGAGGTCTATAACTTAGGGAACATTGTGTTTAATGTCTCCAAGAGAGGAACAATCAAATAATAGAAAATTCACAACTTAGGGGATGCAGTGCGTCACATCAAGCCACTAAGAGGAATGTAATATGCTAAGATAGATCACGCTCATGAAGGAAACTACATGCAATGTCATCCATAAAGCGAAAAAACACATTGTATGAAGTTACAAGGTTGCACTAAGAACCAAGAAAAAGGAAAAATGAAAATGAATAATGCCAGTGTATGCCCCCACTTTAAAGGAATTGCTACACACTGTTCTGTGAGAAATTACTTTAAAGTAGCGAATTAAAAGTGCAAAAAGAAAGAAGACATGAGAGCCAACTTGGAAAGCCCCTATGCCAAGTCATATGTTTCAGTAAGGCTGCGTCATGTGAGAGAAAGGAAAAAGAAAAAGAAGGGGTTTCCCCCAAAATGAAAACACCAAACACTCAAGGGATCTATGGATTTGGGGTCAGTATGTTCTTTGCTGTAATGTTTTGTAAAGATAGCTTGAAATTTTCATCATTCCTTGAATACATAGAACTGGAAGAATGACACAAAGACAGTGAAAACAAAGAAAAAGAAAGATCCGTTTGGGTCAACATGGAAGAGACATAGGGTGTCTCGACGCTTTGCATCATGCCCAAAAGGAAAACAAAAGCAAAAAGAAAATGAAAAGGTGAAAGAAAAATGAAAAAGATATTGGGTCAACATGAGAGAGACATTTCAGTCTCAATGCCTTGCGTCATCCCTAAAAGGAAAACACAAAACAAAAGCGAAAAATAAAATAGAAAGACCTATTGGGTCAACATGAAAGAGACATTTCAATCTCAATGCCTTGCATCATCCCCAAAAGGAAAACACGAGAAAAAGGCAAAGGAAAAAGCGATGTACGACATATAGAAGAATGGAGGTACAAATAGAAGAATGTCACAAAGAGAGAAGAACATCAAACATCACGTTACGGGGGAGAACACGTTACACACATGCAAACACACAAAATTAAAATTAAAAGAAAATGAAAAAGACTAGTAAGGAAGATGCAAGTCAACCATCAAGCAAGTCATCGACCTCCCAATATCAATAAATATAAGCGGAAGGTGAATAATGAAGCTAAGGGACAATGACAAATGCATTACTGGGACAAGGCTAGCAACTTCTTGCCCCAACTGAGTGTAAGACAAGAATGGGACGAGATGGGTGATGGGAGATGTCATGTAATAGTGAGAAGAGAATGCTCTACAACTATTACATGATGAAGGGTGTGTAATGGTGGTTTATGGAATTATTTCTAACAGGTTGAGTCTTTTAAGTATATGTTGTAAAGTGCAAAATTCATCGGTGAGATGCCTGAGAGTCCAATGATATGCACAATATTTGTCATTTTTAGGATGCTTGATTCTTGTGGGAGGAGGCATAGCAATCCATCCTCCATTAACAAGTGCTTCCAACTTGTGTTCAATACTTGTGAGATTTTGTAAAAATGGAAATATTTGAATTTGTAAAGCTTGTGTTTCTTGCTACATTCACCCTTTTCTCAAATAGGAGGAGGAGGAGGACCCAAAGTGATCCTATCATCCTTGTCATTATTATCATGTAAGGTTTGTTCATGAGGAAGGAGAACATTCAGATTGGGAGGGGAATCAAAGACCACCATGCCATCATCACGAAGTATCCAATATTCTAAAGGAGGCTTACTTTCATGAGGACGATCTTGATAGCCTAACCCGGTTGTGTTTTCATCTTTAGGGATTTTTTCTAATAGTTGATGAATGTTATGTTCAGTTGTTGTGTCACATCCTTGTTTGCTTAATATGGTAAAACCTTTTCCGTAAGTTTCTTCAAGGTTGATTGGTGTGTTTGTAACTTTGTTATCATAGAATGGTTGAGGAGTTGCTTGTTTAGAGGAACTAGGTCCACCTGATGGAGGGAACTTAGGTCCTTCATTTTTTTCAAGATGTAAGTAACCAAACATATCAGAGGTGAGACTGTAGGAAGGTCTTGTTGTTTCGTGGATAGATAAAAGGATGCATTAGCTTCAAGGTTGTCAAGACATTCATTTAAGAACTAATTCATGTTGTTATCATCTTATCCAATGATGCCAACATCACGAGGAGGACATTCATGAGGAGTTGAAGGAGCATGAGGAATCTCAAGGTCATTAGGATTAGTTCCAAAGGCACAATTTGACATGTCAACTAAAGATTTTAATGACATCCAAAAATTATTAAAACAAAAATCCATGATGTAAATGAATGAAAGAAAACTAAATAGAATAAAATAGAAAATTTGGAAACTGTAACAACAATAAAATAACATAAAACATAAATGCAAAAAATGCCAGAAAATACAGTGTAAGATGTGCAGGAGGATTAAGTTGCCTAGTGTGGTAGAATTAGTCCCAGTGATGATTTTTTTGAGATTTTTTTGAAATTTTAAATGAAATTTGATGATTTTCAAATGTTCAGATGCAACTATAGTATGAAAATGTATAATTTTGTTGTTTTCCAATGAAATAAAATGCAAAAATGCAAGCTATATGAGCTTTTCACTAATGCAATTTTTTAAAACCCTAGGATGCAAATTAAACAATGCAATACCTAATGCGATGTTGATGCAAGTTAAACCTAGGATACAAATGCACTTGAAATCAGAAAGAAAGTGTTCAAAAATAGGATTCACCAAAATAAACCAGAAATTTTTGTAGGAGGTTTCTCTCTTACACTTCTAGGGTTTTTCACCTAAAAGGAGAAAGGTTTCCCACAAAAACTTGGAGGTTCACTAAAGACTAATGCTAGTATGATTTAAATATGTCTAACTGCAATGTCCTAAATGCAAAGAACTGATAAAAAAAAGATTTATTAATGCAAAACCTAAGAAATGCAACTTGTTTGAAAACACATTGTGATATGCAAAATGACCTAAGAATGCAAGTAAACAATAACATAATTAAACAAAATTGGAAAGGTGCACTTGGAAATAGAAATGTGATGTGGAGAGGCTCTGGAATCCTATAGAATTGATTGGTAAAGTTGACTGGGACACTTACACCAAGCTGGGCGACTTAGTCTTGTTTTGGGGAGATTTTGTTGGAACAAATTTCTACCAAATGGGTACTCAGAAATGTAAAAATCAATTTTCAGGCCTGGCAGTGGGACTAATTTTCCACAGATGGTGACTTAGTCCACCTGGGAATCTTGGGAAATTTAGGATAGGAATTTGTAGCTTTCGGTCTGCACTTCCCTTCCTGACAGGTGTCTATATTAGATTCTGCAGAAAATGGGCTGAAAGAGGTCTCCAAGCTTCAATTAGGGCTTTATTGACTTTGATGGATTGAAAACACCTTTTTGACACCTTTCTCTTTGACAAATATGCATACAAGACTTGCAAACACACATGCAAAGAGGGGAAAAAGGGTTAAGGGTTAGAGTATAGGGGTTTGCCTTGGTCAAACCCCGATTTGGTAATCAAACCCTAGATAATGAAATGAAATAAAGAGAGAATTATGAATGAATAACATGCAATGTCACAAAATCACTAAACCCTCGATGTTGAAATCTAAAGATATGCAACAAGATGCTCTAATGGGTGCTTGAAAGTGCTTAGAATGCTTGAGAATGATTAAGTAAATGAATGAATTACTTGAGTGAATGAATTAGGAATTAGGAGATGCAAAATGAGGGGAAAACCCTTTATTTATACTTGATTTTCCAATATTTTCCAAAAATAACACATCACAGGCTGACCTTAAGGTTAAGAGAATAAAATCCCGCTAGAAAATTAAAATAATTTTGATTTTTGTGCTCAGTGGGACTAAGTCGCCCCAGGTGGCAACTGAGTCCCATCAGGGAAATTTTATTGGGTGTTGGGAATTAAAGTGCATTTAATAATGTTTAACGAGAATATTCTAAATAATACACTTAAGTAGGGCCAGAAAGTGTATTAAGGGGTCATTTAAACATAAGAAAGGGTTGAATTAGTGATGACAAGTCTAGAAAAGCGTGAGAGTTTGTTACAACTCTTTACAACACTTTGAAATAAGACTTGGTAAGTGATAAAAAAAGGGTTATTTAAGTAAATTATAATGTAAGGGTCCTAGAAAAGTGTGAAAGTTGGTTACAACACTTCACAACACTTTTACAAGACATCCTACAATTCTTAATGATTCTCAAGGGTCCAAGACCTAATGTGAATGTATTAACCACATTACAACATTAAATCTAGAAAAAATCAAGCCAAAGTCCATGAGAGAGACTCAAGTGAGCATAAAAATGTCCAACTATACATTTTTTGGTGACACACATAGTATCAAGAAGAGGGATTGAAGTAGATCCGACCAAAGTAAAAGCAATAATAGAGATGCCTCCGCCAAAGACACTAAAATAGTTGAGGAGCCTAGAAGGGAAGCTACAATCCATCAGGCAATTATCACATAATTGGCAGAAAAATGTCACCCTTTCACTCATCTCCTACACAAGGACATCACCTTCAAGTGGGATGGGAGATGTGACCAAGAATTCCAACAAGTCATGGAGTACCTACTTACTCCTCCTGTACTCATGCAACCTATCCCAAAAAACTAAATGATACTTTACGTGTCTACCACACAAGCAACACTGGGAGCTCTCTTGGCCCAGCTAGATGATAACAATAAAGAAAGGGTAGTCTATTATATTAGCAAAACACTAGTGGGATATTAACTAAACTACTTGCCCATTGAAAGAGCGTGTCTCTCAGTCATGTTTTCAACACAAAAGTTGAGACACTGCATCCTAAAAAAAAGGTCAAGCTAATTTCTAACGTAGACCCACTCAAGTACTTACTAGCAAAGGCATCCCTAACAGGCCGAATAGCCAAATGGATGATGATCTTGAGTGAATTTGATATAGAGTATGTGGATAGGAGAGTTATCAAGGGAAAAAATTATAGTAAACCAACTGGCCGAAGCACCCTTAGATGATCATAAACCTCTCATAGTGAATTTTCCAAATGAGAGTATCTAGATGACAGCACAGATAGACCAATGGACTCTATACTTTGACGGGTCCCATACTCAACATGGATCTAGAGCTGGTATTCTACTTATCACACCCTAAGGAGATAGTATACCCAAGGCCTATAGGATTGAATTGCCATGCACGAACAACATCTCAGAATACAAAGCTCTTATCACAGGGTTAAAATGGTTATTAAATGGGGAATAAAAGAGCTACATGTCTTCAGAGACTCTTAGCTAGTGATCAGACAAGTGAACGATGAGTACTAGACAAAAGATGAAAAATTGCTACCATATAAAAGGATGGTGGATAGATTAAAGGAATACTTCATCAGAATAACCTTTGAGAAAATTCCTCGGATCAATAACAGAGCTGCCGATGCAATGGCAACAATAGGCTCACTGCTTGATATTCCCAAGAACGTGTGTAAGTATGAGTTCCTCATGGAACAACTATTTGTACCAACATTCGACATCCCAGAATCAAAATTGGTATGTGTTGTTGTTGGTCCTAACTCCCCATGGTACCAAGATACCTTTGACTGAATCCAACATGGTACCATACCACTTGACTTAACGACCACCCAAAAGAAAACCTTCACTCGCAAAACTTCCCGTTTTACCATCTTAGGAGATACCCTATATCGTTGTAGTCTAGATGGTATGTTACTCTGGTGCCTTAACATAGAAGAAGCACAAACAACCTTACAAGAGGTTCACAAAGGTATTTGTGGATCCCACTTTGGTAGACTTAACCTAGTCCAAAAAATGCTCAGAACAAGATACTACTAGCCCTCCATGGAACAAGAATGCATACAATATTCTAGAAAGTGTCAACAATGTCAACAACACAGTGACTTGGTTCATGCACCAGCATAGGAATTGAGACCTATAACCACACCATGGCATTTTTCACAATGGGTATTAGACCTGGTAGGCAAGATATCACCAGCTTCATCCAACGGGCACAAATTCATTATCATAGCAATAAAGTACTTCACTAAATGGATAGAGACAATTCCATTGACCTATATCACTAACAAACAGATATCAAAATTCATTTTGAATTATCTCATCTGCAGGTATGGAATTCCCTAAGCAATAATAACAGACAATGGAACCCCATTCAAAAATTAAGATGTCCAAGAGCTCTGTTCCCAATTTCTATGCAACATTGATTTTCCATGCCCTATTACCCCCAAGGAAACGTTCAAGTTCAGGCATCTAACAAAACCATACTGAAAATACACAAAAAGATTATTAATGAAGTTAGTTGTGATTGGAATTTGTAGCTAAACCCAACCTTATGGGCCTATCGAACTAGCATTCACACACCTACTGGCGCCACACCATTTTCCTTGGTCTATAGATTAGAAGTCGTCTTGCCTATTGAGGTCTAAATCCCTTCGTTGTGAGTTTCACTAAAAGGCATGGTCAACAACGAAAAATTAGGGTATCCAGGCTAAATGAATTAGAACTCCTAGATGAAAGGCATTTGAGCGCGTTAAACCATCTGTAGGTTTATCAGAATCAGCTCAAACGAAACTATGACAAAAAGATCAAGGATAGGAACTTTCAAGTTGGTGAATTATTCCTCAAAGAGAATCAAAAGGTACAACTAAATTAGGATGGCAAAGGAAAATTTGAACCCAACTGGTTAGGCTTGTTTTTCATCACAAGAAGCTACAACTTTGGGGCATATCAGTTAGCTACTCCTGAAGGAGAACCTTTAGCCAAACTGCTGAACAACAACCACCTCAAGAAGTTCTACACATGAAGCACATCAAAATACCCCAGGAAAAAGGGTAAAAAAAAAGGGATAATAAATACAAAAAAAAAAAAGCAAGAAAAATAGTAAAGAGAAATAAAACGTTCTCTGAGTGAAAACCACTTTGTGGTGCTCCTAGAATAGGTACCATAGTGAAAACTTGGAAAACAGGTGCTATGTTTGAATAAAACTTGCATCATTATCTATCGGTACTATCCACATCATCCACCCATTAATTTCAAAATAAAACAGTGTATCCAACCATGGTTTGTCATTGATTAAGGAAAGTCATCTTGTCAACAACTAGGGGCAGTTTCAAAAGGCTGGTCATGGATTAGATCTTTAAACGTCCTATCATGATCATGAAAATAACAAAAGATAAAAAACAACAGAAACAACAAAAAGTCAAAAACATCTAGAAAACCACAAAAGATCAAAAACATTTGAAAAACATAAAAAAAAAACATCATGGGGTTATTCCTTCACTCAAACAGTCTAAGATATCAAAATTTTCTTGAACCTCATAGCTAGTTCAAGTAGATTTCCCACAACATATCCTCTAGACACAGAATGGAATATCAATCTAAATTATCAATGTTATTTACCGAAAAATAGTTTATGCTTTGAGTCAAATAGTCAAACTACGTGGTCTCTGCATGTACAATGTAGGAAAGGCTTATTAGCCCCCAAGACCCTAGGTCAATCCCCTTAGGTTTCTAACATGCTTTATTTCAACTTAGTCAAAAAATACAAAATCCAAAAAAAAAATAGTCAAAAATACAAAATCCAAAAACACTCAAACCAAGAAAGCTACGAGCCTCTGCATGTATAGTGTAGGCAAGGCTTATCTTTGATGAGCCACTGAGGCCCTAGGTTAGTCCCTTGAAAACAAAAAAAACATCATAAAAACTTAGACCCATCCTATCATCACAATCCGCAATAAACTGTTCATCCATAATAAAAAAATCGTGATGCTCACCTTTTGACAAAACAAACAAACAAAGAAAGCAAACATCAAAAGCTAGAACTTTCAAGTAGACAATCAAAAATATTTGATTACAAACAAAGGAGAACAAGTGCCAAGGTATTACCTACATATTGTTTGACAAGGTACCAACAACATCCTGAGATATGCCTTAACGGATCCGTTCCTACGATAGACATGATCAACATTGGATAATAGACCCACCCCAAACAAATATGGCAAATGATATAACAACATTGTTTTTTTTTTTTGTAGTCTTATTTTTATGATTGATTTTATTGACTCATTCCCAAGATCTCTCAAGGATGTCCATAAGGATTTAGAGAAAAAGGAATGGGGGCAATTGAGCATCATTTCAATTTGTTGTTTGTAAGATATTTTTTTAATATTACCATGGCGAATACTTACTTTATTGAGTGTATAAAAGTTGTATTAAAATAGTTTGTGAAGTATTTGAATGTTAGGTGTTCTATACCTCTCTGTGTGACTAGTCCAAAATGTTTTTAACGCAACCCAACCCTATACTTTAAACAAAGTTTCTGTATGTTTGGTATGAAGTAAAATACTCTTTGTTTGTTGAGTCAAAGTCCACGCAATGGATACAAAGTCACCTTGGTCATTAATACCTTGACATGAATTCCATTGATGGGGTGGCTACTGATCTTGAACATGGGCTTGCTCTTGGAGTGCTGAATCTAAACAAGGAAAAGAAGATCAACTCCAAAAAGATTGGAAATTGTACAAGAGAGATGTGGAGCATAAATACAATGTGGATGAATTCATTAAGTTCCTAGCTAAGAATCCTGGTCTCATCGACCAAAATGTTGTAGTTAGGCTAGTGGAAATCACTGAAGGCATATGATACCTATATCATTGAATGTTTTCCCTAAACTTCTTTATGTATATCTTTCGGTTTAAAGAAATATAGTGAGCTACCCCCTTAGGTAGCACTTGTCTAAAAATAAAATAAAATAATATATATATTATATATTAAAAAGATTGAGTTTCGACTTATTTTTCTTTTATACTTTTGTAAAGGATATCCATTTGTTTCATATGTATTTTTTTAAAGAATGTCAATTCCAACTAATAATATATTATATATGATATAATATATATTATATATTATATATGGTATAATATATATTATATATTATAAATGGTATAATATATATTATATATTATACATGATATAATATATAGTATATATTATATATTATATATTAAGAGTATAATATATTATATAAATTATATATTAATAATAATATAATATACTATATACTAATTATATAACATGATATTGTAAGGAAGTTAAGGTAGTGGAACAACTTCCTACACTAATCTTGAGAGGAGAAAAATGTAAAACTTTATAGATCTTTAACAGTTACAAAAACTTAACAACAAAAATAAACACAAATATCATGCATACCACAACACAAAGATTTACGTGGGGAAAAACCTTTCGGGAGAAAAACCCCATACTCAAAAAGCCGCTTAATATATTATTCAGAAATCAAAAGATTACAATACACTTGCAAAGCAAGCTTCTCACAGGAGTATCACCACCAGAGATCAAGAGACAACACGATTGCTATCAGACTCTCAGAATACACACACATCTACATACATCCCAATTGCTTATAACAAGATTTTTGGAACCTTCTAGAATTAGGGTTTTACAAGGTCATTTTTCATTTGACGGGTTAACAAACAAACTTTGACGTGTCATCAAGAAAAATCCTTGAAATATTAGCAGGAAAAAAAACTTGACGTCTTGCCACGAGTGTACAGTATTTACATGATTAGTCGCCACCTATCAACAATAAACCATATATAATTGCAAGGTTGAGACACATTTTCCCAACAAATATATATTGTATATTATATATTATATTAATATTATATTATAATGAGTATTGGTGGGAGATTGGGCCCTGAAACTTGAGGGTTTTGATTAACATTTAGCTCGTGTGTGTGGGGGAGGCTCTGTCCTCCTCCACAACTTCTTCTGTGTGGCGATGTGAAGTGGGCTTGTTCATGCCTTCCTGTGTGTGAACCCCTGCAAATTTCCTAGCCTCACTCATGTGAAGGGTGTGGGTAGTGTGAAGTATGATGAGAGGGGATATGAAACCACCTGATGGCTGAGATAAGATACCTTGTGTGGGTGTGGAGGGGCATCCACAACCAAAATCCTTTCACAACATCATGGTGGGTGAAGTCTCTATGGAAAGCGAAGGCTATGTGTTTCTTGTAGGCGTTGGATTTGTCCTGCAGGAAGGAGGGAGCGGTGAAGATGGGGGACAATGAAGAGATAAGTGCCCTCCTGGCTCCCCAAAAATTGACATCATGGTACCTAATCAAAAGTTATTAAATGCTTTTTGTGAACATGATTTCAAATTGAAAAATATGGGAATTTTCCTGGCCATTGTGGACATAGATAGGGTCCTAGAGAGGAAGTTCATGGATGAATGGTTAAATAACATTTGGGGGAAAAAAATAGAGATCTTTTTTACATACTATAGAATGATAAAAAAGGGATTGTATGCTATTTTTCTAAAAAAACATGAAATGCAAATCAAATCCCTAAATAAGTAGTTTTAGAATATTGGTAATAACATTTTTCGGGCTATGGCATGGTTGCCAAAAGCCCTCAATGATGAACTCTTGGATCTTTTGAGCCCTAGATGGCTGAAAGTTTAAAATATACCACCAAGAATATGGGCCTTCATCCCTCTCCTGATCGAGCCCTATGGAAATTTTTTAAGGATCAACAACACCAAATCAATGTTACTCCACATGGATGCAAGAATTTTGGTCTCCCTCATGCCTGGGGTAGATTTTCCAGATGCCCTCTTGTTGAAGCTCAACACAGGGGATGTCATGTGCGACTTTGAGATTCTAGGGGGCATAAACACTTGCTATCTATGTAGGAGGGAAGGACATATTAGGAGGAATTGTCCCCTAATTAGTAATAGAACAAACAATGCACAACCAAAGGAAAAACATAATCGTATTGTGTCAAAAGAAGCGACCCAAAAACCTAGCAACTCTATCGAGGTTCTAAACAATTCTCAAGGAAACTTGGCCTCCGCTATGTGTGGTAGCCCCCATAACAATAATAGCATTGGGATAGAGAATGACAAAGAATTAGAGCAAGGAAGGAGCGTGGGTGGGGATAAAACATTGACCCAGAACAATTCCAGTGAAAATGTAATGGTGAAGATCCCAAAGGACATGTCAGAGCCTTGGTCTGGTAACATAGATAATGGATCTTTGGACGAAGAGGAATTTTTTGATGCCTCAAGCCAAGACTCAAACTTTGACTTGGAAAGCAACTTTGAGAGTATGGAGACAAAATCACTTGAAACTGAGAACATGGTAGATGCACTCTTGGGGTTAGGCTATAGTGAGGCTTGTGGGGAAGGAATCCCATCCTCAACTGAGCTTGAAGGAACCTTGCCAAGCCCCCAGTATCCTGATGGAGTGGATCTTGCCTTATCCAATGAGGACCTAGAAAAAAGGGGATTGAGCCCATTCTAAAAAAAACTGCAGATAAAAACTACAAGAAGAACACCCAACAACTAGTAATGGACAAATTAAGGAGTAACCCCAGGAGTGGGGTAGGAGAGATTCCTACCCCCAACAGCCAAACCTATTTCCTAAAATATTTCAGGCTATATAAAGAAAATCCTAACAAACTGAAACAGTTGGAGGATAAGCCAGGCAAAGTCAAAGATATTGTGAATGCACTTGAAACTTGTCTGATGCCCAATTATAACCACGCTGGCATCATTTATGGGCTGGTTACAAACCAATCATTAGGAGGAGGTGATCTTCAAAATAGACACATTGGTGATTGCATTCAAGGCACCAATGGTGTAGGGCTGGCTATAGGTGAGCATGAGGTCAGTTCTCAAGGTGAGGGGGAGACATTGTAGCAGGGATGGTTGACAATGCTAGTCGAAATAAGCTTTTGGGGCCTACTGAACTTTCAAAGGATATAGGGGACCCGACATCTAAGGGAGTCCCTAAGGGAGAGGTTAAAACATAAGTTTCTCGTAGACCAAGGGGAAGACCAAGAAAAGGGACATAAATCCTAATTACAGAAGGAAAAGGTAACCTTAAACTTCTCTCCAAGCAAAAAAGGAAGAAACTCAGTGTAGTTATTGCAAGCCCATCACCCAAAAGGATGGAAGTAGAGTAGAAGGTGCCTAAATTCTTTGAGAGCTTTAGGACCGAAAAGGAATCAATCCCAAACCTTGAGTCAAATGACTTTTAATTGTATCTTATGGAATGTAAGGGGACTAGAATCCCCAGATAGAAAATAGATTGTTAGGAGGTTTTTCAATCAATGCAAATGAAAGGATGTGGTATTGCTTCAGGAAATTAAGGAAACAAGTTTTATGCTAGAAACTAACCTCAATTTCATTTTGAGGGAGTCAGTCCATTTTGTCACCAACCATGAGAAGGGCAGGGGGACAACTATTATTATTGCAAAAAGTTGGGCGCAATATATCATGAATCATGGAGTTTCCCCATGCAACATGGTTGTATGGGTAACTCTAAAAAAGGGCGACCTCTCCTTTGGAATCTGCTCAGTGTATGCTCTGAATAAATATGGAGAGATAATTAAGCTTTGGAAATGGATGTATGAACTGGAGAGCATCCCCTAGATCCTTGGAGGGGATTTCAATATGATCGAGAACCAAGAAGACAAACTTGGGGGAAGAGACATGGAATGGAATGGAAATGAAAAGTACTTCTCGTCAAGAATGAAAGGTAAACTCAAATTGATTGATCCAGTGGAGGGTCAGAAAAAGGAATTTCCAAGAATATGGTACACAAGGTTCAATGCACAAAAGAGAACTGAAGGATATATTGTAGGTTAGACAGATTCTATATAAACAAAGAATACTTCCTCCTCGACTCTCTCCGAGACGGTTGCAAAATTGAAGTTCACCCCTATAGTTTGTTTGACTACCACCCTGTTAAAATAAGGGTCCTTCTCAAGAAAGGGACGGGGGGGGGGGAGATGGAGGGGTGGGGGATTCCTTCTTAACACATATTTACTTCAGGACAAAGATTGTACAGATGCCATCCTAACCCTCAAAATGATAAACAAATGCATTTACAAAAATCTAGGTGCTATAGAAAGATGGAACCTGAATGTCAAAGGTTGGAAAGCTTTATTTCAAACCATAGGAAAAAAGAGGGATAAGGAAAGTAGAAGGGAGGAAGGCCTCCTCCAAGAATTTTTTTTGAAAGCTGAGGCGAGGCTTCAAAAGGACCCCAACAATGTGGAATTGGGGAACATGCTGGTCCTTGCTAGAGATTCATTGAGAAGACTTCAAAACAAGAAGATCTAGGGGTTAAAAATTAGGTTCAAGGTGAATTGGTTGGAAAAAGGTGACAAGGGGTCAAATTTTTTATTTAAAATCATCAAAGAAAAGAACTTCAAGGAACATATTGAGCAGATTTAGGTGGATGAAGGGATAGTTTGTGATCAAGATGCAATCAAAAGTCAGTTCCTTAGGTTCTACAAGAACCTCGTCTCCTTTGAAAGTGGTGGGATAGACTGTGATCATGCTAATGGTTTAATCAAGAGCGTCATCCCCAAGAAGCTTGATGGAGATGATGTGGAGGAGCTGGTTCATGAGGTATCTAAGGATGAAATCAAAAGGGAAATTGAATCTTTGCAAAATGAAAAGTCTCCTGAAGTGGATGGCCTTCATGTAGAATTTTATAAGGCTTTCAAGGAGTGGATTGTGGATGATCTTTTCCTAGTGTATAAAGATGCCTTGGATGTTGGATCCCTAGGGAGTGACATAAACAAAGGTATTAGTAAGCTTCTCCCAAAAGAAGGTGACAAAACCCAAATAAGGAATTGGAGACCCATAACACTGCTGAATGTATCATACAAAATTCTAGCCAAAGTCTTGGCAAGGAGACTAACCAGCGTTCTGCCCAAAATTATTAGCTCAACTCAAACTGCGTTCATCAAAGGTAGATACATCTTGGAGAATCTGATTACTAGTTGGGAGGCACTAGAATGGGCTAGGGTCTCTAAGCAAAAGGCAGCCATCCTGCTCTTGGAATTTGAAAAGGCATATGACAGGGTGGAGTGGTCTTTCATTAGACTAACCCTTGAGGCTTTTGGCTTCCCACAAGCCTTTTGCAACATGAAAGTCACCTTGTTCAAGGATGTAGTGGCCCAAGTTGATGTGAATGGTTCACACACAAAAGAATTTTCTCTAGAAAGATTAATCAAGCAAGGCTACCCATTGGATCTAGCACTGTTTGTAATTTCCTCAAATTCCTTATACTACATCCTTAGGAAAACTGAACCCTCACCAGGAGTTAAGGGTATTTTTCTCCCCAAAAATGATGAACTTTTGAATGTACAGCTCATGGATGACACAATAATTTTCCCTTTGCTGAAAGAAGAAAATGTCGCCAACCTGATGATTAAACTAAACATTTTTTTTGAAGCCTCTGGTGCAAATATCTCCCTCTTTAAGTCAATCCTACTAGGATGGCAGGAAAGTCCCCCAAAGTGGGTGAATAGGTATGGAATTCAATGGGGAGGGCCAAACCATCAAGTTAGGTATTTGAGCATACCATTTGTTGTATGCCCAAACCTTAAGGAAATGTGGAACTGGATCAAGACCAGGATTGAGAAGAAGCTTGAAAAGTGGAGTCGGTAATACCTCTAAATGGCTGGGAGAGTTTAGGTCTGCAAATTTTTTTTGTCTTCCTACAACCTATACTTTACGTCAGTTTGGCTATTCTGTAGTTATCAAGTTGAGGAGACCCAAAAATAGATCCGGTACTTCCTTTGGTCTGAAAGGAAGGGAAATAGAAAGAGGCATGTAGTCAATTGGAAGTGGTGTTGTGTTAGTAAATTTGAGGGGGGGCTTGGGATTAAAGACTTGAGATCCCAAGGTATTGCCCTAGTTGCCAAGTGGATTTTCAAGGCCTTGGTTGGAAATGAACCTTAGAAAGTATTGATTAGAAGCAACATACAAAGAACCTCTCCAAAGCATGGGAAAAGTTGTAAAAATATACCCCTAAGTGACCTTCTTAGCTGCCATCACCCCATATCCCCTGAAGGCTCAATGGTTTTCAGAAGTATTTGGAAAGCATGGGAACTTGTTAAAGAACACATACACAACTCATAGTTCCTTTAGGGAAGTACCTTATTCACACATAGGTCTATGTGGTGGAACCTCAAACACAAAGACAAACCTTTGGATTTGTTATCGGGTTGTTCAACTAAGAATTGGAGCAGTAAAGGAATCAAAATTTTTGCAGACATCCTGAAGGACAGGTTGCTAAAAGATTGGAATCAACTAAAGGCTGAGTTTCACATTTTGGATACCCAATGGAGAACTTACTCCATTGTTAGAGAGGCCTGCAGGGAATTGGAATGGTCGGTGAATTGTAAATCTAACCCAAAACAATTCAAAGAGTTCTTATGAATCGATGGGTCCAATATCATCAAAATCAATGCAAAAACCATTTATAACACTCTCTCTAGGAAATAGGATATCTATTATTTTTTGATTAAAAATTGGAATACAAACTTCAATGACAATGAATGGTAAAAAAATTTCTCAAATAATTGGTCCAAAACAACTGAACCAAGGAAATCATGTTTCATATGGCTCTTTCTCTTCCACATATTGGATTTTAAAACAAACTCAAATGAATTGGAAATTTGTAGATTGTGCAGGGTATCAGAAACAATAAAACACATATTCTTTGAATGTATATTTGCAAAGGAAATTTGGAAACTTTGTTGTAACAACTAGACATTTGGAATAATAATGAAACACTCAGAATGGATAGGGTCATTTTATTCAGGAATAATAAGTTTGGAAAGGAACAAACACTATTTTGGTCTTATGTTTCAATTGAAATATTATGGCACATCTGGAAAGCACAAAATGATGAAAGATTTAAAGGGTACTTATTGAGTCTTCAAGAAGAATCACTCTTCATAACATTGCAATGCAGGTCACTATGACTATGAAGGTGTCAAAGTTCAAATTTCTCAAGCTGTTAGAGGATGGTGTTTTTCAAATTCACCTACGAGAGGTAGGTTTAGTCACCCTTGGCAGGTTGGGAAACCAAGCTCAGAGATATTCCTTCAAGCACTGGAAATCTTTCGAAAGGATTTTAATGAAAAATTGGCAAAAGAAGCTCAGTTGGAGAACCCACCAACATTGCTTCGACTTGATGAATTTACCAGAGAAGAGCTTGAGGCAGTTGAGGCTTTGTTAGGAATGAAAGACCCAACTGGTAGTGAGGGGTCAACTACCTAAACTAGAAGAAGGCTTGTTTTTTTTTATCAGGGCACCTTTTTGGAAGTAATATACAAACTATGTATGGGGTAGATGGTACAGTTCAGAGGAATGATATGGATTTTTGGCAGGGACAACAACAACAGATAGGTACAAGGATATGGTTTTTTGACAGGAACACCAGCGATCAGATGATTTATAGGTTTTGGTTTGCAAAGCCATGAAAATGAAGATACCCAACAAAACCTCACAACAAGCCAACTTGATATAATATGTTAACTGATTGATAAATTTGTGGAATTCTATGTAATCCTCATGTATATGTAACCCACATGTAGCAGGTGCCTTCTTGATAAGCAGTAGTACTACTATATGATATATGTATATGTTGCTCAAACTATATTTAATACAAAAAATATTATATTATAATAATAAAATATATAATATATATTATTATAATATAATGTTTATATTATATATTATATATAATAATATAATGTTTATATCATATATCATATATAATATATATATATTTTTATATGATTTCATTAGAAACAGATATCCATTTAGAATGGATATCTGTTTGAATGGACATCCACTTAGAATGGATATTTGTTTCGAACAAATTCCATTTTGCTCTGGTTCTTACTATGGCAACATGCACTTTTTACCCGACCCTAGTAAAAATTCAAAGAGGAATTTCACATTTTTGGGAAAATAATAAACACCTTTTTTTTCATATTGCCACTTTTTGGACCCCCATGATCCCACACTCACCCTTTTGTGGAGGGGTACTCTACAATACATTGGCATTCCTATTTTTTTTCATCGAGGCATTATGTAACAAAATTCTTGTGTGTAAAGGGGAAATTTGGCCATCTTTTGATCAATTTGATGATCATAGTTATGATTAGGGCATCAATATTTGTGGTTTGTTTCTTGATTTTTAACTTAGAACCTCATTGATGGACAATCATTTGTTTCATGATCATTCCACTCACCGCATAATCCCTAAAATACTAATTGAAGCTTTCGTCGTACTATTTTGATTTCTACTCTTAAGGCGGTGGCCCTTTTTTCACCTTGTTCCTTCAAATAAGTGTTTGTCATGTGACCCTCCCTTGAGCAATATAAGCACCATATCTTTTGTTTTCCTTTTTTTATTTCTTGTTTTACCATTATCTCCTAACATAATGTTAACTATCCAATTTCTAATTACATTTTCTCTAATACATCACTTTCTTTCTCTTTATTTTTTCTCATCTAGGGTTGTGCTCCAATGTGGTATGCTAGGTTTATCACATCTGAGTAAGTGTCAAAGACTCTTTCATCCAATACATCTCTAATTTATTTATCCAACCCAAAGAGAAACCATTCAATTTTTTTCTTCTCTATTAAAGGTTCCTCTAGTTTCTGAGAGATTTGTTTGTTCATCTCTTGTCATATTCCTTAACTGTCTTCCTTCTTCTGTACCAAGTCTCACATTTTTCTTACACTCTCATATGGTATTTTTGGAGAATCAAAATTTTCTAAAAGTTCCTTCTTAATATTTTCCTAGTCTATTTCGTGTTTCAAATAGGTCTTCCTATACCAATCCAGTGCATATTTTCTTATATATCCAACAAAGTCAAAGAATTTATACTTGTCTTCATCAAATCCTTTTCTCTATCAAATGGATTCTAGTATAAAATATTCTCAAGAAGCTTTGGTAGTGTCCTTGCTAAATACTAAAAGTTTGATTGAAGGCTCCATTGTGTGTTTGACTATTTATTTATTTTCTTTGTGGTAGGACTCTGTCACTTTCTTCTCCTTAGTGTTTCTTATTACTATAGGATTATTTTATCTGGCTTTATCCCTTTCTAGTTTGGTCTCAAGATATTATTTTCCTAGAATCTCTTCACAATCTACTGTAAACTGTTCTTGTGGATTCTTACTCTCATCTTGTGGTATCTCTTGAATTGAAATTATCCTAGCTTTATATGGCATAGGGGATGGGTCTTGATTTGAGGGTTGTGCCTCTTTATAATTAAATTTCATATTTGGTGATATCTTTTTATTTGTGAGTGACATCTTGTTTGTTATCATTGACAAGTATTTCCCCAAATTAAACATGACTTTATTTTATTTTTATATTTCCTCATTTATTAATTTCCTCAGACCCTTATTAACCAACTGTTCCAAGTAATCTTCTCTAACATATAATATTTTCTCCAAGGTTCCTAAGAATTATAGATATGTTTCATCCAATTTGATTATGATATTTGATAAGTCTAGTTTCATTAGTGGAGTTTTAGTTAAGTGTGGTAGTGTTGGAGTCGCTTTTCTTCCATAGCCATCTACCAATAATTTGTTGCAAGAATGAAGGTGTTTTCATTGATTTCAATAGGAAGTCTACTGACTGGTGTTGTCATTGATGTCAAGTGGAAGTCTACTAACTGGTGTTGTCATTGATGTCAACTGTGGCTTGAAGATGTTGAGGATATTGAGAAAATTGATAAATAGAGTAAAATATGTTGTGCAAATGTTGTGCTCTGCATTCTTTCTATGTTCATGCTATGCTTGTGCAGATTTTAAAAATTAATCAAAGTTGTCAAAGGTTTTTATATTAAGAATTTGGGTTTTTGGATTGTTGTATAGTGCGAGATATTTTCACTAGTGTGTGAACTAGTTGTTCAATGATGTTTTCTGTGGTATGGGAGAAATGTATTTGCTCTATTGTTTTGCTTCAGGTTGTGCAGATTTTGGAAATTTCTTATAATGCTTTTATCTTTTTGTATTCTTGTTCAGTTTTTACTTGATTTGGTGCAGTATAGTGTGAGTTTCATTTATCAGTATGAAAATAAGGGTTACCAGTTGTTCTGAGTTGAATTATTTATATGATGCGAGGTTGGATGAAGTGTTTTATGAATCTTAAGTAGTTTGTGGATCATTTTGGATTGAATTCAAGTGAATTATGTTGTCTGAAACTTTTGGATTTTCAGATTGAAGCGTGTACGTAATGATTATGGTGTTTTGCATGGGTGTTGGTCGACCTTGTGTTTAACACTACATGCAAGGATTGTGGAAGCATTTTGAAGTGTGTTGGGATCTATTTGGGTCCTAATTAAAGATTTATATAGGTCACCTTTCATTCCTATCCACCACAGGAATGTTTAGGTGCCAACCTATTTTGAATTTGTATGTATAACAGCTAGTGGCCCACATTGGAGAAAGTTTTTAAGGTAGGAATTGGTATAAATATGTATGGTGTTGATGTAAGAGAGACAAGTGAAAGAGTAAGAAGTAATATAGATGAAAAATTGATATGGATGATGTATGTGATGTGATTTTGAGTAGAGCAGTGTGAACTTCATGTTAGGGTTCCTGAAGGCATCCAAAATATTTCATGTGAGATTGTGAAAGTGTGGGAGTAATTGTGGTGGACTCCTTGTTTCATTGAGAAGTGTTCTCTATTTAACTTTCTTCTTCTACCTTCTTGTATTCTTTTTGTGGCAATAAGCCCTGGCTGTGAGCCTTTTGGATAGTGTGTCATATTCTGGCAGTGAGCCCCTTTGTACCAGTTTTTATATTACTTATATTATGAGATAATCCTCATCATGGTTTTTCCCTCATTGGGATTTCCACGTAAATCTAGTGTTCTCTTGTGTATGATGTTGTGATTTTAGTTTTTGTTATCTACATTTCATGTTTAATCAAACTAACAGAATAAGGGTTTAATGAATGCTTGTGGATTTGATTATTGTTGAGGGTTTTGAAGGTTTAATTTGCTACAATTGATTTTCCCACCCTCTCAGTTGTCTTGTTCATTTCAACAATTGGTATTAGAGTGAGGTTCCTTGAAGAAGAGCTTAATTGCTTGAGGTAGATTCAGGATGGTGAACAAGATTTCTTTGGAATATCTTGGATTCGATGGCTCAAATTATGCATTCTAGAAGAAAAATATGGAAGGATATTTTTCTACTCAAGGATATGATATTGAGAAGACTTATTAGAATACATATAATCCACCTCCGAATGGTTTGAGTACAAGTGTAAAAATTAAGGCGCATGATATCAATGCTAAGGAAAGGTACACTATTGTGAATAGTCTTTCAACCACTAAATTAGTTAAAGTTATGAGTTTGAAAACTACTAAAGAAGTTTGGGATAAGCTAGAAAGTATTTATGAAGGAGATTTGAGGGTCAAACAAGCAAAGTTGTAGAACTTGAAGGTACAGTTTGAAATAATGCATATGTTTGAAGATGAAATAATTAAAGGCTAGAGAGTTGATGAGTTGGTAAGTAATATGAGAGGTCTTGGTGCAACAATTAAATAATCTAAAGTGGTGAAGAAAGTTATTAGATAATTTTTGGATTGTTAGAGTGAAAAGATATTTTCTATTGAGGAAACTATTTATTTTGATGATTATTCCAGAGAACAATTGATTGGCACTCTGACTGCATTTGAAATGAGAAAACTGAAGAAAGGTACAAAAGTAGAGACTGCTTTCAAGGCTGGTAAATTAGAGAAGGTTGAAGATTCAGGTGAAGATGATCTTGATGATGTGGAAGCTAATTTCTCGAGGAAGATGAAAAAGGGCACTGGTAAGTACAAAGGTAAATTACCTTTCAAATGCTTTAGTTGTGGTGAGATAGGTCATTATGCTTCTAGATGTCCAAAAATAACTCTAAATAATAGGAATAAGGAAAATAAAGGAAAGATGATTAAAAAGGCTTACTATGTGAGAGAAGATGCTGGTATTTTTGATGATGAATCTGATTATGGTTTGATGATGATGAATGTCTGTTTTTGGCAATAAAAGAAGAATCTGGTTCTACTAACCCTGAAAGTTGTGTGAAGGAAAGTATTCCAGAGATGAAGGATAAAGTTGAAGGTACTTTGGTATCTACTTTTCATGTCAAAGAGGATAAGAATTACTAGGTTGTTGATAGTGGTTGCTCTAATCATATGACCAAAGATAAAAGTAAGTTCGTTAAACTTGAAAAGTATGATGGAGGATTAGTTAAATTTGGAGATGATTCAGGAGCTAAGATTTGTGGAATAGTTTCAATCAATTTTTATGGTAGGAATAACACTGAAAATGTTTACTATGTTAAGGGCTTAAGACAATCTCTTGAGTGTCAAAACAATGTGTAGCAAAGGGTACAATCTTGTGTTTAAGGATGAAGCATGTGAGATCCGGAAAGGGTTTAGAACTGAGAATAGATGGAAACATCTATCAGATTAAGGGTGTTGGTGGTCATTTCTTTATGTATCATATTAATGATAGTTGGTTATGGCACTTGAGGGTGTGTCACATGAATTTTGATAATTTGGCAAGAATTAGTTTAGTTCATGTAGTGAGAGATTTACCTAGAATCACAAAACCTATCAATGTTATTTGTGAGAGTCGTGAATTTGGAAAACAAACAAGGAGTAGCTTTAAGGGAAAGGAATAATCTACTACCAGACTACTAGAATTAGTGCATATAGATCTTTGTGGTCCTACAAGGGTGAGAAGTCTACAAGGTGACAGGTACTTTATGCTTTGGATTGATGATTATTCTAGAATGACATGGGTTACTTTTCTTAGAGAAAAATATGATGCATTAGATAAATTCAAGGAATTTAAGGCTATGGTTGAGAATGAAATGGATTTGAAAATAAAATTATTGAGGTCTGACAGAGGTGGTGAATTCACCTCCAATGAGTTTAACATGTTTTGTGAAGTTCATGGAATAAAGAGGCATTTGTCTGCCCCTAGAACTCCTCAACATAATGGAGTTGTTGAAAGGAAAAATAGAACTGTTCAAGAAGCTGCAAGGACTATGATGAAAGAGGAAAATCTACCGCAAGTCTACTGGAGAGAAGCTATTCATACTATTGTTTACATACTTAATAGAGTTCATGCTAAAGCTAACAACACAAACACTCCTTATGAGCTATGGTATGGAAGGATTCCTACTGTGAAGTACTTAAGAGTGTTTGGAAGCAAATGTTACATCAAAAGAGAAGAAGAAAAAATAGGAAAGTTTGATGCAAGGTATGATGAAGGTATCCTCCTTGGATATTCTATTAGAAGCAAAGCTTACATATGTTACAACAAAAGGCTAAGAAAGATAGTTGAAAGTGCAAATGTTAAAGTTGATGAAAACTTGTATAATTCTATTGCAGTAGATGGATATGTGTTAGATGAACTTGATTGCAGAGAATTAGAAGAAAAAGTTGATGACCAAGAAGTGCATAATGAAGAGGAAGAAGCTCTAGAGAAGACCCCTAAGTATGTGCAAAATAATCATTCAGAAGATCAAATCATTGGAGATAAGAGGAAAGGTATATTGAAAAGAAGCAAAGCTACTAAAGTTGAGGTAAATTTGTGTGTACTTTCTAAAGTTGAACCTAAATCAGTGAGTGAATCATGCAAAGATGAACATTGGATGAAGGAAATGGAAGAATAACTTATATAGATAGAAAAAGAATCAAACTTGGGAATTGGTCCCTAGAATGGAAAACAAAAATATAATTGGAACTAAGTGGGTATTCAGGAACAAGCTAAATGAGAATGGAGAAGTGATACGAAACAAGGAAAGACTTGTGTGTAAGGGTTACTCACTAGTAGAAGGTATAGATTTTGAGGAGAATTTTTCTCTTATGGTTAGGATGGAAACATCAAAATGTTTTTGGAATTTGTAGCACATAAAGACTTTAAATTTTATCAGATGGATGTGAAATCTTCTTTTCTGAATGGAGAATTGGAAGAAGTTTACATGGAACAACTAGAAGGATTTCAGTTGTCAGATCAACTGGATAGGTATGCAAGTTGAAGAAGACTTTATATAGATTGAAGCAAGCTCCCAAAGCTTGGTATGCAATATTAGACAAATATTTGATACAACAAGGATTTAGTAAGGTCACCACATATAATAATATTTACTTTAAGATTGAGGAAGACAAAATCCTGATAGTATTAGTATATGTAGATGATATTGTATTTAGTGGAAATGAGGCTATGTGAAATAAGTTTAAAGAAATAATTTGAGATGTCAATATTTGGGGAGATGAATTTCTTTCTTGGGCTACAAATCAATCAAATAGATAAAGGGATTTTCATTTCATAGTCTAAGTATGTCAAAGAGATGTTGAAGAAGTTTGAAATGGATGAATCCAAACTACTATGTACTCCTATGGTGTCTGGTTGTAAATTGATCAAAGATGATGATTCACCTATGACTGATTAGAGAAAGTATAGATCTATGATTGGTGGACTGCTATATTTGACTACTACTAGAGTGGATATCATGGATTCAGTTTGTCTTGTGGCTAGATTTCAAGAAGATCCTAAAGAAATACATGTTGCATTAGTGAAGAGGATATTCATATATTTAAGAGGTACATCAGATTATGGCTTGTGGTATCATAAGGATATTGATTTCACATTAAATGCTTATACAAATGCATATTGGGTTGGTTGTGTTGATGACAGGAAAAGTACAAGTGGTGGTGCATTCTTTCTTGGATGTATATTGGTATCATGGTTGAGTAAGAAACAGGATTCAATTTTTTTATCCATTGTAGAGGTTGAGTATATTGCACATGTAGTGCCCCTCTATTCTCATCGTGGATGTGCAGGTAGTTTGTCTTTGGAACTTGGAGATGAAGGTAAAATAATAGGGATATTTAGAGGTATGTGCTAATGAGGTTTTAAGCACATGTTAAGATTAGTATATGCAAGTTTTATTTGATTATATGGACTAATCCTATCATGAGCACTATGTGATTGTCTGATCTTGACTATTATGCGATTATCTTGTGATTGTTCTTATCTTGATTGTTATGTAACTGATTGTTATGAGTTGATATTTTTACTTGGTGATGTTCTTACTAATTTGTTTGGATGAAAGGTACAGTGTCACATCACTCACTTATAAGTACCTTGCGATGTTGCGATTCCCTTTCACGGTGTGCTTGATTATATGTATATGTATATGCATGAAAATTTTGTGTGCTGCAGGTTAAAGGTACTAGGCATTGACTCCACCTGAATTGGCAGGTCTGAGCATGCCTTAAACCCAATAGAACAGTTGATCGGAGATAGTACTTGGTCCCCTACCCTAGCCATCATCATCGAAGAGGATGAGTATCTGGTTCGATACCTTGTCAGTGTTAGTTTTGTTTGTGGTCAGTTGGTGTTGCTTGAGGTCTTTCTTTTTGACTCGGATTAGGGTTCAAGTAATTGCTTGACATTTGATTTATTTAATTTAAAATTTGTTTGATAAATGTTTTGGTTATTTGATGCATTAAAATAAATTATTAAGTAAAAATTACTTTGATAAATAAATATAAATTAATTTATAAACAATCATAGTTTATAATAAAAAAAATTTGTAATGTAATATTAAAAATAAAATAAAATAAAATTATAGTGAAATGTTATAATTAATAAATAGTAAAAATAATATGATAAATAGAAATGTTTTTCATGCAGCTCATGCATACATTGAACAGATTGTCTAAAAATAAACTTTGCATGAAATCTTCAACTTTGTCTCCAGTAAATATTTCTTTTTGGGGATTTTAGAGATTTCATTGGATTTTGGTTTGGATTTTGGCTAAAGGGGAAAAATTGTCTATAAAAATTTCTTAGATTGTTGATTATGCTGGAAATTGTGGTTTTAGGAATTTGGAATTTTGGATTCGAAGAAATTGGGTTTTCCAATGAAATTTTGGGCTCGACTTCCATTCCGTTCCTTCCAAGCATTGGATCTAGGTTGGATTATAACCTTTTGTTTACATTTTCTTTCCCGTGTGTGCAATCAGTTTGATGGATTCCACTCTTTTCCTTTTGAAATTAAATGTTTAATTTTTCTACATGATGAATTGCGAATCAAAGCTGTAGTTGATCTCATTCAATTGCCTCTATGTGTCTCTTTCTGTTTCTTTCGCCATGTTTATTCTGTGCTTGGCTTTTGGTGTGTGCATTTTACATTCCCTTTGAGCATAAGATATTGGATTTTTAATTCATCTTTTCTGTTTCCTGCCAATAAAACGGCCTGATTGCATCATCCATAACTCTATTTTTACGAACTCGGTTTGTGAGAAATTTAAAGGGTTTCTTGGCCTTGTCTTCTAAACTTTGTCCAAAAATCTCAAAAACCCAAATCATAGTTTTTGAGATATGGTTGAAACACGGGGCTGCTGTCAAGCTGCTCCTCCATGGCTGCAAATACCTTTGTTTCTCCCTATAACCAACCAATGGAAGATTAGAATTTGAAATTAATTTAACACCTTACTATAATGTTTAGATTGATATTTGGAGGTTTGGGAAAAGTACATTATTTTATTGTATAGATATCTCTGTGAACTTTTTGGAATCCTTCTGAACCTGCCAGTAAAGAATGGGGAGTAGAACAAATTTAAGGAAATTCCATTGGAGTGTAGAAGGAAAGTTGAAATCAATAATTTTGCTTGTCTGTTTCTCTGCAAATTTCGGAAAAAAATAAAGAGAAAAAGAAACAAAAGATTTATAGGAATTTCATTCGGTTATAGGTTAGTTACGTTTTAGGATATAAATTTTGTTTAGATTTATGAGGAGATTCAAAAGAAAATTATTTCCATTTCATTATTTAGTTTGAATTTTCTTTATTTATTTATCTATTTATTTGTTGCTTGCATTAGAACTAGTGTTTAGGAATTGGTAAAATAAGATTATATTTGTATTGAATATTTGAATCTTGATTTTGTTCAATAACAAAAAATAAAAAAATAAAAAAAATAAAATTTGAGAGAAACAAAAAAAAGAAGAGATATTTAGAGGAACTTCAATTGGTTGAGTTAAGTTTTCAGTTAAAAAAATTAATTTCTAATTAAAAATTGATTTTTGGTTAGATCACTTAATAAATCAAAACAAAAAGGAAAAAAAAAAAACTCTTCCGATTTGTTTAATTAGAAAAGAAATTTAGAAATTTGAGAAATAAAAAATGTTCTTTAATAAAATATTTTAGCTAGGTAATTATTATTAAAATGAATAATTAACTATTATAGATTATATTGCTTAATAGTAAAAAGAAGGTTTTAGAAGGAATAAAGATGTTATTTAATAAAATATTTTAATTGAATAACTATTGGTAAATTGAGTATTTAATTTGTTATAGGTAAATGAATTGTGATTTTAGTTAAAGTGAATTGATATTTTGTGGTCATGATATATATATATATATAAGTATTGCTAATGTCTAACTCGTAATTTGTATTGCATCTACATTAATCACAAATGTTATTTAAAAAAATCAAGTGAAGTAATTTATATTGTTGATTTATTCTATTAATTACTTCTTGTTTTAGATAAGACAAGAGTAGGCATTACATAGTTATTAGGGGAATGTTAATATAATTTGAGGGTAAAATATTAGGAATATTTAATTAACGTAAAAGATTCAAATTAAAGGTAAATAATTTAGATTACTCTCTGTTGATTAATTAGTAGGTGATTATTGATTATTTTTTATAATTATATAATAGTTGATTAGTAAAATTGTTATGTAATTTAATTAATTTGAATATTGTTATTTGTGGTAGTTAATCTATCTATTGAATTATGTGGTTAAGTTAAAATGAATGATAAGAGAGTTAAAATAATGCCTTATTTAAGGGAATGCTTTCATGGTTATAATGTTGTGATTAATTGTTGTATTAAACATGTGTCTTGACTATTAGATTACGTGTTTTTGTAATTGTTAAAAGAGGGTGTCATTTGTGTCAAGTTGTTAAAGGTTGGTTTCCAGAGGCCTAGGAGGGGGTATATTTGTATGTTTGGTCCTTATGATTGTTTGACCCCAGAAGTGGTTGGTTAAGTTGTGGGTCATGTGTATTGTGTAAAATGTAAATCCTAAGGGTGTTGCCCTCCTATCTATGTATGGATTCATGAGATTTTGTAATTGTTACCTATTTTTCACTATAAGCTCAAATAGGTAGAGTTGAATCGAATTCATCATTGATAGGTACAATTTTTTTCAAGTTTTACTGCTAAAGTATTCATTGTTCATCATAAAGATCAGATTACATTTGAATTGCAGTTTTATTGTGCAATTATTTGAAACAGAAAATTGGAAATTTGCATAATAATGTTTTTTATTCATTTTGTAAAAACATTGAATCTCGCACAAGCCGCGAGAGTAACTGAATTTGATTATGATAATCAAATGATGAATACAAAATTTAATGATAAACTACACTATTGAAGATAATGTAAGCGCAAAGAAGAGAAATTCATCATTGCCTGTGATGATGAATCACTTTCGCTTGATGTCTTTAGTCGTCGCGTCTCCAAGCTGCAATAGACTCGTTTCCACGCTCCATGAACCTGCAAGATTGTAAAAGATGATGTTAGAGGTGTACTCTAAGCAATAATGAATTACATTCTACTTTATGCCTACGCTACCAATAGGAATGTAATTTGCATTAAATCAGGCATTCACTAGATGATTGAGTTGCAAAGACTGAAAAGAAGGAACACAAAACTTAATGGAAGCTTTCAGCTTCTTTTATTTTACTAACATGTTTGTTTCAATGTGCAGGAACAAATTCATTATGTTCGTGATTATCTTATCAGATATGTGGAGCAAAACGGGCTCCCACAAGGGTCGAGCCCGACATATCAAGAAGGTATGAATGTATTCTCTCATTCAACATTCATATATGAGTCATCAAGCATCAAAGAAACAACCATCATTTAGGACTATCATCAAGCAGTATAATAGCATGGTAAAACATACTGCAGCTACAAAAATTGATAAAGTGAATAAGACTGCTGTTACAACGTTCAAGATGGTGAGAAATGGTTACTAAAGTTTACAACAGTCATAAGAGACTGGGAAAGCATCCTTGACTGTAAACAAGGCAGTAGGGTTATGAAAAATGTAAAAAAATCATCTCATATCACAATGGTTTATACACAATAAGCAGTCAAGCCTTCAACAGATAAGTCACATGATGGCATCAATCTTTTCCTTACATATCAACTCTCATAGGAATCATTCACGAGGAAGCTCTTCTTATGCCAAGGATTTATGAATATACAATGGAGCATTACTATTTAAATTACTGCCAATATGAAGATTCAGAACATTTGAGTGCCAAGTAACCTATAGAAGTAAACATTTAGAAAGCCATATCAATATATTACAGTCTCATAATACAATAGGAATAAATCATTCATGAGTTCTTATTTAAATAACACTGCCTTATCAAGAATTTTGTGCCAAATCAAAACAATGAGAAGATAGTCTATTGTCATAAGTAATAAATCAACAATGTCGAGGTGAAGGACAATAGTCAAAGTCTACCCTTTATCAAATATGTGAAAGAACAGTCATCTAGAAGGACAACTAGTTTCAATGGCAAAGGGCAGTATTGAAGACAAGAACTCAGTGAACTCTCTCTAAGAAGACAATAATTGCAAATAAAAGAGAGATTGCAGACTTTGATGATAACCTTATGTAGTTTTCAAAGTTTCATATGCTCACAGTAAAGAAGATAGTACCATCTGCTAAGGATGACAATTTTTTGTAAAAAAGGGTTAGTCTTTAACAGTTAAGAGACCATAGCATGACAATCATAGTCAACTACAAAGATAGGGGCAGATTAAAGATAATAGTCATGAGAACTTATAAAGAAAGCATTAATCTTTAGATTTTGTTGAAGGACAACAAATACAACCATGATGGAGGACAGTGTGGTTGAGTTTCAAATTCAAGGCAATGTTTAGTATGCAAAACCATAGAAAAGCAACTGTTCAGGTAGTAAGCAATAGCTCATGAAAATAAACTACAGAGCAACATATGGTTGTCATTATTATTGCCAATTCCAATTGTTTCAGTTAGCAGAGCTGGAATAACCATCAAGCATGCTACAAGAATCTTATGAAAAGGAGTTCCCAGGAAAAAATGCAAATACCAAAAGAATGGGAAGCTACCTGTAGAGTCAAAGAATATACCGGATCTTTTGAATCAGAAATAAAAGTAGTCATGGTGATTTCATTGTTCTTGGATTACGTAGCATTGTATGCAAAGAAATTTTCATTTAGACCATCTTTCAGGATAAAGGTGATTTGGTTGCCTTAAGTGAAGGGGATGGAGATACGAAGAGTAAAGAGCTTCTGATATATGGCAGAAAGAACATGCAGCCATCAAATGCTAATAATTCCATAACTAATACATAGCATATTTCTGAATTTTTTAAAGTTGGAATAAAATATTCTACTAATGTTGAGGATCTCAGAGATGAAGATTGTTTAAGCCATGACCAAAGGCAGTAAAGAGGAACACACAGAGAAGTTAATGAAGGGCGCTCAAAGATTTCTTTCAGTTACAAGATACTTGTGTTCTACCATTCTAGGATGAGCCCAGTTTTGGAGAAAATGGAGAAATACAAAGATAAAAGATGCTCATAATGTTGTGAAGGCAGCTGTTGGTAAGAGTACAGAAAGCCCTCAAAATGGGGAAAACTATATGCAAGAATACCAAAGAATAGATTCAGTTTTCATTATCTCTGGAAATCGACTTGGAAAATAACAAATGGTACCCAGTTGAGAAGATGCAAATGAACAAAGAACACAAGCCCATGGCCTGCTATAGGAAAAGAAAAAACCCTCATGGCGGCTATTAAGACAACGAAACCACACAAAATTGTTACATTTTCGTGCAAAGTGTTATATTTTCTAAAAGAAACAACACATCAAGATCTGCACAAGGAGATACAAAGGAGAATACACTAAAAAATGCAATATAAAAGCTTCAAAAGATCTCCATGGCGGCCTTAGATTGAGAGAAGGCATCAACAAAGAACATGGAATAAAGAAATACATCAGAATATAGGTAAGCCGCGGCCTGAAAACTCAGTAGAATGCTTCAAAATGTATAAGAGTGCTCATATTTGTGACAGGAGGAGGCTTACCACGTTTTTCTGTTGAATCCTTCAAGTAAATCCATCAAAAGTAGCAGAAATGTGAAGATCTTCAAAGCTATTGAGCTGAAACCCTATCCATTGATGGCGCGGCTGAACTCTTTCCAAGTGCAAAATGTGAAGAATGAATAATATCATTTAGGGTTCGAGCTTTTACTCGCCCTAATTTGATGGGGTTGCTTTTCTTTGGTATTTTTCCCATGCTCGAGTCAAATGATGAATCATTTTTTACTATTGTTTTTTTTTAGAAAACAAAATCATTTTATTTTATCATTCCCCGTGGTCTATGACTTCCTAAGTCAAAAGACTTATTATTATTCAGAGCTGTGAGATGCATGATCAAAATCAAGTCATAATTTTTAAAAAAATAGTGAGTCACTTGCTCTCATGCATTTTGGCATGATTTTTACTTGGAGCTATATGTAATTAAATATTAATGTATCATTACATTAATATTTAAAATGAAAATAAGGAGATCACTTCCACATTAAATATTAAAATAATTATACATTTGATTATTTTTTAATATTTAATTATTTATCTTCCTTGAGTAAAATCATGCAAATAATGAGGATGTAACTGAAGAATTAAAGATCATCGACCGAAGATTGATCTTGCAAGGGTGGATTTGCAGTTATCATGGGTGAGTTGATTAAAGCAAGGTGGATTTTGCATGTTTTGGCCCACATTTAGAGATTTCCAGTTCAGTTTGAGTTACAGATTAGTTGCATACATTATGACTGCAAGTTCGAGACTGAGTTCACTCATTTTTTGCATGAGTTTGAACCTTATTTTCAGGGATTTTTGCTTCTGCTCAGATTTCACCTTGGAATTATCATTTCTATACTGAAATTGACTTTCAGTTTGATCTTTCATGCACTTTGGAGTTGCATCTTTTGTATATATTGGAAAAAGTTTATCTTTTTCCTCTAGTTCTTGTTATTCAGCCTTTGCATTCTGCAAAGTGAATCATCTTGTAACTCAGTTTCAATTTTCAGATTAATACAACAGCGTTTTACAGGTTCATTAGTTTGTGATTTGCAAAGGATTCCTTCTAATTTTCAGTATTTTCGAATTTTCCTTCCAAGTTTCAGGCATTGTTATTGTGAGGAATTTGATCGAGAAATTACTGTGTTTTCAGTTCTGAAACCTTTGATTTTTCTGTCTATTTCACATATCTATATGCAATTTAGTTTAAGTTCACTGTTTATACATTGTGCATGTACTTGATTAATCAATTTAGTCATGAAAACCTCGTTTTCCCTCAATATTGCATTAAATCAAAGCCTCTATTTAAAGCATTCAGATGATTGAGCTATCAAATCAGGTTGTGTAAATTAAAGTGTTGAGTGATTATTTGTGAGTTAGGTTGCAATTAGATTTCCAGTCAGGTGCATCACCTTTAATTTACAGTTTTTGTGCATTTTTACATACTTCTATCCCTTTTCCGGCAAGTTACCAATTATTAATTTGAGAATATTATAGGAAGCCGGCCTCGAATCTAGAGGTTCAATCTCGTTATAGGTCACCCACAACCTGAGTTTGATCCAATGTTTCAACAGATTGCTCAATTTAATTATTCAAGCGTTTGGGTGCAATCTGTTTGACAACAATAATGATATTCTATTGAAAGGTATGCATATGTGTATTGAATGAAATGCAAACCCTAAGTGTTGTACTACCTGTTCATGATGGTTAAATTGTGGCTATGGGTTGAGACATGGGTTGATGTTGTCCTGACCAGTATTCATGTGGTTATGATAAATGTTTAAGATGGTTAATGCCTTGCTCTATGTTTGGATTCATGTAATTTTGATAAGTGTGCAAGATGGTAAATGCCTTGCATGATGTGTAGGGTTTACTAGTTGCAAGTAGCGGGGTGGCTCTCAATGGAGGCCAAAACCCAAAGTGTTTCCAGGATAACCCATTGGAGGGTTTCCCAATCCAGTCATAACCTTAAGAATGAATTAGGGGGATGGGTAGATTTCACATTAATCAAGATAATGTATGCCTCACTCATGGCTCAAGTGCTCATTTAGGCTTGAGATGAGATGGGAAGTCTTGGAATGGAAAGATCAACTAACTTGTCCTCATGAAAGGTACATTGATTCCACATGAGTTTGTATGGGGGCTGGGGATTGGTAGAGGCTACCAGGACAACCCAGAATGGGGCCGAGAGCCTAGGAAGATCCACCAAGATAACCCATATCAAGCTATGTGATGAAACTCCTCCCTATTGCACTCTAGCATTCCCTAGTGGTATTTCTTCATTCTATTGTGTGAGTGCCTTTGGAAGTGAAGTAAGTGTTGTAAGTGATGTTGGAGTTGTTAGCAATGTTGTGTTGGAGTCCATGTATAACCCTTGATTATGTTCGCCAGTTGCTTTTTTGACTGTTTGTTGGATGTGGGACCTTGTGTTATCTCCTAACACGGGGGGGGTGGACCTCAGGGTTCCACATGGTCGGGTGGTTGGTGATCTTTTCTCCATTGGGTATTCTTGTTGCATGTTCATGAGCGTGTTGATTGATCATTGCACTTTGGACTCCAGTTCCTATTCCTGTTGTGAAGGAATCCTTTCATGTATTTATATATTGGAATGTATCTCAGTTTGTATCTCTTGATGTAATATTCCCACATGTATTAGGGGAAGCATGGTTGTAATTATTGTAATGATGTAACAATTAGTGATGAATTCTTCTTGTAATGAATATTGTGTAGAAATGTATCTTTCATATGACAGTTAGTAATGATCTTTAATGTTGATTATCTATTGGCATGCTATGGAAGTAAGTAATGTAGAATCATTTAATGTGGTGCTTAAAAATGGACCTTGAATATTAGATCAATCATGTAACCTTTGTTCCTTGTAATCTTGATTTGTGAGTAGCGCAGTCGAGGAACCTTAGAGGACCTAGGCTTAGATTATTATATCATGTTATGGATTGTATAGTTGCTTTTTAAAAAAAATAAAAATTGTTCCATTAATTTGACCTAGTTTAGTGTTGTCCTTTGGGGTTCCTTGGCGGGGGCGTTACAACACACAAGTATTATGGATGAGACAAACATTGAATGATATCATAATCATATATGATGAACCTATATCTATCTTTTGTGATAACACAAGTGCAATTAACATTTCAAAGAATCCAGTGATGCATTCAAGGAAAAAGCATATATCTATTAGGTATCACTTTTTGAGAGAAAAGGTTATGGAGAATGAAGTAAAGCTTGAGTGTATTCCTACAAAAGATTAGATTGTTGATATATTTACTAAGGCTTTTCCTAAGGATACTTTTGAGTATCTTCAAGAGAATTTGGGGGTTATTGCCCCTCCTTTCTTGAACTAGATGCATATGGAGATGCATAATTCCAGTGGATCTATGGATCTATCTCTTTTCTGGACTAATGTTGGTGGCTACCTCTCAGGGGAGTAGGTAGTGTCATATGTTTTCATTAAGTTGCTAATTTGTTTGGGTGTACGAGCCTAAGGGGGAGTGTTCAGAGGAAGTTTCTTGGTCTAGTGTCAAAGGAGGAGAATAATGCAAACCTTTTTCCTTTGCCATTGATGTCAAAGGAGGAGAGAGAATCATGTGAAAGATCTTATCAAAGGGAGAGAGATTCCTATAAGGGGGAGAGATTTTAGGAATATTGTGCAGGCTATCTAATCATAAAAAAGAGGAAGGTGTGTGTGTGTGTTCAGATCTATTGTGTGGTATTTGGTGGCTTTTCACATCTTGTGTTGCCATCAATGACAAAGAGGGATATTGTTCCAAGAATTAAGGTGTTTTCATTGATGTTACTAGGAAGTATACTAACTGGTGTTGTCATTGATGGCAATTGCGGGTTGAAGATGTTGAGGATATTGATAAAATTGATAAATAGAGTAAACTATGTTGTGCAAATGTTGTACTCCATGTTCTTTATGTATTGATGCTATGCTTGTGCAGATTTTACTGATTAATCAAAGTTGTCAGAGGTTGCTATATTCAAAATTTGGGTTTTTGGATCGTTGTACAGTGTGAGATATTTTCACCAGTGTGTGAGCTAGCTGTTCAGTGATGTTTTCTATGGTTTGGGAGAAATGTATTTGCTCCACATTTGTTCATTGTTTGGCTTCAGGTTGTGCAAATTTGGTAAGTTACTTATAATGCTTTTATCTTTTTGTATTCAAGTTTTTACTTGATTTGGTGCAGTATAGTGTGAGTTTCATTTATCAGTATGCAAATAAGGGTTACCATTTTTTCTAAGTTGAATTATTTATATGATGTGAGGTTGGATGAAGTGTTTGATGAATCTTAAGTAGTTCGTGAATTATTCTGGATTGAGTTCAAGTGAATTATGTTGTTTAGAACTTTTAGATTTTTGGATTGAAGCGTGTACTTAATGATTATGGTGTTTTGCATGGGTGTTGGATGAACTTGTGTTTAAGACTACATGCAAGGATTGTAGAAGCGTGTTGAAGTGTGTTGGGATATATTTGGGTCCTAATTAAGGATTTATGTAGGTCTCCTTTCATTGCTATCCACCGTGGGAATGTTTCGGTGCCAACCTATTTTGAATTTGTATCTATAATGGCTAGTGGACGACATTGGAGAAAGTTTTTGAGGTAGAAATTGATATAAATAAGTATGGTGTTGATGCAAGTGAGACAAACGAAAGAGTAAGAAGTAAGATAGATATGAGATTGATGTGGATGATGTATGCGGTGCGATTTTGAGCAGAGCAGTATGAACTTCATTTTAGGGTTCCTAAAGGCAGTGAACTGAAGGCATCCAAAATATTTCATGTGAGTCTGTGAAAGTGTGCGAGAAATTGTGGTGGACTCCTTGTTGCATTGAGTAGTGTTCTCTATGTAACATCCTTCTTCTATATCCTTGTATTCTTTTTTTGGCATTGAGCCCTTGCTGTGAACCTTTTGGACAGTGTGTCCTATTTTGGGAGTGAGCTCCTTTGTACTAGTTTTTTTTATTACTTATTCTGTGAGCTAATCCTCATCATGGTTTTTCCCTCATTGGGTTTTCCACGTAAATCTAGTTTTCTCTTGTGTATGGTGTTGTGATTTTAGTTTCTGTTATCTACATTTCATGTTTAATTAAACTAATAGAATAAGGGTTTAGTGAATGCTTGTGGATCTAATTACTGTTGAGGGTTTTGAAGGTTTAATTTGCTACAACTGATTCACCCCCCCTTCTCAGTTGTCTTGTTCATTTCAACATAATTTTCCTGATGTCCCATAATATTATATATTTCTTTCCAAATTTCTCAAGATTTCTCTTGCTTCCTCCAAATGAGAGGTCATTTTTTCTAGAGTCTTCCATTCTTACTCTATAACAATTTTATTTTCCTTTCTTCTTTTTAGTAATACCCACATCGAGACACTCAACAACACCCACATTGGCATGCTCACCCTCACTCTTCTCCATATTCTACATTCTTCTATGACGTCTTTCTTCTCTTTCCATACTATTTTTTTTCTTCTTTCTTCTATAGTGTTTTGTCTTTCCATGTTTCTTTTTCTTATCAACTTAATCTCCTCTTTAATTTCTCTAGTTTTCTCATTCCCTCCTTTTTCCATGGATGTTTATAATTTGGTGTTACATTACTCCTTTATTTCATCCGATGGTAGTTATTTTGTATCTATATTGATTGGTCACATATTTTTAGGAATTCCTTTTGGAGATCACCCTTATCTATTCTCCATCCCCTAGATGCCTAACCCTATCTCACAAGGTTGACCCCAAGGAGACAATGCAAAAAGTTATAAGGAAATTATCATATTCCTTTCTAATATCCCTACTTGAGTTAGAAATTTAATTATTTTATATTTCCTCTATACTACTTAACCAGGGTCCTGGCAACAAAATCAAATTTTCAAGAAAAGTAGGATATCATAGACTAGAGTTCTATGTCCCAAGTATTCTCTATTTAATGTATTTATACCCCAGACTCAGTAATAGGAGAGGGATATGAGATTATTCTATGTTGTGGAATCAAACAAGATAATAGAATAATGTTAGACAAAAATTAGATCATATTCATGACATACCATATAGTCTTTATTCAACCTTCATCTATTTATATAATATGTATTACATTATCATCATTCAATAAGATGTCTTACAACATATATCTTTTATTCTTTCTATCCATTCAGTAATTCATTCCTTCATATATATCTATCATTCTATCTTACTTTGTTATATTTTTTATACTTTACAAATATATTTTCCAAGTGGTACGTGACCCTTACAATCTATAATACTTCTTAGAGTTGACTTGTCAGCTGGGAGCTCCACAACCTAGTTGCAGTTGTTTGCAATAAGTTTTTATGCTATGTGTCTATGCTCTGTCAGTTTCCCTGCTAACAATTAACATTATTAGTCAAGCACTCCATTTCTTCATTTTTGTGATAAAAAGGATTATTTTCTCATTGTTGGATATTTTATATTTGATTACAGATTACCATCAATAATATCAAATCTTATTTTACCAACTAGAAAGGTACACCCTTCACAACTTTCTTGAGTAAGGTAATACTTTCATTTGTTACTTTCTTTAAATCCTCTCATGCCTTCCAACCTTTTAGCTCCATTCTAAGGGTTTTGATATTTCATATTTTTCTTGAGTTTCTTAAAAATATTCTTATTGTTCTTTATATTATTTTCACTTTCACCCTCTTCAAAAGAGATATTTAGCTCAATATTGTATTTCTTGTTGACACTTTGAAACTTCATGTCCCATATTGATCTTCATGTACACATGGGGTGCATGAGTCTTTGTAAACCTAAGGTGATATCATTTATATCCATTTACTTTGTTCTTATTGATTCTAAAAGCACTTAGGATTAAGATCATACACATTTTTATCATCATTCCATTATTTTTATTTGGCATCTCATGGAGGTTAAAAGACAAAAAATGGGGAGTGACCATTTTTGCAAGCTCCCAAGCACTCAACCCATTTCTCTCTATCCTATACTTGGGTAATTTTGAATGCTTCATTAACATAGATGTTTATATTCATGCATTTTTTCTTGTCATTTTATTTAAGTTAAATCATATTAAATTATATTACTTTTATTTTATATTTTCATGTGCATTTCCAATATTATGCTTTTGTGTTTCCACTTTCCTTGTGTAAGTATTATAGATTTCATACATGTATTTATTTTTTATTAATATTGGATGACAACATAGATTTGGGATAACAATATGACTTCAAAATGACAATGCAATCACACTAGTGTCTAAAATAAACATCTAGATTCATTCTCTAGATTTTTGTAGCTCTAGGATTTCAATTTTATAGTATATATATTTTTATCTTCTATGTTTCTATTATTTCCTATCCCAACTCAATATTTTTATCTCAAGACTAAATTTAGTTGAATTAGGTAAGAATACATTTAGACAATGTTAAGCACATTATTTGTTAACTAATATAAACAATAATAGTTTTTAATTTATTTGTCTTATCTAATGTAGGGATTAGTTCAAATCTTAAACTAGTTAGAAAATAATTTTTTTCATATTACACTATATAGATCATATTATACATTGGCCTTTACATGAATTATGGGCCACAAATTGACTAAATTTTTTGGATGTGCAATAGGAGATTTAGTTTACATCTCACCAATAACCCTTACTAGGTATCTTGCTAGTTATGTTCATCTATGTGGCTTGGCCAACCTAGGAAAACTACATTTTAAAATATATAACAACTTTAAAGAAACTTGAACAGACAAATTTTTTATATTAATTTATCCCCCTCCTGTGTTAAAAAATATTGAACCTCTACAATAAATAAAGAAAATGTCTTCTAGATTCACTCCCTAGATTCTTATAACTCTTATTTTCTAGTTTTTAGTTGATTTGTGTACCTTACTTCTCTATTTATACAATTTCTTATTCCCAACTTAGCATTTCTACCTAAAGAATAAACACAGTTTAAGTAGACAAGAATAAATTAAGAAATGATTAATTGTATAATTAGCAAATTGTCATAAATAATTATTTTAAATTTCTTAGTCTTATCTAATGTAGGGATTAGTTAAAATCTTAAAATAGTTAAGAAAACAACTTCTCCATATTGTACTATCTAGACTAGATTATATAAGCCTTCACATAAATTATGGGATGCACATTGATTGAAAAAATTGGATGCATAATAGAGATTTAGTTTACATCCTACCAACAACTCTATCTAGGTATCTTAATAGTTTTGCTCATCTATGTGGCTTGGTCAACCTGGGAAAATTTCATTTCAAAATATGTAAAAACTTCAAGTAAACTTGAATGAACACATATTTTCTATGAATGTATCTTCTCTTGTGTTACTAATTTTGAAACTCTAGAATCTTCCAAGAAATTATCTTCTAGATTCACTCTTTAGATTCTTTGTAACTCTAGCTTTTCTATTTTGTAGTTAATATTTGTGTCTTCTTTATTTCCAATATTTCATATTCCTAGCTCAATATTTTTTTCTAAAGAATAAACATAGTTTAATTAGGAAATAATGGATTTAGATAAGATTAAGCATATTTTTGGTTAACTATCATAAGTAGTAATATTTTTTATTTTAGTTTTATCTAATGTAGGGATTAGTTAAAATTAAACTACCTAGGAAATCAATTTTTTCATATTATATGATGTAGACCATATTATATAGGCCTTCACATGAATTATGGGATGCACATTCACTTAAAAATTAGATGTGCAATAGAAAATTTAGTTTTCATCCTATTGACAACCCCATCTAGGTATCGTTCCCATTATGCTTGTCTATGTGGCTTGGTTGCCTAGGAAAATTATATTTTAAAACATGTAACAACTTAGGGAAACTTGATCAAACACATTTGCTATAAATTTATGTTCCCTTATGTGACCAACATTGAACCTTTAGAATCAATAAATAAAATACTTCTAGATTCACTCTCAAATTCTATGTGACAACATGTTTTTAATTATGTAGTTGATTTTGGAACTTACCTCTTTGTTTCTAGCATGTCCTATTCCTAGCTCACTATTTTTGTCTAAAGAATAAATGTGGTTTAATTAGGCAACAATACATTTAGATAAGATTAAGCATATTGTTGGTTAACTATCATAAACAATAATCATTTTTTAATTTCTTAGTCTTAACTGGGATTAGTTAAAATCTCAACTAGTTAGAAAATCAACTTTTCCATATTGCATTATCTAGACCAGATTATATAGGCCTTCACATGAATTATGGGATGCACATTGAATAAAAATTGGATGCATGATAGGAGATTAAGTTTGCATCCTACCAACAACCTTATCTACATCATGCATATCTACGTGGCTTGGTCAACTTAGACAAAAATACATTTTAAAATATGTAACAAATTCAAGGAATCTTGAAAAAACACATATTTTATATGAACTCATCTCCCTTATGTTGTCAATGTTGAACCTCTAGAATCAATACAAAAAACCATCAAGCAAGTGACCTAGAATAGAGTGGTGCCTAAATAGGTACAAGAGTGGCATGTAGTGGAGATAAATTTATTTGAAGTCCTAAAACATCAATTCAAATTGAAGTCTTTGAAAGTTGCAAATGCTCACATTTGGTGAAAAAATAGAAATCTTATTTTCATGAGACCATCTAGAGTATATAAATAAATAAAAAAATCAGTTCATATAAAAGAAAAAAATCATCATGCAAATATAGTGCATTATTGTTGCTTATTGTTGATATGGTTGAATTGATATACATATGATAAAATTCAACCAATATTCATAACTAAGAAAAGAGTATATGAAAAAACTCAAAAAAAATTCTTAGACATTGATATCTTAATTGTTACAAAAATTGGTAGCCCACAACATAGAAAAAACTTACATTTAAGAAAATCCAAGAATTTTCCTTCAACATGGCCTTCCCAACTCTTCTCATCTATGGTATGATGCTAATTTCCTCCACCAAAGCCTCATGGAGTCACACCTTGCAATCTTAAGCCTTATAAAACCCATCAAAACCATATAATGAATTGGCCTTGAAATTTTTTCTTCCCATGACTTTTATTTCATAGGAAAGTTTTCTCTAAAGTAGTGAATATTAAAAATAATAATGTGAAGAAGATTCATCATTTGTAAAAGAATTGAACCACATTGTAGAATTTACATACTATACAAAGTTGATAAAACAAGGAGCACATGATATCATAAAGACATAAAACTAAGAGAGACAGGTGGACTTCAAAATACTTAATTAGAATAAGAATTTAGAAAATATTACTTTATTATTTTTATTTAGTTAAATTGACAACTCACCTTGTTCATCTAGAAACATAGTCTAATCACACAACAAATATGAGTAGAATATATATATATTCCTAGAACATTATGTTTTAGATTTGTGAATAACACAAGATGTAGGATTAAACAATGAACAAAACACCTTCCATGTAAGAACTCTACAAAATAAAAAAATTCTATTCTTCAAAAAGAAAATACTTATAAAATGAATAATACAAGAGAGAATGAATGCTTTCTAAGAGAAACCCTAATGATAAAGGGATTAGATTATGACAAGTGCCAACATCCTATGTGATGCGACAAAATGATCTAATATTAGATCTCTAGTTAACATAAATAATTCATTGAGTTAACTAATAAAGCAATCATAAGTTTAGCTTAAGTGCATGAGAATTAGAATAATAATTAATTAAAGATTAATTAATTATTATCTAATACATGATAACTCTAATACCCCCCCTTAAGTGTAACTTATGGAGTAGCTAAAAACTAATGCATTAAAAAGCAAAGAAAACATGAATGGGTCTCGACAACTAGGCTTGATGAGGTACCCAATACAATCAAAGAAATCTCTCATAACTGGAGAAAAGGAGAAAACCTCATGGGAAAAAATCCTCTCCTAAAGAAAGATGAAATAATGTAAAAAACCATGGAGGCCTCATGAAGACCCCCAAGGAAAACTTCTGTCACCCCAAGCATCCATTGCAACTAGAGGTAATGAGGTGATTCTAAAGGTTTCATGAAGATGTCTACAACTTGGTCCTCTATAGGCATGTAATCCAAGGTGAAAAAACCATCCTAAATTAACTACCATATGAAGTGCATGTGGATCTCTATGTGCTTAGTATGCTAATGCTCCACTAGATTGCAAGAAATGTGAATGGCACTCTGATTATCGCACCAAAGAATAGTGGGACTATCAGGAGGAAAACTAAACTTAGTCAATGATTGTCGAAGCCACAAAACCTCCTAGTTGGCCAAAATTGTTGCACAATACTCAACCTCTGTGGATGATAATGCAATAGTAGATTAATTCTTGCAAGACCATGTAATGGGGCCAAAACCAAGGTAGAAAAAAAAGCTAGAAGTGGACTTCCTATCATTGACATCACCAGCCCAATTTGAGTTAGTGAAGCCAATTATTTGAGGATCTCCTATTATATAGTGAATACCATAATGTGAGGTGCCCTGAATATATCTAAAAAAAAATTAGAATATTTCCAATGACTCTCATGTGGATCATGTGAGAATCAAGAAACAAGACCAACCACAAATGAAAGATCAAGACATGAATGTGTTAGGTACAAAAGACTACCAACCAAATTCCTATATAATGTAGCATCTATTGGAGGAGTAGTACAAGTGGAGGAAAATACATCTGATTGGAATGGTGTGTGGGGGTAGGCTTGCAATCAAGCATGCCAAATATTTGAAGCATGTCAAGAGCATAATTATGTTGAAATATGGAAATCCCATCTGAAGACTGAATAACCTGTAAACCAAGAAAGTAGTACAGAAGGCCAAAATATGTCATCTCAAAGTTTTGCTCTATCAAAGCTCGCTAAACATTCTAGATCATGGAGGATGAACTGCCTGTAAGGAACACATTATCCATGAATAACACAAGGATCAAAATATCACCCTCCTATCTCTGAATGTAAATTGTGGGATTGAAATGACATCGTGTGAAGCCAAAAGAAAGCACAAAAGTTTCCATCTTCTCATACCAAGATCAAGGGGCTTGTTTGAGACCATATAGTGAATGATGAAGTATGCAAACCAGCAAAGAGTCCTCAATAAAACCATGTGTTTGCTCCATATAAATCTCCTCATGAAGATCACCATGAAGGAAGGCACTCTTAACATCCATCTAAAATATTGACCATCCTTGTGAAGCTACAAGGGAAAGTACAAGGCAAATAGAACTCATCTTTGAAATATGGGAAAAGGTATCAGAATAATCAATATCTTTGACCTGAGAGAAACCCTTTGCAACAAGATGAGCCTTATACTTATCAATAGAACCATCTATAGCATATTTTGTATGGGACACTCATTTGCACCAAACCAACTTTCTTCCCTTAGGAAGAGGAACTAAATCCCAAGTATGATTCTTCATTAGAGAAGAATACTCATCTACCATGGAACTATCCCACTCAAGAATACCAACCGCCTCTGAAAAATTATGAGGATCATCCGAAATGGTATGACCCAAAAGACTAACACTTGATGTCTATGCATGAGTGCGACGAGAGTCTAAATGATCACCTGCCAAAGGTCTAGTTGCATCAATAGTATTGTGGGCCCACTTGGGTAAAGGTTGAATATATGGAGGTGGTGGGATAGTTGGAGCATCATCCTCATCCTCAAGAGATGAGTAATCCTCAATATATGAGCAGTGAGTAGTAGGTGATGAGGGAGAAGTTGGGGATGGAGAATCCATCTGAGGAAAGTGCTCATCAAACTAGACATCCCGTTGAAACAAGACCTCTCTAGAATCAAGATCAAACAACCTGCACGCCTTAACATTCTCATAGTATCCAACAAATATGAGTGGTCAACTCTTCCTCTCCATGGATTTTCATTAAGCTTCAAGAATGAATTCCCAAGCCTCACCAGCAAAGACTTTGAATGAGGGTACATCGAGCTTGACATGGGACCAAGCCTCCTCAAGAGTCATCTGTCGCAATGCCTTGTGAGGCATACAATTTTGAATATAATTGGCACAATTAATTTCCTCAGCCCAAAATGAAGAATGCATATCTCATGACTGAATCATATAATTTTCCATCTCCCATAAAGTTTTGTTCTTTTTCTCAACAACACCATTATGTTGAGGGGTGTATGGAACTATAAGTTGATGCTACTAACCATGTTTAGTGCAAAATTCATTGAAATTATGATCAACATACTCCCCCCCCCATTATTTGTGTGTATTCACCTGATAGAAAGACCAAACTACTTCTCCATAAATGTCATAAAGATCATGAAAGAATCAAAGGCATCACTCTTGTACTTAAGAAAGTACACCCATGTCTGCCTAGATAGGTCATCAATAAATGTGAGCACATATTTGGCTCTTGAAAATGAAGAAGTCAGAAATGACATGAGGTCACTATGAACCAACTCTAAAGGTTCCTTGGCATGTGTGGCTCTACCCTTAGGAAAATAATCTTGGCGATGTTTTCCAAGAACACATCCTCGAAAAACACCATCAGTATAGGAAATCTTAGGGAGCCCAGACACTAGTGCCTATGTACTCATCTATTGGAGATATCTATAATTGGCACGACCAAAATGTTCATGCCACAACATGCTCACAGTGTCTGCATGTGCTATGAAGGATGAACCTGAACCAACTGAACTCTCAAAACCGTCAAATCGATATAAATGAGAAGTAGAATCAACACTCCCAATGGCCACAATAATATTAGGATCATGAAAGTTCACAAATAACTACATAATGTGGGGTAAACTAGATTGTCCTACCGGTACCAAGTTGATAAATCTGATACACTGAAAGAAGGTTTGTGGAGATATTAGTAACTACAAGTACCTCTTGAAGAAAACCACCCTCAAGTGTGACAATACCTAAGCCCGAAATTGAAAGCTGTGTTGAATCCCCAACTACAACCTAAGTAGTTTTGCAATCTAAAAGGGATGAGACTAGATCTTGAGAGTGTATCATGTGATGTGTCATACCAGAATCAAGTATCCATGGAGCTATAGAAGGTAAGGACCCTGCAGAAAGTGTTGAAATAATGAAGAAGGAACCGCTTAATGTGTTGTCATTGATGTCAACATTGATTGTTGATGTTTTCACTAATCCTATGAACAAAATGAAGATATCATAATATGGTACATTGGTCCAAATTTTCTCACATGATAATATCTACCTATGCAGCAATAATATGTCATTCTTGACCATTATGCACATCTATGTTCAAGATTTTAGTTGGTTTGGATGAATAGGTTGAAAGTTATAAGTGACAGTAGTTCAACATGCAGTTTTGGCTATTCACAGTGCATTTGTGTATGAGTAATCTGGTCTATGTTCCTCTGGTGTTAAGAGTTAGACTTTGTAATCTTGGGAGATTGTTTATAGGTGTCAGTACACTATATATTCCATATGATACATGGTTATATGATCATATGGATCATTGGTGATTGATCAATTAGCTTATTTTGTGATTAGGTCTAATTCCTGGCCCACCTAATGCTTGATATATGTTGTGGAGATTAAATATGTATTGTAGATGTTAATGAGATCTATTTTAGATCCATGCCGACCTAAATGAAGTGTTTTAGATTTGGTTTGAATGTGGAGATTTTTTTGATTCAAGTGTGGTGTCAATAAGGCGATTTTGATTTAATATAGGACTACATCTAATTAGGCTGACCTAATTGATGTATGTTGATGTATTGGGTATATATACAAGACATTTTTGAGATTGTAGGAGCGACATGATATGTGATATGATGCAAACATGCAAATTTGTATGTATGTGATCCAAATACTAGTAGATATATTATGAATGTTGAGTGACTGTAAAGCAGAGTAGTGTTTTGTATTCAGGGCTTCAAAGGAATTGAATCCAACACAAGGAAGATGCATTTTGTATCAGTTCACATCCTGGTTGTGTAACCATTTCTGTTTTGTATCTATCTTTGGTTGTGAGCCTTATTGGACAGTGTGTCCTGGAAATGAGCCTTTGTAATATCTTATAACTAGTTATAATATATTGTGAGCTAATCCTCATCGTGGTTTTCCCTTTTTGGGTTTTCCACGTCAAAATATTGGTGTTCATGTTTCATGTGATCTAGAGATTGTCTCATGCTTTCATTCATTGTTGCAGTTAGATATGTTTTGTTAATTGGATGGATTATGATCAAATGGTTTAATAGAATATTGATTCATCCCCCTCTTAGTATTTTGGGTGTTCAACAATTGGTATCAAACCTTGGTTCCTTCTGAGAAGCCTAACAACTTGAGGAAGATCTTGGAGATTGAACACATGGCTGATCTATTGTTGAAAGTGATTGCATGACTAATAAAGAAGAACTCCAAGTTTCTCTTAAATATCTTGATAGAGTTGAAGGTGAAAACAAAGATTTGAAGGAAAATCTCAAGGAAGCAAATGAATGCATCCAAAAATTGAGAGAAAAAATAAAGAAATTTAGAGAAAGACATAAATAAGTCAATGAACAATTAAAGCAAGCAAATGAAGACATCACCAAACTAAAAGTACAAGTGGAAGAAAAGAAAAGAATTGAGGATTGTTTGAATGCAATGGTACAAAGAAAGACTGATGAATGCACAAGACTTGAAAAAGAAGTGGTAACTTTGAGATTAGATCTGAAAAAAGAAAGAGTTCATGAGGACAAATTCAAAACAAGTACCACAATGCTTGATGAACTAATTGTAGGACATAAACCATCTAAAGATAAAGGAGGTTTGGGACTTGAAGAAGGAGAAATATAAAAGGCTAATTAGAGCCTTAACAAGGTTGAAAATCAAGAGAAGACTCAAGGCAATGGAAAACAAATTAGAAATCAAAAAGGAAATACTAGAAGACCCCCCTATCAGACAACCAAATGCTCAAAGGTACCCATATTTTAATGGTATTTGTATTTCTTGCAATAAATTTGCACATAAGGAAATAGAATGTAGAAGTAGAATGAATCAAAATGTTGGATCCTTCTCCAAAAAATGTTTTACTTGCAAGAAATTTGGACATAGATCTATTGAGTGCAGAAATCAGATGATGAATAGATATAATGCCGGTAGAATGGATCAATCTTTCAATGGTTACTGCTATACATGCAATATGTTTGGACACAAAGCTAACTAGTGTAGATCCATATTGAATAGAGGCCAGTTTGGTTAGAAAAATGTTGTATGCTATAGTTGCAACAAACCTGGACACGTTTCAAAATTTTGCAAAAGTAAAAATGGAAGACAGACCAATCCGATAAAGAGGAATGCACATGTGAAGAAAATTGATCCTACTGAAGTAAAGAAGGAAATGGAGAAGATTTGGAGAAAGAAAGAGGAGTTTGAGAACAAAGATGAATCAAATGTATATGTACCTCCCTTTGGTGTAGATAATTCTCTTGGAAATTAAACCTAGGCATGGGCTTAGGGGGAGCAATAACAGAAAAATCTAACAACCTCCCTAGAAATTTGAGGTGTCAAGGAGTGACATGAGGATATATGGTGTAAAATGATTTGCTTAAGCTTTTGAAACAAAAACTGATAGAAAATATGCAAATTTGAAGAAATGCGAAGCATTTTAGGGTTTATAGTGTATTGGTGAAGGGTTTATCAACTTTATGGAAACTAAAGCAATTAATGCGAAATTAGGGAAAATCAAAAAGGTTGAAAGTGAGTTCTTGAGTCAATTTTAATCATATTTGTGCATTTGAAGAAATTAGAGAGAGTTGAAGGAGATTTGGAGGCGATTCAAAGCATTTTTGTGCAAAGCATTCAAAACCCTAGATCCCGTTATGTGCATAGAAGGTATTTACATCTTTTTGTGCTTTGTGGGTTTGAAATAGAATTGATTTCATAATAATTTGACTTTGAATTGAAGTTAAAATGGCTACCCCAACCATTTTCAACATTATTGAGAGGCCTAGACTGAAATGCAAGAAGTATGCAATGAAAATATTTGATAACGACCCTGATGGTGCCTTCTCGAAGATTCCTTATAGGTTTTTACCTATAGAAGATACTAGGGCCTACATACATGGGAAATTGGAAGAGTATAATCACCAAAAATTACTGATCTATGGTCTGATGAGCTAACTGGAGATGATTTCCTTGTAAAACCTTAATACATTAACCTAGTGAAGAAAACGCTTGATGTTTGGAACTGGTTTCCTAATTACAACAGTGATGTTGATGCCAAATATGTGAAACTAGCATTGAGTAAGCTACATGACAAATTTCTTTAGATCGACATGCCTGTACTAATAACTAAGGAAGTGATCAAGGTTGTTACAAAATTGTATGATATTGGACTTGTATCGGTACTTAAATCTATGAAAAATGAAGTTGTTATGGATCTTACAGGTGCCACTTATGATAATAGTGCTTTGACAACAAAACCTATACGAATCCTGCTGTGAAATATGCCTCTATGATGATAGGTCACAAGATTTACTTCACAAACAAGGAGAATTCAGTTTTGGCTACTGCTATTTATGTTGGACATGAAATGGTAGTGAATGGGAAGGACTTTGATTTGTGCGAGTTGCTCCAGTAGCAACTTCTTGAGAATATGAAGCAAACTAGAGAAAATAAATATTCCTTTAATTTTGGAACTTTGGTAATGTGTTTATTGTTTTACTTCCTAAAAGAGATTCCTAGAAAAAATGGTGTTGTATGGGACAGGAGTAGACCTATGGGACATCAAATCTTTGATTACATGCACAACTTAGGCAATTTGAAATCTCATGATGATGCTTTGACTACATTCTTTGTAGTGTTTTAGAAGAATATACATGAAAGGGAAATAATTCCCCACAAACTTGTAGAGAAATATACTAAGGAAATTAATTTCCTTGACAATTGATGAGTGTATAATTGAGGCCGTTGAACCTAGAATAGTGTGGATTGAGCCTCTTGGCTATGAAGTTTATGAGAATGAGATTGAAGGATATGCTGAATTGTTGCTCAAGAATCCTAAGGATCCCTCTCAACCAAGACATGGAACATATGACAAAAAATCATTAGAGGTACATTTGGAATTGAAGAAACCAGAGATCAAAAGGAATGCAAGGAAAAATGTAAAGTGGGCTAGGAGAGAAGGTTATATAGAAGAAGAGATCAAGGAGGCTAGAGCAAGAGAAGCTAGCATGGCTGGTGAGTCCTCCGAACCAAGGAGATCTGGAAGAACAACTTCTACCCCTACCTTTGTATTACCTAAGTCTTATGGTATAGTTGCTACTACCAGTGGTAAAGGAAAGAAGGTGGAGCCTAGTGCTCTGGTGATTGAAGACGTCACTACACCCTTTGGACCTAGCACAAGAACAAGCAAGAGGAAGAACATTCTTCCAATAGCAACCCCTGCTACCTCTAGAAGAAGAAAGAAGCAAAAAGATTTCAGAGAAAAGAATCTAAGTGTTGTGGTTGAAGAAGAAATTGAGCTTGGGCTGGAACATGAAGAACAACTAACAAGGAAGAGAAGAAGTAGTGCCACTACAAGTGGTGAAGGTGCTTCAAAAGAGGCAAGCACCAGAGCTAAAAAGCTAAAAGTTGATATTGTTGACACTTTTGAAGAAGATATTGAGAGAGAAAAAAAAGCTTTCACCATACATATCCATAAGAAGCCTAAAAAGAAGAAGGAGAAGAAGTCAGAGGAAGGCTCTTAAGAGAAAAAGAAAAAGAAGATAAAAAATCCTCTGGTAAGAGGTTGCACTTTGATGAAGTTAGATGTTTTAGTTAGCAATATGTTACAATATGATGATTTGTTAGAAGCTATTGCAAAGCTATATGAAGAAGATAGGAAAACAATCATTGAAACTATCATTCAATATATTATATTTTTAAAGGCAGACATGAGTAATATCAAGAATAAGGTCCCTAAAGTTGTGTGGGATGCCTTGGTGGAAAGAAGGCATGAGCTATTGAAGCTGAGGATAATACGAAATCTGATGCCTTGGAGGAAACTGGATCCTCCTTATCCAAGGATGAAAAAGCTACCTTGATAGAAGTGTATACTAAAGAATTCAAAGTCAAACAAAGAGTCACTATTCTTATGGGTAGAGAAGAAGATCAAGCAGATGAATTGAAACAAGAAACAGTGAAGATTGTTAGGGATATTGTAGAAAATTTTGGGATGATTATTGCTTCATCATCCAATATTGCTCAAGAGAAACAGAGTGTAGAAGAAAAGGTCATTGGTGTAGAGGAAAATCTTCCTTCGGATACAAATTTACTAGTTTTTAAAGAAGTCTTGGAAGAAAAAGAAGTAGATGATCATACTACAGAAGAAACACCATTTTTTGATGTTGCAAAGAATGTGGTGTCCTCACCACCACTGGTAGAAGAAACACATGCTTCCCCAAAGAATTTTTCTCCTCCTAAAGATACTGACAAGTCCACTGGTGCTAATGATGCTAACCAGAATGTAGAGCAAGAAAAAGAAAAGAATGTTGATGATGATACTGAGGACCACTTTGATCAACAAAAAGAAGATGCAAGAAATTAAAATGAAGGTAATCAAAATGAGAATGAAGAAGAAAAAGGAGGAGAAAAATAAAGGGATGGAAACAAAGATGATGACAAGGATGAAGATAAAGATAAGAAAAAAGGACATGCCTCTGGTGAAGAGGGGAAAGAAGAAAATGAAAAAGAATATGAGGTTGGAAAGAATGAAGAAGATGCACAAAATACCATGGAGCAACCTAAGCCCTTTGGAGAATATTTCGGTAATACACTCAAGGGTCTTTTGTCCAAACATATAAGGTTCCAACTGGCAATTCCTCCCCAATTATTATAGCTCCCAATGTATCAAGGAAGTTTAGATCTATAAAAGATCTCACTAGTTCAAAAGTTAGAGCTCAGAGATGTCTTTCATGCCTTTGGAAGAAAAGAAATAATTGAGACACATTAGAAGGGAACATAATTGATAAATGAAGCTATCAAGACCCTACATGATGCTACTCTCGGTACCACAATTGAAAATTCTCCAAATCCTGTAGAAAATATCAAATTTTTAGTAGGTTCACTCAAGGAGTATGCCTCTAGTTTGAAGGAACAAAATGAAAAAGAAGTTGAATCAAGGTTTGTTGAGAAAAGGCTACTTGAACTATAAGATAGATGTGCATCGACACATACCAAAGTGGAGAAAAGCATAAAGGAAGTGCAAGAATGTGAAGATGGGGCTAAAACATTATTTTTGTATTGTATGAAGTGTCCAAATGCCACTCAAGGCATTAAGGACCTAATGGACTCAATAGAGTCACAAATAGCTAATGCCTCTGGCACCTATGACCCAACAAAAGATAGAAATAATGCCACTTGGAATGCCATTACAGATCTGTAGAACATTTTTTTCACATTGCAAAGGTAGAAAGAAGACATTATAAGGCAGTTTGGATAGCTTGGGGACTCGGTGAAGACCAAGCATATACTAGTGTCAAGTTCCCTAGCTAATGTAGAGAAGCTTTCAAAGGTAAATCCAAATCCAAGCACTCTGGAAGGAGAGGAGAACATAGTAGAGCTGGAATCACTATACAAATCGCTTGCAGTAGCCAAAAAGACTTGGAATGAAGGGAAGTTTTCCTAGAAAACAATTCTTAAGGAGCTTGAAGGTGCCTCCTCCTTCGGTTGAACATTTTTCACTTGTATATTCTTTCATTGTTTTAGTTGCTTTTCAATTTTTCTTTGTACACATGAATGGGTCAAATTTTTGGGATAACTCTTTGAGGGGGAGTCGGTACATTTCATTCAGTTGTTCACCTATACATATGCATCAAATTTTGAGCTTACATGTGTGTTACTGACCCACCCTTTGTCCTTGATGTCAAAGGGGGAGAATTTAGGTGATGGGAGATGAGTTTGGAGTATGTTGAGATGATTGGAGATAGTGTATGTTCTGAGTTTTTAGAGATTCATTTTTTGGCACATGTTGCCATCAATGAAAAAAGGGGGAGATTGTTGACTGAATGAAGAAGGAACCCATTAATGTGTTGTAATTGATGTCAACATTGATTGTTGATATTTTCATTAATTCGATGAACAAAATGAAGATATCTTAATCTGGTATTTTGGTCTGCATTCACTCATATGATAAGATCTACCTATGCAACAATAATATGTTATTCCTAACCATTATGTGCATCTATGTTTGATATTTCAGTTGGTTTGGATGAACAAGTTGAAAGTTATATGTGACAGTAGTTCGACATGTAGTTTTGGCTATTTACAGTGCATTTGTGTATGAGTAATTCCATTCTGCGTTCCTACGGTGTTAAGAGTTAGACTTTACAATATTGGGAGATTGTTTATAGGTTTCCGCACACTATCTATTCTTGATGGTGTGTGGTTATATGATCAGATGGATCGTTGGTGATTGATCAACTAGCTTATTTTGTGATTAGGTCTAATTCCTTGCTGACCTAATGCTTGATATATATTGTGGAGATTAAATATGTATTGTGGATGTTAATGAGATCTATTTTAGATCCATGTCAACCTAAATTAAGTGTTGCATGTTTGGTTTGAGTGCGAAGATGTTTTTGATTCAAGTGTGGTGTCAACAAGGCAATTTTGATTTCATATAGGGCTACATCTAATTAGGGTGACCTAATTGATGTATGTGGATGTATTGGGTATATATGCAAGAAATTTTTGAGATTGTAGGAGTGACATGATATGTGATATGATGCAAACATGCAAATTTGTATGTGATCCTAATAGCAACAGATATATTGTGAATGCTGAGCAATTGTAAAGCAAAGCAGTATTTTGTATTCCAAGCTTCAAAGGAACTAAATCCAACACAAGGAAGGTGCATTTTGTAGTAGTTTACATCTTGGTTGTGTAGGCATTTCTATTTTGTATCTATCTTTGGATACGAGCCTTATTGGATAGTGTGTCCTACCAGTGAGCCTTTATAATATCTTATAACTAGTTATAATATATTGTGAGCTAATCCTCACCGTGGTTTTCCCTTTTTGGGTTTTCCATGTAAAAAGACTGGTGTTCATGTGTCATGTGATCTTGAGATTCATGCTTTCATTCATTGTTGCAATTAGATATGTTTTGTTAATTGGATGGATTATGATCAAATGGTTTAATAGAATATTGATTCAGCCCCCCTTAGTATTCTAGGTGTTCAACAAAAAGAGCATGACCTTTACCTGTAGATGAGGAAGAAGATTTAGGGATATGTTATGTTGGGTTGCATAGATTCCTCCAAAGCCTCTAATCTCTTCCAACACCGATTGACTAGATGTCCTTCCTTACCACAAAACTGCAAGGTTTACCTGATTTCTTCTTCTTCTTGGAGCAAGAATAACCAAACTTATAAGTTTTATCATATTGAGGAGTGGTTTGAGGTTTTTGTTCTAACTTTTGAGATATTTTTGATGAACACTCACTACCCAACGAAGAATTTGTCTTGGGCTTCTATTTCTTCTTGTCTTTCCCTTTGAATTTTTGTGCTACCAATGCTTGGGTTTTGGAACCGAAAAGAGATTCAAACTAAAACAACTTTGCCTATTCACGAGTCAAACACTTGTAGAAAACCTCAAAAGTAAGCATGGTAAATGCATCACCCAATGCATCCATAGTAGAGTATTTAAATTAGAAGAGAAGACCTAAAATGACCCTTGAAGGTTAGACAAAATCAAGAAAATACATTCTTTGCTAGTTTTATTCTTCCCACAACCCTGTGAAAGAGATATGAGTGTTTTAGACCTCTACAAGAAGTCCTCAATGGAGGGGAAAGAATCAGGTATAAGTGATGTTAATTATGCCTCAAATTGGAGAGCTCTATACTCATTGATGGTGCCAAAAGGATCATTGAACCTCATCCGCATAGCCCTAGGAGTGTTGCAAGACTCCAAATGAAATAAAAGACTATCTGAAACATGCAGTGAAATCAAACTCATAGCCTCATCTATCTTGTTCCTATGCTGAAATATCTCAAATTGATAAATCAATGTTGGCTTTACTTCATCCAAAGTGGACCATGAACCCTTAGACATGAGAATTTTGGTCATTTGAGCTTTCTAAGAATAATAGTTGTGTGGTGTAAGACATTCAAATGAAGAGGTGTCCACCATGATGGTTGAGGTTTTCAAAACAATGTGTGGTAAAGGATTTTTGATCTGTGATGTATATGGATACTAAAAGCGAGAAATATACCCCCCCACAATAGGAAAAACCAAACCCGAATACAACTTTGAGAGCAAAAAAACTTTAAAAAGAAAAATTCACATTAGAGAGATCTTTGTGTACCTAGTGAATATTTTGGAAAAATAGACTGCATGGCTATGTAGAGCACTAAAAGAGCTTTCCAATGACTATTTGTTTGAAAAAAAAGAGTGTGTATGCCCAAGTTATGGCCCCAAAAGAGCATAAAAGAAGGGTTGACTTCAACTAACTATAGCAACTTTATGGTAAAAAATCAAGAAAAAATACCTACAAATCTGAAATGGGCTTGGAATCAACTTTTCGACGATATAAAGTTTTTGAAAAACAAAGAGTGGACATCCAAGTTACACCTGATTTAGTAAAAGTTGCTAAAAAAAGGCAATTTGGCCTTCAAGATGATCTGGGGGCTAAAAAATAGGCCCCTAGTCATGTGGGTGACCTTTAGATGGGCACTTGGGGCTTAGTTTCGGGCCCCTAGTCACTGATGTGACCATAGGGGTTGCTAGAGAAGCCCACGGGGGTTGAGCAGTCGACACTTGGTTTCTTCACAAAACCCTGGCTAGGGCTTAAGGTAGTCGTGGGGCTTACCAGGAGGGTGGGTAGTAGATTAAGGGTGGTGCTTGCTAAGAGCACCACCACTGGTGGTTGTCACCCCAACTGGTGGTGTAACTTTTTTCAAAGTGCTTACACTTTTAAAAGCATAGTTTGTATTTTATATTTTTTTATTTTTTGAAATCACTGTATGTTACGGCCTAACAGGGCCCTGTTACAAAAAAAAATTGCCTTAGAAACCTCTGACGTCAAAGTTGGACAAATTTATAGTCAAAATTCATCAAATCGACCTTTTGAAAACGATGTTGAGCTCTATTTTGTGCCAAAATGCTACTAAAATTTGCCCATCTCCAAAAATTGCAAAAAAAACACTGAAAATTCCAAATTTGATCTTGTAACCCTAGATGAGAAAGAAAAAAAGGTTCAAAATAGAGAAGGGGTTCCCTGAATCCTTGCTTTGATACCATGTTAGATTTGTTAATAACACAAGACACAAGATCAAACAACAAACAAAATGCCTTCCATGCAAGAGCTCTGCAAAACAAAGATTTGCTATTTCTCAAAAAGAAAATACTTACATAATGAATAATACAAGAGAGAATGAATGTTTTATAAGAGCAATCCTAATGATAAAGGGATTAGATCATGACATGTATCAACATCCTGTGTGATGAAACAAAATGATCTAATATTAGCTCTCTAGTTAACATAAATAAAGCATTGAATTAACTAATAAAACAATCTTAAATTTAGCTTAAGTGCATGAGAATTAGAATAATAATTATAATCCACTATCAAGACAAGGATTAATAAATGAACTAGTTATTACTAATAATATATTAAAATGCAATATATATTAATTAATTATTATCTAATACATGATAACTCTAACAATTATAATCCACTATCAAGACAAGGATTAATAAATGAACTAGTTATTACTTATAATATATTAAAATGCAATATATATAAATATAAATTTGGAGATTAGTAGGATGGAGGATGCCACCATCTCATAGTTTCTATGTTATTAGGATTATATTTGCTCTTATGTGTGGATGGAAGCTAACTTTATTTTTATGATAAAGAATTAGAATATATGATATATTATCTTTGAAGAGTCAAGGATTGCTTATGTGCCATACTATTTATAGAGAGCCTAGGTTTTCTTCTAGTTGAATATGATTCTAATACTTTTGTCATATATAGGAAAAAATGCGTTCCACATATAAAGTGTAAAGTAGAATTATTTAAAGTATTAGATTTGATTTTGAATAAAGTATAAAGTAGAATTATTTAAAGTATCACATGTGATTTTGATTTGAAAATTCAGTTGTGCTTTAAATTGTTCACCCCTTTAGAGATTCATTTTAGTGTTCAACTGTGTCTTAGAGGGAACTTTATGGTAGGATATACAAATGTTTCAAGATATTGTGATTGAACTTTAAAGTATAAAAAGGTGTAGCTGATGCTGAGACTAAATTTGTGTAGAAGAAAGAAAATCTTTTGGATTGACAGTTAGTTGGGCTATCACGGGTTGTTAAGCCCCTCCTTTTTTGAAAGGATTAGTCTGAATACCACCTTATTTTGGTGGGCCCCTTAGAATTATTAATATTATAAACTATTATTAGATGTGTATAGTTTATATATTGATAAGAGTTTATATTCTTAATGGGTAAAAAAGTTTATTAATTAGTTAATTATAAATGTGTATAGACACATATCATTAATCTTTCAATATGCTTTTTAAAAATATATTCAAAATATATACTTCATCATAATGCATTTAATTGAATTGACCAACATTAATGTAATTAATAACATGAAATTTTCGTAATCCTTGATATTAAAAGTGAGATTTTTGGATTTTGACCGTATAATAATTTTTATGTCAACGTTTCAGATCATATTCTATGATTCAATATCAATATTTCTCTTCTCTAACTCTAATTGTGATGATAGATCATAGAATATGATCCGAAACATTAATGTAAAAATTTTACACAATCAAAATCCAAAAATCTCACTATTAACAATAATGTAAATTTGAAAATATTTTATTCTTTATAATTACACTTTATATAATGTAATACATCATTACAAAGTAACCTCCATAGGAATGGGCTATCTTGGATGTGAGAAAATCATAAACCTCACATTCTTGGTATTTGTGAAGCTAAACCAGTCCTCCACCTTTGATTCAGCACGTCAGTGGTAGATCATATTCTCGTTGTTACCAAAGAGCCTGTCTATAATTTATTTTAATGTCTTTTTTTCTGTCATTGTGTCTTTGCTGCCAGTGACAGAGTAGTATGTTTATATTAATAATGGGTTTTGTATTCATGCTTAACCTTTTGAACACCAGTCATCTTCTTATCATTCTATTAAAAAAGAAATTAAATTGTAGATGCAAGATCTGAACCCTGATTACATCTCACAGCCTTTTAGACTGCTACAAATGCCTTTAGGCTATCACTTCCCAATACTTATTATACTGCTTTAGCCAGATCTTCTAGAAGCCCTGGCATAAATTTTAACAAGACTTCTCAAAGCAGGGTATCTCACTGCCTTGTGTTTGAGCTTCACCCCACCACTATCAAGAAAATGAATAAAACAATATGATTGCTCTGCAAGATCTCCCTTCCTACTTCACTTGAAAGAAGAGGAAACACCTCTTAACATAAAAATCAATGCAACATGGAGAAAGGATCATAAAAAACATGTTAAATCTAGCAGCATATTACTCTTTAAATTTGTATGTACAACCCTAAAGGCTAAAACAATCTTCAGGGATGTAATGGTTGGTTTCTAGTGTTAGGAGCTACAATAGTAAGTCAAAGTGAGAGCTCCTTACTGGAAGGAGACATCAAGCCTTTGTTGAAATCATCAGTTCTATTACACCATTGGACGAGGATTAGTTACAGGCAGACTAGGCACTTAATTACTCTGTTCTATAAGAGAATGGATATACTAATGGATAGTTTCTAGTGTTTGGAGCTCTAACAGCAAGTCAAAGTGAGAACTCCTTATTGAAAGGAGACATCAACCCCTCCTTGAAATCATCTGTTCTATGACAGTATTAGACAAGGATTAGTTACAGGCAGACCAAACAATTTATTGTTCTTTTCAATAGAATATATTCATTTGTTGCATAGATTAAATGCTATTTTAAGACTGATAAGACCATAACTTATTTCGTGGCTAACAGAGTATTGGAAAATATTTCATTTGATTAACCAAACAGGCCCCCAAATTAGTAGAGCAAAGTACTTCAATTCTTAATCAATTACTCCAGAATCCAGATTTTCATCTTTTATAACAACTTCCACATTATTTTCACACAAACAGCTCTTTGCATCTTGTCGATGATAATTCATGAAACAATCAGATTTGAATGAATTCACGATTCAAAAAAATAAGGTCATGAATGTCCGTTTAATCAGCTCAAACTAAACAAACTACCTCAGATTTCTAGCATTCGTACATGTGGTGTTACTTTACACCACATGACACAATCCGGCCCAACTATATACATGATCTGAATTATACTAATTCCGTCATTAATTGCTTGCAAAAAATGAGATCAATAATCTTTCTCACTGGTTACCGAAGAAATTCAGAGTAGAACACCAGAACATATACTTTGGAGAAGCAGTGAACTTGACCCATATGTACAGAATGCTCAGAGCACCAATATTAGAATTCTTGATTGGTATATCAGTTGTCCGTGAATAGAGCTCCCAAATTGTGCTTACACCATACCAAAGATTCTTAGAACCCTTGAACATCTTATTTCAAATCAAGCATAAGGAGGCAAGATTAGTTGGAGTCATAGCTCAATTTTCATTTGGCTTGTCGGTAGTGGACCTACAATTAGAAACAGGAATGGTAAGGACATAATTATGGAAGAGCTTAAACAGTAGGCCCATTGTTTGCTATTTGGGGCATTCAAAGTTCCAAATAACGAACAAGGTTCCGACTGTTTACTTTCAGCCCATTAGTATTGGGCCTATTGGCCATCACAAAATTAGGAATGTGTGAGTAAGGCTTAGCTTCTGATCTTCACCCTTACCATGAAAGCCTTGAGATGTTAAAGGAACTTGTTTGTTTTGTGCAAATCCCATCTGCACAACACTTTGAAGATCCTCGTCCCATATATTTGCAATCTGCAAATACAAATATTCAATACGTGCAAAGATTGATGAACTCGGAAAAGAAATAAGGAGTTGTCATTCAATACAAAGGAAAGTCCACAGAGAAAGAATACAAACGATAAGACAACAACATCACAGTGCACTTCCTCAAGTTAATTGAGAAAATCCACCCACAGCATTGAGGTACCTGAGAAATGGAATCTCCATAGCCATCAATAAATAGTGGCTGGGTATTGACTGTCCTTCTGAGTGCAGCTTCTACTGGATTTCCCATTCCATGTCCCTCTGTTCCAACTTGGACAGGGCAAAGTTGTTGGTGGTGAAGCTGGGGAAATGCAGCAGAAGTATCAGGGCCAAACAGCATCCGTGACGACGAGCCACGTGACTGGAGCATCTGGAATCATCACAAAACTACAGATGAGGATTCCTTCATATTTAATCTAAGACTCTTATTCACAAATCTTGTAGTTGTTTCATCCAGTAAACAGAGAGTACAAAATTATATATGTTGAAATCAATTAAATTTAGAGATAAAAAGAAACATAACTCATAATTCATTTTCTTGCCACAGATACTCCAGAATCTCAGAAACAGAGATGAAAGTTGGCAATTAATGATGATAAATTTTCAAGCAATAAGAAAGTTCACAAAATAGGTTACATCAAGACGATGGAGGGAGAACAATCCCAGTTGGACAAGCATACAATTGGTTCTAAGAGAATTTGTTGGTTATCTGGCAATCAAGCTGCTCACAATCACAACTCACCTCATCTATAACAACCTATACTAAAATTCTGAGATATAAAATTCCTGAACATTTGAATTCTCAAACAATTGACAAAACTTACATCTTTAGCAATAAGCCCTTCCATATTGAAATCCAGTCTAGGGTTGACAGTTGCAAGTTTCATAGATAGAAACTGTAACACAACAAAACGAGAAGCAAGTTAAATCAATGTACAGGATAAAGCTGGACAAAAGTTTACAAATCAAATACAAGTAATTTTTTTTTTTGCAATTTTACCTCAACCTGTCGCTGCAGCGACTGCACATAATTTATTATCTCATCAAGCATTACTGCTTTGCCAGTTACCTACAGGCATAGTGCATTCATTAATTTGACATGATTCCAGAAAACTTACTCTGGCTAGCTGTTATTCCATGTCACAGATATGAATGTTAAGATTAGACCCAAGAAAAGAAAAAAGTCAGTAATTTTCTACCTTACTGCAGCCTGGAACAAGATCCTGCAAAAACTTCATGCGCTCGCTAATTTTTTCTCTTCTCACCTGTCAAACATTATATTCATTTGGATTCAAGTGTCAATTTGCTTACAATGATGGGTGTGCAAATTGGAGGTCATGAAATACACTTTGAAAAGCACAAGGTTCTACTAAATCCTTTAGGATGGAATGGCCAGCCTAGTCCTTACTCTCTCTGCAAGGCTGTGACTATCAGTAGCTTGGCCCCGTCTTGCTCTCACATGAATGTAATCTTTTGGTGGTTCAGCTACTTTAACGTTGTCTTTGGTTTGCTTTAGACTGCTTTCACTGTTGCCATTTGAATTCTGTTCAGCCTTGGGTTTCAAATCATCCTTCTCCTTTGAACCAGCTTCTGCAACTTTGAATCGCTTTCCTTGAGAATCTTCTGCCTCCAGACTCTGTCAAAAGCCATTGCCAAATTACTGTTACGTTTATACTGCATCCTACATGTACCCTAAATACAATTAATACAAATCTTTGATAATAGTAAACCTAGATCTCTTTTCACACTTTACGGAACTGCATTGTATGGCAAGGCAGTCATCAATCAATTTCACTTCACAGATACTCACCTTTGTCTCTCTTCCGCCTGGAGAAGCAACAAAAGACGGCGCGTCCTTTGATTTGGCTTTAGAAAGCATTTTCCTTTTTCTTCCGTTGATTTCATTTAAGCTCTTGGAGCCTGGACCCCTCCCAGCTACATGGTCGGAACTTGAAGTTTCTTCACGGCCAGTACTTAATTCCGCTTCATCAGACTCATTCCCAGACATCCTATGTCTCTGTCTGATGTCATCGGTTGAAACTGGTGTAGAAGACCTCGACAGCCTGCTTAATTTCCTGTCAGTCATTCTCAACTCAGCTTCTGCCCCATCTTGGGTGGGCTCAGAGCCACTTGAACCCTTCATTTCCCCCATGTTAGAGAGGTTAATTGGAAGTCCAGCTTTCAGCGACTGATTACTGGGCACTCTTGGGATCTGACAATTATCAGCGGGTGAAGATCTGTAAGAAGGTTCAGATTCTGGAAAATTGTATGTGTTGGCAAGATCAGAATAGTTTCTGTTCCCGAAACAAGAAAATCTAGCAGCCCTTTCTGCAAATCCAGGATCCGAAGAAAACTGTGCTAAACTATGTGGAGGAGGAAGTGATGTTCCCCCTTCCATGGAAAATGCTCCTTTGGACGGATCTACCCCAAGATTAAGATTTGGGTTAGAATTCAGAGGGTTCCAAGCTGTAACCAAATTAAGAACTGTGTCCATTGTGGATCCCAATGCCGGGGATGAGCAAGAGACTCCTCCTCCTGTATTGCAGAGATTTGCACCCAGTCTCCCAATCAATTCTCTCATGACAATGCTGCCATCGGAAGATAGGCTAGTGGTTGCAGCTGTTGAAGGGGTTACCACTGAACCCAATGAAGACTGAAAAGGGGTCACCATGCTCTGCTCCATACTGGAATCCCAACCCAGGCTAAGAAAGGAACTAGACAGAGATTCAGATGAAGTGGGCATTCTCATAGGACCCTCTTGGATATTCATGGCTGCTGCATCTGCGACAGCAGACTGCCAACTAGAAGCAGGTGTTGGCCCAGACGGCTTATAATTCAAGGACGTCTCCATGGGAAACCCGTAGCTCTCTTTACCATCAGAACCCATATCAAGATTAAAGTTAACAAACACAAAAAGGGATAGCTCTAGCGGCACCAATCAATCCGATCTAACAACAAAGAACCAGCTTCCTATGACAATTCTTTCCTGACTATCATTGCTTAAGAATCCTGAGAAAGATCACCACGTCACAATTATGGAATGGTCAAAAGCTGCATTATTCCTAAAGTGATAAAAATTGTAACTTGTAACACAATGCAACCAAGAAGTAGGTCACTGGTGCTTATTGCTAATATATTGCTGCTATAAATGCAAGGATGGAATTATAGTGTAGACAGAGATAGAGAGAGAGGGAAGCAAACAAGTCAAAGATTGTTTCTTAATGCATTTCAATGTATTGCATTTCCCAAAGCTGCCATCTGGGTATTATGGATTGGGAACCAGCATATCAATATCAATATAACTGGCGACAGTGGGCTCTTCCTTTGGACAAGGGCACAGAAAAAGCAGGCAAATTCTCAGAATAATTAGTCAGTGTTTTTCTTTTTATTTAAGAAAACGAAGAGAGTGAAAAAGTTGACCTGGGACAGCTCCGTGATCAATGCTATATGCTATGCCGGGCCTTCAACGTCAACGTGACAGATGTTCCCCTTCACCAACCATACAAGTGATTGTGATTGCAACTAACAGAAACACCATACACAACGCATTGTTCAGATAACACTGCATTCATAGACTGTCCTTGTACTACTCATACAGTGCTTAATTCCCTCATTTAAGGAGACCAGCCCACCTGATTTATCATCTTCTTGTACTAACATCCCTTCCCCACCTCACCCACCTCAAAAAATCCTAGTTTTAACCCACTTTTGCCCCCAAAATTCAGATCTGCATTATACCCATTACCCCATTGTTTGTGGCCCCTCTCTAAAATTTTCTCTGGCCCTACCTGAAATAAATGGATGCAGCAATGTCAAGCTAGAATTTGCAGCAACAATGTCACACAAGAAATTTCAACTGCACCAACGTACAACAATGAACAGAGGAAGAAGAAGAAGTGCTGGTTTGGGCTGAAATAGGAAAAAATTAGCGCTGCGTTTGGAGGGAAGATGATGACGGTGATGATAAAACGAGTTGATGAATGATTAGCCACCGCCCAATGCCTCTAAAATATTAATTCCCCCGACATTCATGAGTCTTCTATCGCAGTAAATTGTATCAGTGTTCTTACTCCCTCAGTCAATTATATGATCCAACTGTCATAAAAAGATTTCAACTGGTTTGCTTTGTAAATTGCACAACGGAATTAATGCATGGGTAAGTTTGAAAACCATTTAGTCAGATCTTAAAATCTTAAAGGGATGTTCAAGGCTAACAAGTGTTTTTGAAGCCCTCCTATAAAAAAATGTGGGTTTTAGATTTACCATTACAAAATCTTTATATTATATTGTAAGTTTGGAATTGCAATTGCTCTTAAATAAGAGATTGATTTTTTTATTTATTAAGTTTAGAATTGACACGGGTAGTTTGAGAATCATAGCTTTTGAGTACATTAATAATTCTTCTTAATTGATATGGTAGTTGTAGTTGGCTCTCATTAGTTTTCTTTTTCTTTTTAATTATTTCAATGTAGTGGATTTTGATTAAAATTATATTAAATTTTTTTATGTATAGATTTTTTATTATTAATGTTGAGTATTATTAATCACATATTTTATTTTTTTGTTATTCTAGTATATTAAATGTTTATAAATTTTAGTTACATTTTTATTATTTTAAATAAAAATAAATAAATTATTTATTTTATATCTAAAAGAGAGTGTTAAAATAATGTGAACTCAAAGTTTTCTTTTAGATCACATGTTTCTCTTTATACATCTCAAGATATAATTATATAAAACTTTATTTATATATGATTTTATTTTAGTTGAGGATTTACATTTCTTTACATATATTTATAGAATTGCAAGTTGTTATATAAAGTTAGGTTGTTAATATCTTATTTCTTAAGTGATTTGAAATCAATATACTATTAGATGTATTAATTATTTTTTAATTGATATGGAAGGTATAGTTGGCTTCAACTAACTATGGGTTAAAATTCATTCAATATGACATGTCAAATTTATGGTGAACTTGAATCAAACCTTTTTTTTTTCTATATGTAACCTCAATTGAATCAAATGTTTTTCATATGTAACCTCACTTTATTAGAACATGTACTTTTTACATAGGTGTTGGCTTGTAATTTGCCTTGTCTTGGTGTATGTTAGCATCCTCTCTTTTTGGTGTACAAATTGTAATTGTGATATGGATACATTAATAATTCTTATTAAATGAGCATGGAAGTTATGGAAGTTATGGTTGGCTTCAACTAAATATGGGTCAAAGTTTACTCAATATGACATCAAATTTATGGTGAAACTTGTATCAAACTCTTTCCACATAGAACCCCACTTTCATGGGGGACTTTTACTTTTTATATAGGTGCGGGCTTGTAATTTGTCTAGTACAAGTGTTTGTTAGCATCCTCTTTTCTTGGTATACCAAGTGTAATTGGCATCATATAGTTGTGGATTTTCAAATTTAATTGAAACTCATAAAATGACTCACAATTTCATCAAATTATATGATATATGATCCTAATTTTTAAAAATAAATCTTAAATAATAATCATATGTATTTTGACTTGTATTATGTTGGCACCATAATTTGTCTCTCATGTGGTGTTTGTGTGTGAATATTATAAACTAAATGTTAGCATGAAAAATCACATAATGTATTTTGAAATGAACCACGTGGATATGATAATTGTGAGCATAGTCTAATTAACTAGAGTGTGTCTTCTAACACATGCATGCAAAAAATAATTAGGGTGATCCCACATAAGTGGGTTACAATTCCCTTCACAAAGAAAAATTGCAAAAATTCTCCCAAAAAAAATTAGGTTTTTAGGGGTTCGTTTGAAGGGGGTGTTTGAGCTTGGGGTTCACTTGAACACCCCCCTTCGAGCAAACCCTTTTTTTTGGTTGCACCTTCGCGCGAAGCCCTTTATGGCAGGATTTAAGGGGGAGAAGGGCAAAAAAGGGGGGTTCGAGTGAAGCCCCCTTCTAGTGAACCCACCTTCGCTCGAAGGGGTCTAAGGGTCTTCGTGAGAAGGGGGTTCGCTCAAACCCCCCTTTTTTGCCCTCCTCCCCCTCTAGGTGCAGTTTTCTACAAAAAAATTCCTTTCAAAGCTCGAGTTGAAGATGAAAATGGAATCAATTTCATAGACCCAACTGGATGATTATAGTCCTCGAAACAAGCTATCCATCAAATATAATTTTAATGTATTTTTTTTAGTTTAACTAAACATAGGTTTTTCACCGAAAATCAAACTCTTTGTTCTGCACATGTGGAGAAATAATAGATTATCAAAAAAAATCTAAAAAAAATGTTCATGCTAGGTATTGATATCCTTGATCCAACAAAAATATTTGAATTTTGATATATACAAAAAAAATTATGTTGTATGTAGTCTGCCTATGTCTAAATTGTAATTGGTTTGACGAATTAATAAGAAAATATTCAATAAAACACTATGAAACCAAATGAACGTGCTAGATATCATAGTTACAAATCTAAATTCAAAAAAATAGAATTTTATCCTTCATAGAAAAAAAGGTTATGTTGTATATGGTGAACTTCACTCTTTCAAAATGATGTTTATTGTTAAAAAATAGTTTTTGAAGGAGATGGAAAAAGAAATGCAATCTGATTCCAATTTTTTTAAAATATATATTTAGAATCTACAGACAAAATGCCACAAATCACTAGTTTGCATCATCTTCAAATTCCTCATGGTTTAGCAACTATAGGTGCATGAAAGTGAAGATGTAATTATAAAAATTCACTTCAATTTCAATTTTGGCCAAAAAGTCTAACCCACTATTGTGGGATCAGATATTCATCATGTAGTCATGCAAAATTTGTGTCATGATTTATGTTTACATGCATACAAATTATATTTCGAAGCATTTGGTAAAGAGCCTTTAAAAACCCCTAATATAATTCATTAAAAAGAGAGTTGGTGCAATGAAATTCTACCACTTTTATGGTCATATTATCTATGTAATATCATGTATTTGATATATTATCTTTTCCAATTCCATAGTGTTCACTATACACACAACTAAATTAGGGAAATTGAACCCTAGTGTGCTTCAAATGAGAACACTCATATGATAATGTGTGTAGGGAGATTATTATCTTTAAGTGTTAGCTATGGTCTAAGTATATTTTTTCCAAATGGTTAATATTTTGGTTTAATTTCCAACACTCTCAAATATTTTTTATATTCATAATTAGCCATGTCATGGAAAATAACATGAGAGGAGATTAGGAAGTGGTTTACCAATAAAGTAGAGTTCATTGAAGCAAAGATTCTAGCTAACACAAACATCTGCCAATTGCATGACAAAAAGCTTTTTTTATGAATTGTATGATAACTAGCTCTTTGCATGGCCACACCAATATTTTTCTAACTATTAATGTCGGGTCACTTGGATGACATAGTTGATCTCATGGTTAAAGTGTGTTGATCTCATCTAGATGTATGTTATTGGTGTATTTTTAAAACAATGCTCAATTCTTATATCTTGTATTTTATATTCACAACATACATATCCATAGAGGAAACATTGAGTATGTGTTAACATCTCTCAAACATAACCTCTTTAAAGTAATCACATTGTCAGTGAAGATGATTTTGGTAGAAAAGTAAATGGAAACCTTCTCCGTGGAGTAGTCTATCATTGCAATTATGGATGAGTTATGGAAGGCCAGTCTAGTTCATTATTTTCCATGATATGGCTAATTGTGGATTTTGGTAGAAAATTAAATGGAAGCCTTCTCGTTGGTGTAAGTTGTGATCACTTGATTTGAAGGAAAATGACCTAGATAAATACACAACATGTTCAAAGGAAGTGATACATAAATAAAAGATTCTAGGAATCACATGGGTGTATAGATAAAGGAGTGGGTCAATGTGTCTAGATGAGGATTAGTGGGTTACAAAACAATGTACCTATTAATGAAGCTAAAATAAATTTTAGAGGTGAAGTGCATGCACTATGATGGGGATTAACCAAGTTACAAACCAAGGCCACCACCTCACACAAATCCTAACACTAGTTATAATGCACCAAGATTTCACTCAAGACATTAATGGATAGAAAAAAATGAACAATTGTTTTTGCAATATGAAAGTCACAATAAGCAAGCCATACAACACAATTTCATGCATAAAGTGTCATAGAAAAATGTGATAACAAACTTGGCATGCACAATAATATATGATGATGGTGACATAAGAAAAAGACTTGACTCTACTTTGGGATAAGATACCAAGGTTGATATAAAAAATAAGACATGGAAGAAAGACAAGATTCCCAAAATTAGAACACCCTCCTAACATATTTTTGCACCATCATCTAAAATCCATTAGGTTACAAAAACTACAAAATCCAAAATGGTCATTTCAAGTTTCAAAGAGAAACTACATGCAAGTTAAACTTTAGGATCTAACATTGACTTAGAAATTAGTTACAAGTACCAATTCCTTTAGGAATTAGTCCACCACCAAACAAAATGAACTAGACCCAATTATGTATAGACCCTAAGCCCCCATGTGGACTTGGGACTTATTCTAATTTTAAGGTTTCATCTGATCTTTGGATCTTGCAACAACATTAAAACACACCTTCATAAGCCTTGGGTTCATGTGCAAACATGGGACTTATTTGTGAGTTCTTGGATCCTTTTCCCCTCCACAACCTATGGTCAAATTGAAGCACCTTCACTAACTCATGGTGTCAAACCTCCACTAAGACTTGGAACTTTAGGTTTCAAGTCCCTAATCTAACCCATTCTCGCAACCCACCATGCAAACCCCTAAGTTTTAATTTTTGGACATCAAGACTCCATGTGCACTTGGGACATGTTTCCAAGTCCATCTTGAATCTCATGGTCCACCAACAACTTCACAAAGTGGGATTCAAACTTAAACCTAGTCCTACACATAGTTTCTAAGTTTGAAGTATAGTCCAACACTCATAGCTTGACAACACAAAACCATTTGAAGGGTTGGGTTTGAAATTCCTTATAGACCTATAAAATTTTTAGTTCTAACCTAACACCTAATTCCCACTAGGGAAAATTAGAGAAAGGAAACTCTAATCCAATGAAACCAACAAGGACTAATTTATTTACTCAATAAGGCATAACTTCCTCAATTTATGAGCTGAGACAAAATGGTTCAAGAAAACCACTCAAGTGATAATGGGAACCAACTTGGCCACATAAAATTCCCTAAAAGGACATGATTCCCAATAAATGAGGTTAAAAAAATAGTAGCTCCTTAACACAAGTGAAAGACTAGAAGGACAACATGAAAAAAGAACAACAAAATGTTGCACATGTTTAACACCAATATTGACACATGCAAAAATAAAATATATAATGATTATCCATTATGATAACAAATATAGATTCACCCATAAAAAATCCATAATCATAAATACAACCTTAAATAATTTAATCTGAACATACACAATTATCATGATTTTAGCCTTGCAAACATGCAACACCTTCACAAGATTAGCTATGGAAAAATACCAAATTATAATAATAATTGATTTCCTTTAAGGGGTTTCATCCTAAACATGAACAAATCATAACCCACATCATGAATTACATCAAAGTAAAAATATGCACTAAATACAAAGGTCTCAAGGATCCCATTTACAAAGATTGCAATAAACAATTAAATGAGATCATAACATAATAACTAGATAGAGGCTACTTCCCAAACATAGAAGGATTACAATTCAATACAAAAATTATATAATGAATGTTATTTCATCAATAATGAGCCACCTCAAATGTGCTCCAATAATCATAAATCATAATATAAAATGTCAAACCAAGAACTCTTCCAATTGTTGGAGAATGCCAAGATTAGAGAGCTCAAATTTGATAACCTTCCACAACTGAAACTAATAAGAACAATAGTACATGTCTATCAATATAATATGAAGAGTGTGTAATACATACAATGATAAATTCTTGCATACATAGGCAAGAATGAGGATGTGAGAAGGTAGGAGTGAAAATTCGACTACCCCTCCAAAGATGGGACACTTGTGAGATCACTTGACAAGTGGGTGAGCAAGTGGAAAGTGTACATGCAATAGGTGTCTCAAGTCTTGAGGACACATGTATCCACCATATGAAGCGATACAAAAGAAAAAGAAACCTAAGTAAACTTAATCTAGGTGTAATAGGTCAATCCTAGAAAGGTGATTAGCTAACTAGGTGTGATAATGACACTGTTTACACTAACACCCCCTTAAGTGCAACTTAGGGAGAAATGTACATGTGCTAATGATGATTCCCAGCTACAAGGCAATGGTAGGTACTCATATATAAAAAAGTCTCACAAATAGAGTAAAGGAGAAAACCTAGTGGGAAAGAACTCCTCTCTAAAATAAAGAACCATATACAAAGGAAGGAGGACTCAAAACCCCCTAAGGACAACTTCCTCAACCCCAAGTAACTTTCACAATGCAATATAGTAATGCAATGCTAAGGGTTTAGTGAAGATGTCTACAACCTGATCCTAAGTATGCAAATACTCTAAGGATAAAATACCATCTTGGATAAGTTGTTGAATGAAGCATGTATTTGAATCTCGATGTGCGTTTTTTGTTGATTCTCAATTGGGTTACATGAAATGTGAATGGAACTTTGGTTATCACACCAAGTATAGTAAGATGATCAAGTGGAAGACCAAACTATGTCATAATTTGTTGAAGCCATAGTACCTCTTGGCTAGTAAGAATTTTTCCTCAATACTCAACCTTAGTAGATGATAATGCAATAGTGGTTTGCTTCTTGAAAAGACCATGTAACTAGACCATAACCAAGAGAAAAAACAAAATTGGAAGTGGAATTTCGAGAATAAACAACTCCTACCAAATCTGAGTCAACATAGCCTACTATTTGTGAATCCCCTGGTGTGTAGTGAATTCCAAAATGAGTGATGTCTCTAATATACCTCAAAATATGCTTGGCTACATTGAAAAATGGGAGACAAGCCCAACAACGGGGGAAATATTTGGACATGTGTGTGTCAAATACAAAAGATTACCAACTAACTATTTATACAAAGTAGCATCCACACTAGGTGTGGTGCAAGTGGTAGTCAAAGTGACACTAGATTGAAATGGTGTAGGTGTGGGCTTACAGTCACTCATATGAAATTAATAAAGAAATTCAATGGCATAATTTTTTGGTATATGACATCCCTTTGTAGACTAAAGAACCTAAAGACCAAGGAAGAAATGTAGAAGCCTAAGATGTGTCATGTCAAAGTGTGCCATCAAAATATGTTGAATATCTTGAATCATGGATGAGGAACTATTAGTCAAGATCAAGTCATCAACATATAAGACTAGTATCAAAAGGTCATCTCCATGTCTTTGGATGTAAACTGTGTGATTTGAGTGGTGACGAGTGAAACTAGATGCAAGCAAGAAACCATCAATCTTATCATACCAAGCCCTAGGGGATTTTTTGAGACCATATAAAGAACGATATAACCTACAAACAAGTGAAGAGTCCTAAAAAAAACCTAAAGGTTGCTCTATATAGATCTCCTCATGAAGATCAATGTGTAGAAAGGAACTCTTCATGTCCTTATGATAAACTGGCCATCTCTATGATGCAATAATAGAAAGAACAAGGTGAATTGAATCCATCTTTGCTATAGAGGAAAATTTCTTAGGGAATTTAATACCTTCAAAATGTGAAAAACCCTTAGTCATAAGACGTTCCTTGTATCTTTCAATAGAACCATCAACTGCATATTTGGTGTGGTACACCCACTTGCATTGAACCAACTTTCTTCCCTTATGAAGAGTAACTAAATACCATGTATTATTCTTCATCAATGAAGAATACTCCTTTGCCATAACGCTATCCCAATTTGGAAAACCAAAAGCACTCCAATTTTTTTTGCAGATCTAGAGATATAGCATGACTCAAAAGAGTAGTGTTGGAAACTTCTATGAATGAGTGTATCTAGAGGATGTAGGATCGCCTGCTAAAAAACCAGCCTCCTCAATAACACCTCTATCCACTTAGGCAAGACATGAGTGGTAGGAGGTGGTGGTAGTGGATGTGGTGGTGAAGTTGGTGGTGGTGGATCAAGACCATCATCTAAAGTATCATCAAGGACTAAGGTACCATCATGAGATGAAGAAGGGGGAGTAGGCAGTAAGGAAGAAGAATATGATGGAGGATTTTTCAATGTGAAAGACTCATCAAATTGGACATCTCTATGAAAGTGGACATCCCTAGTGATAGGATCAAATAACTTATAAGCTTTCACATCCTCACAATAACCAACAAAGATGTATTATTGACTCTTCCTCTCCATTGCCTTATGCTAACCATCTGGTATGAATTCCCAAGCTTCACTACCAAATACTCTAAAGAAGGAAACATCAAGTTTGATTCTAGACCAAGCCTCCTTTGGAGTGAGATTTTAAACTGCCTTATGGGGAGTGAGATTTTGAATATAGTTGGCACAATTGATAGCTTCAACCCAAAATTATGGGGCCATAGACCTAGACTGAAGCACCAAATTTGTCATATATTTTAATGATCTATTCTTTCTTTTGGAAACATCATTCTATTGAGCAGTGTAGGGAACCAAATAGTGACATTGAATTCCATGATCAACACAATACTCCATAAAGGCCTGGTTCACATATTCCCCCCACAGCATTTGTGCGGATCTGCTAAATAAAAGAGCCTGATTTCTTCTCCATGATCACCTTGAAGGTCCTAAAAGTGTGGAAGACATCACTTTTGTACTTAAGAAAGTGCACCCAAGTGTGGTGAGAGTAGTCATCAATGAAATTGAGTACATACTTGGCTCCTAAAAATGAAGAAGTTAGAAATGACATGAGGTCACTATGAACCAGCTCAAGTAAGGTAGTAGCACATGATGGGCCTTACCCTTTGGAAAGGGTTCCTAAAGATGTTTTCCAAGTACATAACCACAATAAATTCCCTTTGTACAAGACACCTTAGGGAGTCCAAGTACCATATTATTAGTACTCAATTGTTAAAGATACCAATAATTGAGGTTCTCAAACCTCTTGTACCAAATTCTACTTAAAGAGCCAACATGAACAATATGTGATGCTCCACAAGATGACTCAAAGCCATGAAAATTGTACAACCAAGAATTATGATCTGCTTTTCCTGATGCAACAATCTTCTTTGGATGGTGTAGTTGTTGAATAACTACATAATATGGTGAAAACTCAACTACCTTTCCATCACCAATATGATAAGTTTGGTAAACTGAGGGAGATTAGTTGAAATCTTAGGAACATAGAGAACATCCTCAAATTTTCCCTCTGTCAATTGTATTGTACTTGACCCCATAATTGGAATTTGTGAAGAGTTTCCCATTGAAATATGAGAAGTAGTGTTGTAAAAAATAGATGCTAGAAGATCCTATAAGTGAGTCATTTGGTGTGGGGCTCCAAACTCAACTATCCAACTATCCCTAGATGAATCCAAACCTTTGGCTATAAGGACATGTCCCTTAGTAGGTTTGGGAAGACCAATGTGGTGTTTCTACATGGCCTCTTTCGTAGCTATAATCCTCTTATGACAAAATTTGCTATCATGATTTTTTAATCCATAAAAAGTACAATGGAGTGTCTTTTTAGACTTATAAGGCTTCTTTCTTGACTTTATAGAAGATATGACTTGTGTATGGATTCAATTATTCTGCTTAGAAGATCACTCATTTTTTAAAGTTTATTTTTCCTTAGGTTTAGCATAAGGCTTCTTTCCTTTTCCCTTAGATGATTGGAGAACGAGTTCCTAACTTTTTGAAGAGGTGATAGCATCCACAAAGATTAGTTTAGATTGTTCTCTTGTAAGTCTACCAAAAAAATGTTCAAAAGATGACATTACATGTGTTGTTCCAAGAGCAAAAGGAAGAAGCAAATATATGATAAGGACCTCTTAAATTTGACAAAATAGGAAGACAGACTCTTTATCTATTTTTGTTTTATCACAACCTTGAATTCTAGAAAGCAAAGACTTAAATTGAACCAAGAAATCTTCAATAGAAGAGAAATCATTTGGAGACAATATTGTTAATTCAACATCTAATTATAGAATCTTGAATTCATCAACTTTACTAAAGAGATCTTCAAATTTATCTCTAATTTTCTTAGGAGTTGTACAACTAGAGATGTAAAATTGTAAATTATTGGAAACAAGAAACCTATTATTTCCATTGCGTCATCTAACTTGTTCTAATAAGTAAATTGTTCAAACTCCTTAGTAAATTGAATTTGTTTCCCTATAACCATTTGCCATAATCCCTTAGATTGAAGTAATTGTTGTACTTTGACTTTCTAGGTGTGGAAATTAGGTGGAGTTAACAAATTAATTTTAGGATCCATGATGGCAAAAAATTAGCAAACCCCCCAAAATTGTTTTATATTTGAATGTAGACCCCCCCCCCCGCTCTCCCTCAAAAGATACAAAATAAGAATAACAAGTTTGTGTCAATTTTGGAAGCTAAATCATCTATTTATAACTAATGGAGATTTTTGCAAGTAGTGAAAATTTGGTTTTCCTAAACTAAATTTTGATTAAAAATTTGAAATCTTTATAAAATTCTAATGAATTTCAAAGAAAGTTTGTCAATTTTCAACAAATGGAGTGAAATTTATGCCCCATCAAAAATTGAACAAAGTACATTGATTTTTGGAGGTTAAAAAGAATAGATTTTATAAAGTATAATTTTTAGAACATCTTGACATCAAAACGTTAAACTCATAAAGAGCTTTCTGATGACTATTTACAATTGAAAATAGACCCCTTGTGTGAAAGTTATGGCAAAATAAAAAATGGTCCCCCTTGCAAGCACTAATGATCAATTTGCAATTAATGTGACAATTTAGTGAACTTGTACAAATAAATGTTTACAAAAATGGTTGCTTTAATAGAAATTATTAACTATTAAAGTTAAATTAAAAGCTAATCAGTAATGCAAACTAATGTTTGATACAATAAAGACCCATTACAATATGTCATAACACGTTTAGAAGTGCCAGTGGGAGTTGACATATAGGCCACATGGGAGACAAAGAAGAATGCAAGTTTTGCAAGCCATGTTGAATGAGGATGACCAAATCTGCAATTAATGTGACAATTTAGTGAACTTGTACAAATAAATGTTTACAAAAATGGTTGCTTTAATAGAAATTATTAACTATTAAAGTTAAATTAAAAGCTAACCAGTAATGCAAACTAATGTTTGATACAATAAAGACCCATTACAATATGTCATAGTGTGTTTAGAAGTGCCAGTGAGAGTTGGCATATAGGCCACATGGGAGACGAAGAAGAATGCAAGTTTTGCAAGCCATGTTGAATGAGGATGACCAACTCTTGACTTGCTTAACGGTGGAGAACTTGTACTCTTGAAGGAGAGGTCACAAGATCAAATCCTGCAGGGGGTAGGGTATGTGCGCCTCGTTTGTTGCACAGTTAGGTGCCTCTTGAATGGAGTACAAAGTAGTTCCATATTGCTATAAGTCATCTATAGACCGAAAAATAGATCGCTTGGTAACATGGACTATAAAAGGATCCATTTCCAGTGCTGAAGACTACAAAGAAGAGAAGGTCTGTGTGGATGTCATGCAAGTTTCTAAATAGTCAGCCTCTTGAAATCTGCAGCTATTATTTAATGTACTTTTGCAAATTATAAAAAACAAGATGCTTGCAGGTGCTGAGGGGAGGCTTGTGGGGCTAGAGTCTTCAAAGATAATGACAGACACCTGCAATGAGGCACGATGCTGATGATAGAGGGCCGCCAAATAAGAGGCCACGAGTTGTGTGCAGGTCTATTTAGGAGGCATGGGTAGGTTATATTGTTGATGCTGGAATCAAATACATTCCAAGCAGATCGTGGGGTTGAGATGGAGCTTCCCAAAAAACCTTGTGTAAATGCAAAAATTCACGGCAACAAAGGAACTCCTGCAAGTAAGTATCTGCATGGAGGGCAATGTCAATATTAAAACTTAGCCTTGATTGAATTATTTGTGGCCAATATGCATTCACAAAAGGTTTGGCCAGTAACTACTAGTCCACCAAGCAAGAGAAATTGCCACAAGTTTGCACCTAATACAGAAGAGGTCAAGCAACAGTAAATGAGCTTGTTGGTTTGAAGGCCAATGCAGAGATATTTACCGACTCGCAGGGATGAGGGACTTTGGAGGGGTTAGATGGCGTGTGGTGTGTTGGAAACTCTTCACGCCTCTAATCTATACAGATAGAAACAGTTGGTCGCCCCTTGAGAAACCTCTTGGATCACTGCAAAACAAGACAATTTTGACCACCAAACAAGACAATTTTGACCACCGAACAAGATGACAAGAACTTGCAACAATGAAATAACCCTTCAAACTGCACAAAACCCTTGAAATAGGCCGAAGAAGCCAATATTCCTACGGATTACAAAGAGCAATCTGCAAATAGGCCAAAATTTCCTGCAAATATCTACCTTAACAATCATATTGGCAGAGGGTAGGTTGGCCCTCTGTTTTTTAAATTTTTTTTTTTACAGTTTTTAAGTAAAATAAGAATAGAGGCCAAAAAAGTGTAGAAAATGAAAATTATCAAAATTGATGAAGCACAAGGTATTTTTTAATTTCTGGAGCCTTCTAAATGTGATGTTACTTTTTGTTTGGTTCTATGACACTTTGTTGATAAGGCTAAGTGTAGGAGTCACCTTAATGCAGGCTCTCATGGCTTTGATACCATATTGGAGAATGCCAAGATTAGACAACTTGAATTTGATAACCTTCCACAAGTGAAACTAATAAGCACAATAGTATGTCTATCAATATAATATGAAGAGTGTGTAATACAATGATCACGCCTTGCATATATAAGCAAGGATGAGGAAGTGAGAAGGTAGGAGTGAAATTCTGACTACCCCTTCAAAGATGGGACACTTGTGAGCTGACTTGACAAGTGGGTGAGAAAGTGATAAGTGTACATGCAATAGATGTCTCAAGTCACGAGGACACATGTCTCAACCATATGATGTGAGACAAAATAAAAAGAAATCTAAGTAAACTTAAGTTAGGTGTGAATAGGTCAATCCTCAAAAGGTGATTAACTAACTAGGTGTGATAATAACACTATACACTAAAACCAACTCTTAAGAGATCTTCTAAAATGGACCAATGGAGGAATATACCCACCTCCCAACCATATTACCATAATCAAGCACAATATATGAATATGTCACTCTAGGCAACTCCCAAGCTATGGATAAGGGATCATTGATACATCACTATCAAGGCCAAGGCTCACACACATACAAAACATACATGACAACACTATGCCAATCATGTATATGAAATCACATGTGGTAACACACCAAAACAAGCACATATAAGACAAGACATGCCACACACATCAATTGATGCACATATACATAAATGATCAAAAATCATGTCAAAATACCAAAATCTAATAACAAAGTAAAGATGAGAATCCTAAACATAAGACAAGGAGTGCCAATATAGTCACCCAATGATGCCATGAGAAATTTGGGAGTAAATATTCCTTAATTAAGATACTCATGAAATTCACCAACTTCTAGAGTTGTGGATGTCCCTCATCACTAGACCAAACCATCAAGAGCATTCTAAACCTAACATAATAATTAACCTAATGTGTCACTAATATCACTTGATTAAACTCTATCGCCACATTAGTTCCTATGATCACTTTATACCATGGAAAATGGGGAGTGACACTCCTTTCCTATTGTAGACCTCCTCAATCCTAAAATTCCAACTCTCCAATTTTACAAGTTAGATGTGGCATGCAAACCAATGCAATAAAATAATATTTTAATAAAAAATTGACAACATACCCAAAAGATGTAGAATCCTAAAATATGAGGGGGACTAATCATCCCACAAAAATAGTTCATTCCATTATGATCTAAAATGCAATTTCTCTTCAATTTCAAACACAAAAAACATAAAAAATCTTAAATCCCCCATTAAAAAATTCAAGCAAAACTCTTTTAATTTTCTAATTTTTGAATGGAAGAAAATTTAAAATTCTAAAATTATACCTTTTTTCCAAATATACAAAAGAACAATCTTTTCAAATAAAATTTCTTAAATTTTTTCCCATAGTCATAGCTCCATTTTGAACATTTAAAAAATGAAATAATCATTAAAAAATCTATGACTTTTAATTCAAATTCAATCCTATATTAACAAGGCCATATGAAACTGCCTATTATGAGCTTAAAAATGAGAAAATACATTTCAATTTAAATTTAAAAATGATTAATAGAGATGGAAAATACCTCCCAATACACACATAAGGAATGGAAAATAGAAATCCAGTTTCCCTTCAAAGGATTATATTATCCCTTCCATTGTGTATACCCCTAAAAATAGTCATCACATTCAGTTAATTAAATACAACCTATTTGATTAATGCTTCAACTACATATAAATAAGGTCTTACTTTATTTATATTGTTCACTTTCCTTTTAATTCTTCTAATTCACATTCTTCTAAATAATTAAATAAACTAAATACCCTAAACGTGTTTATTTAATTAACCTTCCTTAATCCTGATTAAGAATTAGAGCACATTTCTACAACTTTTTGTGTGCCACCTCATAAAGGTCACATGAAAATAAATAAGCCTAATTATTAATTAGAATTATCCTCACACACACTTCCACCAATGAGAAAAAGCACATGGCTTTATTCCCCCACACTTCCAACAAATTTGGAGCACATGGGTCTTTGTTTCACACACTTGGGAATCCCATACATTTGGCATGTTTCCAATTGGTCAAGGGATTCTCTCCACACACATGGCATGTTGTCCCTGGTCAAGGGGACAACATCCTGATTCCTTTCATCTCCATCGTCTATCATTTCTCCTTCGAATCTAGACCGTTGATGGGTGCCACCTCACAAAATGCTTGAGAAACCCTATAAATACACCCTCTTGCCTTAGCATTTTTCATCCACCTTTTGAGTAATGTTATAATGCTATTTTGATATACAAATTGGAATAGTGCTATAATGCCATTTTTCATCCACACTTTGAGTATTGTTACCATGTAGGTTTTTCGTAGGAGCTTGGAGCTTTCATGGAGTCTTATACTTAGTTTTCATATCATGTGTTACTTTGCATTCTCATCTTAGATTAATTAATTGCTTCATAGTTATATTTTATCATCCCCATTGCATCATAGTTACATTTTAGGTTAGTTTGTTTCATGTTTGAATTTGAGCATATGCATAATCATGGATAGTTCATTTTAGTTTCATATCATCTCACTCATCTCCACTTCTTCATCTATCATCAACATCATCCTTCGTTTATCGTTGCATCCATTATCCTTTCCATCATTTTGTTTCATTTAGAAGCATACCATTAATCATTCCACCACACATTTGCACATAGAAATCATCTTAGCTTGCATATTAAGCATCAAATCTTGTTTTCTAGGTAGTCATTTTAACAACCTTTGTGCCCATAGAAATCTGAGGGCCAAACAGTTTAATAAATCCCTAGAAATAGAGGACAATGATACGTATTTGAAAGATTTGATTGTATTACGAATAGAGTAGTTTTACTTGCTTCAAACTTTGAATGTAAACCGTCTCATTAAGGTTTGTGTTGACATTAGAATACTCTCCACATTCAACACACACCGATAGCACACGACCCCAACTTGCTGAAAATCCCTTTGACCTACGATTAGGACAAAGGAATCAACCAATGAATCCAGAAAGCACACACAACAAAGGATCATATCTGCTAAACATCTCTTTCCAAGGGATCCATCGGCCCGTAACACATTGCATCCTTCTAAATCTCCATTTCTTCTATGGAGCAAAATTCCAAAAAATGTAAAAGTAAATGAAAATAGAAGTCCATTTTTTCTTTATGCCTTTCTCAAGCCTTTTTTGTATTTTTCTTTTCTATTTTTCTAATTCATTTTTCTTTCTAATATAGCACTCTAATAACGATTACTAATTGACTAATACATTTAATAAAATAAGCAAGTTTATTCAGTCTAATTGATATTTCTCAATTAACTAGGAGTTAAAATCAATTAAATTAAATTCTATAATAACAATTAATCCATAAAATTAATATTTTTTTAATTTTGAAGACAATTAAATTCATTTAATATATTCTACAAGATATGTATAAATAAAATAGAAGTTTTTACGTTAATCAAAAGAAATTTTGCAACATGATAAACACATCTTTTAAAGCAAATATTTAAATGCAATGCAATAGGATAGAAAACCACATGTAAAAGATGCACACACTTTAAGATTTTTAACAACATATAGATTCCATGATTACCACCAATTTAGGGCTAGGTTAACATTAAAGTTTACAAGAATTAAGAAGGGTGAAATGACTAAGTATAATACATGCCAACTTCTCCACATACCAATTATTGGTCTAACACCTATAAATTTATTACACACTCAAGTCAAATATCAAGTGTACCTGCTCCAAATAATAATAGTTGAAGGAACCTAATCCAACTTGGTATAAATTATAACATAATATTAAATAATCATATCTACTACAAATCATCTATGATTAACATGATCCATGAACAATACACATAATAAAAAATAACACATAATGCTTAAACAATAAAATGATTGAACACACATGAACACATCATATGCACCCCATACTACATTGTTAGGAAGCTAATTCTAATCTAGACCTCATTAGATACACCTCAATGGTCATACTAAGAATCTTCATAAAATCATCTAGAATACACCATTATAACACCTCAATAACACAATATATCTCAAAAGAAAAATCAATGTAATGGATAATAACACATGAATCATATAATACACTAATAAAACACTCAAAATAACATGCATAGTATAAATAAAAAAGAACACAAGAGTGGGAATTACACTAGTAGATACTCATTAAGTGATGTGTGGAAGAAAATTTTATAGAATCCTACTTGAGGTGAGATGCTCTAGGAGGAAAAGGAATCCAAGATAGATTTGAGTTTGATTGAGTTATTCTTAATTTTAAGAAAATTTCTAGAACTATAAGTCTCATAACAAATAAGCATCTAACATCATTTTACAGAATCATGTGATCATCTATGAGATTGTAATTTCCAAATCTAACAACCATTACTATTTATGAATCACAAATGGTAGAATGTATGTTGTTCACATTGGTTTTCTAGGTGGTTAAATATTGTTTTCATAAAGAAATAATAGGTGTAATGGTGGTAAATTTGATGGAACACCCTCTTCTTGAAGGAGAATTTCTCCATGGATGAGCAATATATTTTATCAAAGTGTGGTGATGGAAGTTGTGAAGTGGTGTTAGTGGAAAATGGAAATGAAATATGAATTATTCAATCAAGGGCTAGAATTCAAAATACCCAAATCAAGAAAATGATCATATCCCACTTACAAATGGAATAAAATGCAAATAAGGTTAGAAATCATGATATAATAATGAAAACCCAATTAGAAAACATGAAATCAAACAAGTGCAAACCTCTCATTCAATTTTGAATGGTTGATGGTGTGTTGAGTTGCTCAATTCATTAGCTCCTATGATTGTAAAAGCATGGAATAATGCCCTAGATGATGGTGAATTGCTCAAATGTTCAATGCTCAAATGATATGAATGTGCGCATATGAACTCTAGTTGTTGATTATGAAGGAATGAAGGATGTTTTATAGATTTTCAAGATTATGATTAATGGTTGAGAATAGATCTTAAAATCAAGGGATGAGAGTAGATCAAGGAGGATGAAGGATCAAGATTAATTTGAACTCAAAATATCTCCACAATTTAAGGAAATTGGTTTAAGATATTTTGAAATGAAGGGATAGGATTAGATCAAAAAAATGAAGGGTTAAGGATGAATGAGGAAGTTAAGATATTTTAAAAACAATATTCCATGGGAATATACCTTTGGAAGGGAAATTAGAACAATTAAATAATTCAAAATTATTTAATTATGGAGGATTAGGATATTTCTTTAAAAAAAATAATATTTCATGCAAGTGGGATGAGAATTAGATAAATAAATAATTCAAGCTTATTTAATCATGAGACATTAGAAGAAAATTAGATTATGGCTAATTAAATTGTAGAGAAGGGAGGTTCACTACTCATGAGTTTCTTTATTCTCAAGAGATTCCCAAGGGGCGAACTATCCCAAACTACCTCCAAGAACAGGGTGAGAGTTCTAGAATCCAAAGGAGTAAAATCATAGAGGTTTCCTGGACAGACTAATGGGCTCTCAACCAAAGGACAACAACACAGAATAAGGATGATAGTGTGGCACGCTGGAGTCCCAGAGGTGTGCTGGCATCTCGTACAAACCAAAAACTGAGTTTATCATAGAAAACAACAAATCAACTACTAACAATCAGATTGCTAAGAACTTACAAAATGAGGGAAGGTAACATAATGTAACAAAACTGAAATGGAGTAAAGTACAAATGATAAAGTTAAAGAGTATGAGAGATAGAAGAAGCTCACAAAAACCCAAGTCATGGAGCCTCCAACAAATGAATGTCTTCAATACCTGCATGTATAAGATCTGGAGAAAATGTTGGGGCTGTATAGGGGTTTGCCTCAGTCAAACCCCTGTTTTGGTGTTCCCACATCTACAAATAGCCAAATAGATAGATAGAGATAATAGGAATGAAATGAATGCAAGAGTGATAAAAGCAATCCCTACTCAAGGAGGAGAACCTGTATCATAGGGACACGATAAATCCCAAGATGCTCACAAGCACAAGGTAAGAGAGATATCAGTTGCAAGGCTTAAAGAAGCCAAAGATAGAAAGAACAAAAGAGAGGGTTGCGAGACCCAAGAGAGCTGCAAAGAATGCTATAAGGGATTAAAAGTGCTTGAAGTTGTTGTAACAAGTGATAGATTTGTGCAAGCAAGAGCATAAAGAGGGAAAGAAGAGCGTATGCAAGAGAGAAAGCTCCAGAGAGACAAAATGAATTGAAAGAATGGATTAAAAAGAGAGAATAGGAGGGAAAATAAAAATTTCGAGCAGTTACAAGGTGTCTCAGGTTGTTACCACCGAAAAAAGTATTGACAAGTAGAAAAAATGCTCAGAAATGATTGTTTGAACATCAAAATGTCATAGGATGCTAGCATGGCACACATACATCCATGCAACGTGCTAGTTTCCAAACACATCACACTACAAAATGACACAAATGGGAAAAGTGCAAGGTTTGACACAAAGCTAATGTATGAAGGTAGCTATTGAAAAGGGGTCCTAAGCATCCCGAGAGGGGAAAAAGGTTGATGCAGGGGCTAGAATGAACCTACACAAGTGCTAAGGGAGTGGACACTAAAGTGGATACAAGAATGTATGTGAAATTGCAAGGGGTACAATTTTATGACATTACATTTTTCCCCCACTTTAGCGGGCATATGAATCTACACTAATATGTAGGCTAAAGGAAATATACTAAACATAAATAACATAATTATGCCAAAAGGATATTGTAGAGGAAGTAGACAACTCTTTGAACCAAGGAAGCATTCCCTTGGGCTGAAGACCTACAAACAAACACATTAGACAAGAAAGACCTGCACAAGATAACAATGTTAGAACATAGAAAGCCACTACATCATGGGGTTAGAATATATAAAAACACATACACACAAGCACACTCAAAAAACTAAAGGATTTGAGTAAGCAAAGTGAAAGAGACCTTGATGTGAAAGGTTGTCTTAGTACTATGCCTCATCCCAAAATTAAAAACAATAACACATAGGAGAATTCTAAAACGAAGAGAAGAATGTAAGGACTAATTGCTTCAAGAGAAGAATGCACCCAAAAGTCAGGGAAGTAGCCAATATCAAAGAGAGAAAGAGAATATACTCAGGATGAGGAAGACATAGATCTTCGATCCGATATACACAATTGAGAAGAAAGAGAATTTAAGAGAGAGATGGAGAAGCTAGAAAGGAATAAAAATTCCAAGAGAGATTGCTCCACAGGTCCTTAGACCCCAAGAGAGTTGAAAAAATGCACTGCAGATCCACAAACCTATGGAAGGTGAACAAAAGGATTTGTAGGTACTCTCTCCTACAGAGTTGAACAAACTGCACTGAAGGCCCACAAACTAACAGTGAATAGATCCCACAAGATGAAAGTGCTTTACATGTCCTCAAACTTGCAAAGAAGGTGCCCCAAGTACTCTCTCCTGAGGGAAGTTGGATGTAAGGGACTTCGTAGAGTCAGATTAGGTCCTCATAGGTTCTTGGTCCTACAAGGTAATCTTGAACGGATCTAGTTAGGCTGCCCCCAAGCTAGATGTCGGGATATGAAATAGGTCTAGTTAGGATGTCGCTAAGCTAGATGCCATATAATTCATTTGAGATAAAAACTTTCAAAGGGGGTCCCTCAGAACCCTTCAAGATAGTAAGGGGCCCACTTAAGGGGACACTCCAATTGGAAGATAGAGAGAAGAGAGGGGGTACTTAGAAGGACACACATCTCCATAACAAGTTATCACTATCCCAAACATACAAGGGAGGAGAACCATGCAAGATACTTAGAACATATAGGATAGAGGTAGACCTCGATATCACTTGTCATTTGAAGAAGATGTAGGTACATTAGAAAATAAATGAATGATGCCACCTAAATCAAGAATTTGTTGTATTTTATCCTTCAAGGCCTTACATTCACTAGTGGAATGGCCTGACACTCGATGGTATACACAGAAAGAATGTTTTTCTTTATCATGCTTATGAAATTTCTTACATGTAAGAGAAGGAAGAGTAATCAAGTGGGATTTTAGAAGTCTAAAAAAAATACGCTCTTGTTCAGATAAAGAATGAGGAGCAAGAAGCAAACCTTTCTCTTGTGGAGAAAAGTTTGACTACTCACAAGAAGAAGACCTGAAGATAGCAGGTAAGGGCAAATGAATCAATCTACGAGAATGAGGTTGAGCAGGAATCATGCCAACATTCAACTATGGTTTCCGTTTAGATTGTTCATTCAAGCAACCAAGCCCCAAATTACGCTTATGAGGTGCACATTCTATAGGGACTTGAATGCCTTGTTCATTACACCCACAACCTTCATGCCCATAGCCATATTTAGAGACAAGCTTAAAGCCAGGGCCATAACATGCTTGCAAATCTTGAGAAGGAGGAGGATCTTCATAGAGAGAATTATTCCAGCAATGGGGATCACACTCTTCTATAGGATCACCATCAGCCTTCTTGATAGTACTACCAAAATTAGCCTCTTTAATAGGAGTGTGATCATCTTCCTCAGAAGGAGGATCAACACTAATAACATTACAATTTGTGTTCACATTTTCCCGCAATATATAAGAATAATCATCTTTGATAGCATGTGTGGATGATGATATCAAAAGGCTTAAATGGATTGGGTCAATTTTATATTTTCCAATGAAGGATTTTGTAAAGTCTAAAGAACCCCAATCATCACCAAGACATGCATTTTCTTGAGAAGAGGTAGAAGGAGCAGACTTAATATTTCTTGCTTTAGAAGGATCTTCTTCACATACATCTATCTCAAGAGTATCCTTTGTAGTAGGTACTACAGGAGTAGACATAAACACATTGGAAGACATTGAAGGGATATGAGCAGGCACAACCGTAACCTAACCAACAGATGCCATCTCACATAAGTGCACAGCCTCAGGGTTAGCCTTAACTGTGACTACTCGATTATTGCAAATGAACTTAATAGATTTATGCAAGGTAGATGAGACTGCACCCATAGCATGAATCCACGATCTACTAAGAGAAAGGGTATATGGAAATTTTTCTAACATAACATATACAAGGGTGGGTACAGTAATGGGTCCCAACCTTAAAGGCAAGACTATCATGCCTAGGGCTTGTCGACCAACATTATCAAACCCACAAATGACAACATAAGAAGCATTAAGAGAAGATGAATCAATATTAATCTTAGGCAATAGATCAATGCTACATACATTGAGCACTGAACCAATGTCAACGAGAGTACATCTAATGCCAATATTATTAATGTTAACTATAATCATCAGATGATCCACTTGCTTTTGCACTTGTGGAGGAGAGATTTCTTGTAGATAAAATGCAATATTCGGTGAATCTGCATGAATATGAGCTATCAAAGCATTAGCATCCATTAGCCTAGTAGAGGTAGGAAAGAGGATCTATTGCAAAGATTCCTAAAGCATACCTTGATAAACCAGAGCAGACTGAAGTAAGTCCCACAATGAGATCTTAGCTGAAGTAACACAAAGTTGCTCGACAAGATCATAATCATTGGGTGCTTTAGTTGTAGGTTTAGGAGCTTGAAGAAGGATTGGTTGTTTATTCATTCTATTCTTATAAGTATTGGCTACCACTTTGTAAGAGGTAGCCATAGGAAGGTCAAGAGAATCACTATCAAATGGGATACCATCAATAGAACAAATCCTTTTAGAGGACTAGCTAGAGTCAGATAAATGAACGATCTCTTAGGCCTTTGAGGGGCAGCAAAGACATAGATTACATTTATAGAATCATCACAACTAGTGAAATAATTATTTGAAGAAATATTCTCAACTTTGATCCAGGGAGGATCAAATGTGGAAGGAGATTCATCATTCGCTAATGCATCATCTCTAGAAGAGAGTGCATTGGAATTAAGAGAAGTTAGAGTAAAATCAAGAAAGGTATTAATGATTTCATCCTCTTGCACCAAAATATCATTAGAAGGAATTTCAGGAGAGGGATCAACAAAGAATAATAAGAAAGTGAGAAAAACTCACTTTCACACGCTTGTAAGAGAACTTGTTGAAGCTTCTTAGAAAAGCTGGAAAGAGATAAAAGGAAGAAAGATATAAAATACATTTTAAAATAAAGATATAGACGCTTTGGATAATTGAGAGCAATCTAGGGGTGATAGAACTGAGAAAAACTGAAAATCCTAATTTTCTAATTTTTTTAGTATTTTCTAGGTTATAGTAATTTGCATTTTTGGAGGTCTTTGAAGCAGAATTTGGGCTTGAAACTTGCATCGATCCTTAAAATTTAGTTGCTAAAGGCACTATATTTTAGAGATTGAATTATTCCTCTTGGAGACCTTTCCAACAGTGTAAATGATTCTGAATTCTAAGCATCAAGTCAAAAGTTATGACCCCACTAAGTTGGGGTAAATAAATTCCTAGTTTTTTGAAAAATACCGTGATTCACATCAGGTTCACCAAAATGTAGAGAAGGGGGATCCACTACTCATGAAATTATTTATTCTCAAGAGATTCCAAAGGGGCGAACTACCCTAAACTACCTCAAGGAACAGGGCGAGAGTTCCAAAATCCGAAGGAGTAAAATCATAGAGGTTTTCTGGATAGATTAACGGGCTCTTAGCCAAAGGATGATAGCGCAGAATAAGGATGACAGTGTGATGCGTTGGAGTCCTAGAGGTGCATTGACATCTCATATGGACCAAAAAATGAGTTTATCACATAAATCAACCAAGCGACTACTAATAATCAAATTGCTAAGAACTTACAGAATGCAGGAAGGTAACAAAATGTAACATAACTAAAATGAAGTAAAGTGCAAATTATAAAGTTACAGAGGATGAGAGATAGAAGAATCTCACAAAAACCCAAGTAATGGAGCCTCCAACAAATGAATGTCTTCAATACTTGCATGCATAATATTTGGAGAAAATGTTGGGGCTGTATAGGGGTTTTCCTCAATCAAACCCATGTTTTGGTGTTCCCACCTCCATAGACAACCAAATAGATATATAGAGATAATAGGAATGAAATGAATGCAAGAGTGATAAAAGCAATCCCTACTCAAGGAGGAGAACCTATATCACAGGGACATGATAAATCCCAAGATGCTCGCAAGCACAAGGTAAGAGAGATATCAACTGCAAGGCTTAAGGTATAGGGCTTAAGAGCACTTGAAGCTGCTATAATAAGTGAGAGATTTGTGCAAGAGAGTAAAGAGGGAAAGGAGATTGTATGCAAGAGAGAAAGCTCTAGAGAGACAAAATGAATTGAAAGAATGGATTAAAAAGAGAGAATAGGAGGGAAAAGAAGCTTCTTGAGTGGTTACAAGGCATCCTAGGCCATTACCATTGACAAGAATGGATTAAAAAGAGAGAATAGGAGGGAAAAGAAGCTTCCCGAGCGGTTACAAGGCATCCTAGGCCATTACCACTGACAAAAGTAGCTGACAAGTGGAAAATATGCTCGGAAACGACCATTTGAATGTCAAAATTTCACAGGATGCTAGTGTGGCATGCAAATGTTTGTGCAACACACTAGTGTTCAGACATATCATGCTACAAAATGACATGAACGAGAAAAGTACAAGGTTTGACACAAAGCTAACGCGTGATGTTAGTTGCTGAAAAGGGGTCCTGAGCATCCTGAGAGGGGAAAAAGGCTGATGTAGGGGCTAGAATGTACCTACACAAGTGCTAAGGGAGTGGATACTAAAGTGGATACAAGAATGTATGTGAAATTACAAGGGGTGCAAGTTTACGACATTACATAAATAATTAAAATTATTCAATTAGGAGGGATAAGAGGAAAAATAATGAAATATGATGAATTAATTAAATAATTCAAAATTACTTAATTAATAGAGGAATTTAGGATAGTTAACAAGAAATGATATTAAAAGGGGAATGAGTGATGCAAATGATGAAAATGGAATGCTAAAGATGGAAATGATGAAAAATGCACTATTAGGGATGTGTGATACGAGTTAAGCATTTTTGCATGTCTAAATTTTTCCCCTCTTTGACACAATGTACTTGCTACATTGTTTCAAAGATAATGGTTTCTCAAATAAAATTTTAAATTTTTTTTTGATGCTCAAATGTGCCCTAGCGGATGATGGAAGGATGATAGGATGTTAGGCTACCCCCTTAGGAGATTAGCCAAAAAAAATCAGATGAAAAGAGGACGAAAAATAAAACCCTAGGGGTCATAGAAAATATTTAGGATCGACGGTGAGGCTCAAAAAATGATCTTACAGGGTAGTCGTGGGTGAAACCCTAGGTTTTTGGGGTAATATATAGGCAATTAGGCTCAAAACATCCTCATTTGCACACTCAGCTTTAGAAATTTTCTTCTCTCTCAGAGCTCTTAATGCTCACTTTGTTCAAACCTCCTTTCACAATGGGGCAAGTACCTCATGCCCCACACCGTTCATACATAGTCAAGTTCTAGAGGACTGTACGAGTGGGCTCGACAGTATGTATAACCTTAATTTTAGCTTACATTTTATTTTTAACACATTTATTACTAGCCAAAGATAAGAAAACAAATGTGGTGATCTATGAATCGACACATTGGAAACCTGATAGGTAGAGTTTGTAATCATGGATTGTGCCTTTGCAATGAAGTGACACTTTTGCTAAGGGTTGACGTGTTTGCACTAAAGTGACACAAAGATAGTGATGTGTTTGAGGGTAGGTTCACATTTAAATTTGGGGGATTTGTGCATTTGACAAATTGCTTGTATCTGATTGTTATGCATCAATGTGTTTGCTTAAAGTGATGTGTTTTCTCTTTTAGGTCAAACACTTAGGGTTTTTACCAGATTTTGGAAAAATTAACACCATTGGCTTCCTAATTTTAAGTGGTAATTCATCCTATTTACTCCAAAGAGTGGAGACCATGGATTATGTACCAATTTTCTTGAATGCAAAAGTTGGATGTTCAATTCTTGGCTAGGTTCATCTATTCCACATTGCGTATATGCTTGAGATTCGGGCACACTAAGCAATGATGACAATGTTGGTGGAGAGACAGAGGTTTGGCACTTGCACTTTCCACCTTCCTATAGTGGAGTGTACTATCACACTAAAGGATGTTTGGTGTATCCTCATAGTGCCTATTGATGGTGCTCGAGCCATCTATGATATGGATGTAGGTGCCACATCTATGGAGAGACTTATTGGTGATGATTGACTTGATATCGTTGAAAAACAACTTAATTTGAGACCATATTATGGTCATGTTCCTGAGATTGTATTATGCTTAGCTGCACTTATCATGGGACCATTGATGTTGGATAAGAGGTCTCATGGATTCTCAATTGGATGGGGATATGTGATCAAGGATATGGTTATGGAGGGGATCATCTATGTGTGGGGACCTTGCATCCTTGTGCAGTTATACCATGATATCCATTAGGTCTGCTATAGGTCAGTGAATAGCCTCTCAACATGGGTGACAATTTTACATGTATGGCATTGGGAGCATAACCATTACTCGGCCTATTCAAGATTCAGATAGAGATCTAGGAGATCCTCTACTCTACAGTTATGATAGCCAGTTGACTCAAAGATAGAATGGAAAAATGCACTACTAGAAGGGGATTTTAGATGATATGGTTGAGTTTGTATGGAGACCTTATCTTTAGATTGATGTCTAGTCAGATGATCACTTACGTCTACCCTTCTATCAATAGACATGATGGTTTATAGGTTGCATTCCACACATTATTGATCAATATTTACTAAACCGAGTTATGAGATAGTTTGGAGAGCAACAGGTGGCTCCTGTAGATGATTATCATGTGATTTTTTTTTCTAAAATGACCAGGGAGATTGCTCATTGGGGAGGCACGATTTTTCCTTATGTTGCGTTGGGAGAGGTAGCATAGCTAGTACCACAGTCATGGGGGGTGGATTGATGAACAAGATGATCTTGGAACCATAGAAAATTACATAGAATGGTGGACCCAAATGAGTCCATTACAATTTACACATCGAACAAGAGGTCCTAAGGTAGTTGGTGGCCATAGACAATAGCTTGACGAGGAGTTAGGTAGAGCTCACAAGATGCACCAAAGGGTAGATCAGGAGGTTAGGTAGGTTATCCTACATGTAGCTCAACAACCACCTCAACAGGATCAACCACAATAGCTACCACAACATGATGGTCAATAGGACTAGTAGTAGGTTCCAGTGTAGGACCCTCATTGAGATAAGGGGGTTGGAGGAGATGGGGATAGGTAAGATACAGATTTCTGACTGGCTCTCATCCTTTCAAAGTGAGATCAGGCATGGAGAGTGTGTGATGATTATAGGGTAGAGTAGGATCAGGTCACTATATAGCTCATATAGAGGACTACTAATAGAGACCAGGTAGTAGCTAATAGAGATCTTAGAGCTTTAGAGTGGGATGAAGAAATCGTTCACAGAGGGAAATATTGCATAGATCACCTCTGAGAGAGATCAGGCACGTGTAGAGAGAGACAATGAACATGGAAAATGCATACAATTGAAGATTGCACAGGGGTCCATGGGGACCATGGATAATCACATGTGAGAGAGGGAGCGCCTCATATATGAGGTGACTTATTACAGGACATTGTATGAGGCAGTTGTCTCATGTGAGCAGAGATAGCCAAAGTTTGCAGCCAAGAGTGCTAGTATAGTGGTCATGTCCACCAGATTAGAGGGTGCCCTGGTTAGTCATTTGTCTCAATAGAATTAGACACATCTTATAGCCACATCGATCTCCCACACACAACCATCAAACATAGAGGTCACCTGGGCATGGAGACTAGGAGTAGGTTATGAGACTACCTCCTGATCAACATCCTCCTGATGAGGAGGAGAATAGGAGTGGACATACATTTATTATTCATATTGATGTATATTTTGATGTACCTTTATGATGTAGACATGAATTTTATGATGTATATACATTCATCGACCTTTTGAGCCTCACATATGTATGTATTTTTGATGTATAGATGTGTATCACACATACGACAGATGATGATGCACTATGACATTGTTATTTTTGAGAATATATACAAGATGTGATGATTTTCGACGTGGCTACTGATGCTTATGATTTCTATTGATTTTATGCATGATGTTTATGATTATGATATGATTATGCATGATTATGATATGATAATGAGATTATGATGATGCCAACGATTTGTTGATGTAGGATGTGATGATGTGATATGGATGATATGATTATTTTTTTGTATTTTTCTAATATTTCAATGATATGCATGATTCATGAATGCAACATGATATGATATGATATATGATGGATGGATGCACAACTAATGATTTTTAGGATGCAAGATGCATGCTATACTATGATGTGATGGATGTAAGATGCAAGGGATTGATGTTAGTAGGAAGAATAGATAGAGAGAGATTAGATGATAGAGGAATAGATGATGTTGATCCAATTTTTGAAAATCCATTTGTTATAATGTGGATATGAATGATAGTGATAATGGTATTTGATGATGTATGAAAAATGTGATGAGTATGTTTTTTCTTTTAGGGAAAATTGAGTAATTTCATCATAACAATCCTTATTAATGTAGCAAATAGACATGATGAATTGATGTATGAAGAACCAAGGTGGATTTGTATCAATTGTGAGGACTTTGACTCTAAAAACAAGAGTATTCCTATTCATACCAGACATACGAAAACCTTGTTATGAGTGTATGGTTTAGAAGTTCATAGCATGTTGGACTAGTGCACAAAGAGGTATGAAGAACCTAACATGCAAGGCCACTTGATGTTTCTTGAAATGAGTTCCACACACACAAGGAAAGTATTTTCCATGGTTGTATTACAAGCATATACAACAAACACGACATACAAAATCAATGACCATAATATAAATCAAAATAAAATACCAAAATAGATGAACAAAGCTGCCATATCACTTGCCAAAGATGTTTGTAGTTTAGAGATATTATTCCTTGATGATGCCTATTATAGGAATGATATATTCGTTAAGGCTCATACCAAGATGTTGATGGTGATGATGACGATTGATAGGAAATTGATATTTAGGTGTTTTTTTTATTTGATAATGATCAAGTTTTTCACAATTCTTGCATGAATGTTCTAGATTTTGATAGTGGCTATGTTTTCTTTGATTGTTTTGTCAAAGGTTGAGGGTAATGATAATTTTATTATGGATGGATAGTTTATTATAGACAAACGATGATAGAGATGGTATTTTTGAGATTTTTTGAATGTTTTTGTGCTTTTTGAGGTTATTTGAGGTTGTTTTCGGTGTTTTTAAAGATATTTTGATTTTTTTGGTGTTTTGAAGATATTAAAACCTACAAAACATGACCTAGGGGACTAACCTAATGCGTCAAGGGCTCATTGATGATGGCCTTACCTACATAACTATATAGAGGCTTCATAGTTCGATTTATTAGACTAGGATATTAGCTCATACTTGGATGGCTAAGAATTTTTTTGATGTATTTGATGTTTTATGAATGTTTTTTTGGATTTTCAAGAATATTTGAATATTTTTTGAAAATTTCAAGATTATACAAATGTTTTTGGAATTTTTCAATGTTATCTAGATGTTTTTGGATTTTTTCAAGGTTATACACAACTTGAGATATGAACAAGGATCCAATCCATCTACTAGATTCATGAGGATGCCACCAGTTAGGCATTGGATTTTATTTATTATGGATAGATGGGATGATACATATGGAGGATAGTGATGGTGCGATGAGGCTAGACACTTAACAAGTGATCAAGCCATGGTTGGGCACATGTTTATTATGACGAGGATGAATGGAATGGATGAAAGTGTGATTATGATAATGGATGGATGGGATGGATGGGTGAAGATAAGTTTTGATAGATGATGAGGTGGAGCTTATCCAAATGTGGTGTCTATTTGCCAGGTTTTCACCATGGAAACTATCCTAGAAGTGCCACAAAAGTGGTTTTAACTCAAAGGATGATTTATTTCTCTTTACTATTTTTGATATTTTTCTCTTTTTTTTTTTGCTTTTTATTTATATTTTTTTAGGATATTTTGATAGGCTAGGTGTATAACTTCTTAAAATGGCTACTATTGATAGGCTCCGCCAAAGGTTCTCCTTTAGGGGTATCCAACTAATATGTTCCCAAGCCATAATTCAAAGTGATCATAAAGGGTCCCAACCAATTTGGTTCAAATTTTCCTTTACCTTCTTGATTAAGTTAAATCTTTTGATTTTCCTTCAAGACTAAGTCACCCACTTAGAATTTTATATTCTTGATTCTTTTATTGTAGCTACACTTGAGATGATTTTAGTATGCTTGAATATGGTTGAGAGTGCTCAAACATCATTCATCTAATAACTCTAGCTCTTGTAGTCTGGATACTCGATATTATTCGTTGTTGAAAATATTTTGCAAAGATACCCTTAAGGAAAGAATTTTGACCTCTATAGGCAAGATAGATTTGGTTCTATATATTAGGGAAAAAGGGATAGCACCAATGGGTGTGTAGATGCTAGTTCAATAGGCCCATAAGGCTAGATTTAGTTGGAGTTTACAGTCATGGACGACATCATTAACTATCTTCTTGAGGATTTTAAGGATATTTTTATTCAACGCTTTCACCCGAATATTTCCCTGAGGATAGTACAAGGTGGAAAAGTAGTGTTGGATATGGAACATAGCACAAAGGTCATAGATTTCTTGATTTTTAAAAGGAGTCCCATTGTTAGTGACAATTGTTTGAGGTAGTCATAACGACAAACCAAATAGTTTAGGATGAACTTAGCTATTTTCTTGCCTATGATATAGGTTAAGGGTACAAATTCTATCCACTTTGTGAACACTTGTAGAATTTGGAAAACAAATGAATATGTGACTAAAACTTTTAGTCACAACAACTAAAAATGACTATATTCTACTTTTTTTTGCAACTCAGCTATGAATGAGTAAATAAATGACTAACGTGGTTGTTGACTAAAAAATTATTTAGTCATACAAATAAAAATGACTAACGTGGTCGTTGACTAAAAAATTATTTAGTCATACAAATAAAAATGACTAAAAAGTTAGTCACACAAATAAGAGTGGGTAATTAAAAAAAATTGAATTGAAAAATTATTGGCAGGATGCTAATCTTCCTCTCCATTGCTACAATTGAGAAATTATTGGCGAGATGCAAATATTTCCTCCACTATCCTTTCATTAGTTTGAGAGCTGAGAGCCTCACAAAGGAATGTAAGCTCGAATTGATATCTTTAGCACAAAAAATCCTTGATCTTGCTCTTGCTGGATGCTCATTAATGAATGAGTTTGTCATGTATGAAGAGGATTAGGGTTTGAAGCTCAAACATTTTTGTAGATGTTTGATGGAGAATAGAAGACTTCTTTGGCAAGTATAACTTTAGGACACAAGGATATCAGTAATGTAGTATGACTCAGTGCATACTTCTTCTCATTAATTGGTGGTTTTTGAGCATTTTGCTTTCTATTGTGGATACAATGTTTTGTCATTGGTCATTCTACAAAATATTTAACTGTCATCCTTTGCATTTGGTTCTGTTTAAAGATCAAATTGTTGGAGAAGATTCAATGTAAGAAGAAAATTCATAAATTTATTTTGTCATATCTTTCTTTTTGCTTCCTTATATGGAAGAATACTTTTACCAAGCTTCTAGCCACTGTGACATAACACACAAATCTCAACAAGATTAGAAGAAATACGATTTGTAGCTACATAGATGTAAATGAATACCATTCAATATACTAAAAAGATATACCTACCACACATAGAAAAAACACCTACTTGAAGATGTATTTCCTTCATAATTGTGCATTTTTGAAGGCTTTCTAGTTGAGAATTTTTTGTTTTGAAGTTTCTCTATTTTATGGTATGATAATTTTTATCTATTGTCTTATATTGCATATTTTATTTTTATCAAGTTGTCATATTTGCTTTAGATATTAGACTTGTATTAGTATTCATATCTGCATCAACTACATTTAGTTATACATAAAGGTTAATATATCTTGATTACTTTTAAATTGGTCGATTGAATCTGTTTGTAGAGTGTGGGTTTTATGGTGTACTTGTATTGGAAGTATGCATTACAAGACTAATTACACATTGTGATTATAATCAATGAAGCAAAACCATGACTTATCTAATGAACATTTACTAATATATTGATTTTTGAACCATAACTTTGTAGATTTTAATTTGACTGAATATAGGTGTTGGGATTATTAGATGTCTTTTGACTTGCTTATTTTGTGTTTTTAAAAAATATTGAATACGGTTATGGATCATACCATACATGGAAAAACTGTGGCATTAAAAAAATGGTGTTGAAGACTACAGTGATTGAAAGTCCCTCAATGGCTTTAACATTTGATATGGGCCACAAATTTAATGTTTTGAGTATGATATGATCAAGTCTATTCTAGGGCTTGTGCTTTCTTGTACAGATTGAAATTGGACTTCCCAATATCCTCATGTATAATGACTGCCATTCCTCTTATCCTCTAAGTAGCTTTAGAATACAATGATAAAACAGTCACCAATCATTAAAGGTTTTGGTGAATGATGATTATATTTATTACAATCAAAGAATATCCTTACTCCTCATGACAGTCATCAAGATTGTCTTTCTTTAAAACCTTGACTATTTAATTTGACTATCCTCAATTATCTTTATCACTACCTTTTTCAAGGTCTCAAATACTCAAGGATAAGATTGTCCTTTTCTTCCTTCCTTCATCAGTGACCTTTATGATAATCCTCCTCAGTTGGTTGTGGCTTTAAAATTTATGTTGATCCATGGTCATCTTTGTGATTTTCATAATATAAAGTTACCTTATCTTCATGCTTTTAAATTGTCATTTCAATATTGAACAAAAATGACATGGGTTTGGAAGAAGAGGTAGTTCTTGTCATTATTTTTATATAACTATAAAAGAGAATTTTATTGTTCATATATAAGTTAGTATAGCTATTTCTTGTGCAAAACTTGTCAATCATCACTTTGATTTTCATTTTTCTTTTTCTCATCCTCCTAGCCCAATCACGTACTCCCCATTCCCAAGGTAATTTCCTATTCAAATTATATTCCTTTCATTTTGGGGGAGCTTCCAAGCATTCACTTTTTAGATTTCCACATACTCCCTCTTCCCTACATCCCTAGAAAACAAAATTGGAGGGCTTAATGAACACTGAACCATAGAGAGATGCATAAATGTGTCTGAATGTGTAGCTACTTCCCAAGTCAATATATTGGTACTTGAAAATATAAAGAGAAAATAATGTAAAATGTCTCTTCAATTGCTGTAAATTATTCATATCCAAGTTTGCTTAGTGTTTTTTGATTTCCTTTATGTTTAGGAAAAAATATATTTTAAATGTCCCCGAATTCGGGGAGCATGCTCTATAATCAAGGCATGTCCCAACCCTGCACCAACAACATATGGGGTACATACAAGTAAATACCTAATTCAACAATTTTTGACCTGATGCAAATGCCCATATAATGGTGATTGAGAGAGATTTTGTCACGTCTCATACAATGACTTATTTTGACCATTGACTTATTTTGATCATGACTTATTTTGACCATTGACTTATTTTGATCATGACTTATTTTGACCATTGACTTATTTTGATCATGACTTATTTTGACCATTGACTTATCTTGACCATGATTTATTTAGATAATGTTTGACCATGACCTTATGAGATTTAATATACGAAGTATGATATGTGTTAAGAGCAATGCTTTAATATAATTGTTTTCTTTCAAGAATTATGAATGCATTCATATAAAATAGAAATGTTGAGTTAATTATTGTTTCTACAATGGTTACTAATACACTTTTGTTTTGCACGCCTGAGTGCATTTGAGTGGCAGGTGATCGAAGGCCAAGAGTGTGATTGAGGAAAAGGAGGTTAGCTTCTCGACAGGGTAAAAGAGGAGAAACTCTCGGTTACGCACACACCACTTAAATCATGTAGTTGCATTAGGTCATGTTCGTTTTTACAATGTGATTGCGTGAAAATGATTAGCATAGAAAATTTAAAATTATGGTTTAATTAAATTGTGAAATAATATGGCTTATTTTATTTTATTAATCTCCATTTTATTTGAGCAACAAAAAGGAAAAAGGATTCTATTTTAAAAGAAATATGATTAAAAATAAAATAAGATAAATAAAATAGAATATTGTGGTTTCATAAATAAAAACTTAGAGTTAGCATAAAATAAGGATATAATTCAGTTTTGTATATAAATTTTCCAAAAAAAAATATTGAAGAATGAACAGCCCGAGAGAACATTGGGCTCTGGAAATTCTGTCTCAAAACCAACAATTCACTGGGCATGTGGCAATCCTTGGAAACTGCTGTCATCTGGAAATTTTATGCATGATCCTCGAAAAAGAGGAAGAGGGCTTTAAGAAAGAAAAGAGAATTTTGAATTGAATCATATCGAAGAGCTCTGGATCAGAGGCGAAGAAGGTATTGTGGAACAACTGCATTGGAAGCAAATTGTGCCAGGTTCTCTTCATTGCTATGCCTTCTTTTAATTTTATTGTAAAAAAACTGCAGTAGGACATGTTTTATCCTCTGTTTAGAGTGCAAACATCTGTGAAATTTTTCCAAATTCGTTTTGAAATCTGGGTATCAGCTTACTACTCTGTGTTGCAATTATAGAATACACATTCCTTCTTCAGAGTTAGGGTTTTCGTTTTGTGGCAAGTCTGCATTTTTCTCAAGTGTAATTACAATTATATGTCTCCATATCTGGTTTGTTTAAAAATTCTGTCAAAATGTCTTGAGATAAATCCGAATGCAGTTTATACTGGGCAAATGTCTTTCTTTTTTTGAGTTTTGAAATTGTTAAGGGATTAATTCCCTTGCCCTCCCCATGGGAAGGTCGTGGACTCGCGCCCTCCACAGGCCGCGGCCTGTGGAGAGGGCGCGAGCCCCTCACAGCCCGCCCCCTCCCCATGGGAGGGGCAAGGGCTTCCCCTGAGCCCTTTAGTCACTCAATGCCAGTAAGGAAACCATGGAAAAATATCCTGTTCTGTGTGCACGACCAGTGAATTCTTCAATCAGATTTTGAAAACCAGAATTTCTTACTTCAAAGTATACACAGCTATACATGAATTTTACACATACATATATATATATATATATGTATATATATATAAATATATATATATATATATGTATACATATACAATTGATTGCATACACATACACGCATATATATATATATATATCTATATATGTATACATATATATATATCTATATTTATGTTATATATAAATTATCCATGCACATATGTGACAGAAAATAATATGAACTCTGTTTAACTCATTTCCAGAACAGAAAATAGTATGAACTCTGTTTAATTCATTTCCAGAACAGAAAATAGTATGAACTCTGTTTAACTCATTTCCAGAATAGAAAATAGTATGAACTCTGTTTAACTCATTTCCAGAACATAAAATAGTATGAACTCTGTTTAACTCATTTCCAAAACAGAAAATAGTATGAACTCTGTTAAACTCATTTCCAGAAAGTAGCATGAACTTCTGTTAATTACACACCAGTATCTCAGATTTGTTAAACCTGAAACAAGAAACATAAATGTTTTTGAGACACCATCTTGATTACTTTAAAGCAGTACCATCCTGAGTAAAGGAATACAACACAAAAATCTGAATGAAAGTCTATCTTTCAAACCTTAGAATTACTGAATAAATTGCACTGTATCAAGTATATTATTATTATTCTGTAACCTGCATTGAATTTGGGAATTAAACTGTCTGTCAGCTTGAGCTTGGAAAGAAAAAGAAATGCATACTGAAAACAGAAAACACTGTTCTTTCTTTCTATTAGTACACTGAAAAGTATCAATATATATATGTTCTTCTTTAAAACAAAGCCTTTATCCAAATCAAAAGGGTTACTTTTTAAAGAATAAATGATATCTTTCAATTGAATTACAAGGGATGTTCTGAAATTCGCATTTGAAATTCTTTGAAGAATTAATTATTGAAACATGTATGAAAATGTATAAAGTTTTACTTTAGTATTTATACTTCACTATGGTAACTTCCGGGACAGGGTGCCGAAGGTGGGCAAACAGAGACGGTAGTATTACCTTTTCTAATCTACCATTTACTTGTATTATTTTGCTTGGCCAAGCACTGTACCATTGAAATAGATGGGTTGTTTGTTTTAAAAGCCTAGAAATTTATTTGAGTCTCTGCCACCTCCTGTTGCAAGAAATGTGTTTATTTCATGTTAGAAATGCATATAGGCATCAGGCACGCACCGAGAGTGCCCTCCTGTTTTACCGTTTCGGGTTGCTAGGCTCCTTTATGCAGGGCCGGGGATTCCTTCGAGTTAGGAAGGGACCCGGGGAAGTCATGGACTTTGTGGTTGGGCGGAAAAGGCGCCTGAATCACATTCTTGGCCCCAGCTCGCAAGAAGACCAAGGTGTCACGGCGGTTGGTGGTTCCAAGATTATTTGCTATTGATGTACTTATGTATCATTCAGATTTGGCTTGTGAAGCCCATTGTAAATGTATATGCATTTTGACATTCTTGTTGAAATTTGAAATGAAAGTATTAAATGTAACATTGATTTTGAGAGATTAAAACTTTATAACTTGGCATAGAAGAGATGTTTCTATTAGAAGGATTGATTCCTCCAAGTGAGGTTGAATTTATTTATATGAGAAAGTCATTAAAATACTTATGTTTTAATACATTACATTGATGATATTATTATATGAAATGCAATTTAAAATTCTCTTTATTTCATTTGGAAGTGTTATGAGAAATGTTGACTTTTTGGAAACCTATTTATAATGGTTTGAATAAATTTAGAATACTCTTAATTTCTCTTTAATGCTGAGTTAAATGGTTTGAAAACACTCTTAATTTTTTGAGTGCTACATCTTGGTATCAGAGCAGCATGGTTCAACTCTAGGACCTATGCCTAACTACGTATGACGTTGTGTCTTAATCAGGGTGACCTAAAATGGAAAATAGAGTGTACCAACGAATTGGTGGATCTCGTGGAGGTCCCAATGATAAACTAGATCAGATTTTAGCCTTGCTGCAAAGCCAGGGGGCTAGAATTGAGGAATTAGAACAAGGGAGGAGAGATGGCCATCAAGGATTAAACGCAAATGAAACTGAAGGAGAAGCTAATATTGAACCACCTAGAAAGGAGGAAAAACTAAATAGGGTGGCTGAGGAGCTGGGAAAAGACCTAAAGAAGGTCGCTCCTCCGAAATTTGATGGGAGAACCTTTGGAGATGGGGCAGAAGCTTGGGTTATAGAAATGGAGAGGTATTTCGCCCTACAGAATCTATCAGATGAAACAAAAGCTGAATGGGGTTCATATCAGCTCACCGGTGAGGCTGCTACTTGGTGGGAAAATGAAAGGGCGGATAAGTAGTTTATGCATGGAAAGGTAACGTGGGATAAGTTCCTACAACTATTTAGGAAGAGGTGGTTACCCCAATCTCATTTTGATAAGAAGATGACAGAATTCCAGGTACTTGTACAGGGTGGCATGACAGTGACTCAATATTGGGAGAAATTCTCTCACTTGCTTAAGTACGCACCCCAATATCAGCATGATGAGAGATTTCGAGTCCAAAAATTTATTTTGGGGCTTAGACCTCAAATTGGAAATGAAATAGATCTGCACAATCTAGCCACCATGGATGAAGTTTTTGATTTAGCAATCAAACAGGAACACAAGTTGCAACAAGCTGCTAACTATAGGAAGAGCAGGGAAGCCAAGTATGGCAATAAGAAATCCCAAGGGAATCGCAATCAGGGTGGTCCGAGCAAACATGACAGTCAAGGGAATGAAAATAGACAAATCAGAAATTTGAAGAGAGATGGTAGTCCTCAGGACCGCAATGAAGGAAGCAGGAACAATAACAACAAGAAGGGAAACTACAATAAGAGGAATGATAATAACAGGAGAGATTTTTCTGACAAACCCAAGGCACCTCGTGGAGGATGTTATACTTGTGGTGGCGAGCATTACGCCAGTGTGTGCCCTCAGAGAAATAACAAGCAAAATAATAGAAATCAGCATCATATTCATGCAGCGGTTGACAATCGCCAGGCAGATTATCAAGCAACTCCCATCCAGTTATCGGGTAAATTATTTGGATGCCCTGTTTCTGTTCTGATTGATACAGGTGCTACTGATAGTTTTATAGACCCTCATGTTTTGACTAAAATATCAGTTAGACCAAGTTTTATGGCAAATTCTTGGAAAGTTCAGTATGGAAACCGGGTAGAGAAGAGGGTAGAGCAATGCATGTATTTCAGCAAACTTGAACTCCCTAACCTTCAGACGCAGGTGAACTTGTATGTTGCACCATTAGGGTCTTACGATGTGATATTAGGGATAAATTGGCTCTCTGAACATAAAGCTCTTGTAGATTGTGAAGAGAAGTCAATTAAGTGTCTCGATGACCGAGGAAACCAAGTGGAGCTTTGTGGCATTAAAAAGCGATTAGAGCTTAGGCAAGTATCCGCCATGCAGTTGAAAAAGGCAAGTCGGAAGGGATGCTCTATCTTTGCAATAAAAGTCAAGGACCTTGATGAGAAAGAATCCTCAATTAATGATCATCCCATTCTGAAAGAATTTGAGGATGTTTTTCCTACAGAATTGACTGAGCTCCCGCCTAAGCGTGTGTTTGATTTTTCTATTGATCTGATTCCAGGAGCAGAACCTCAGTCTAAGGCTCCTTACAGGATGAATACAACAGAATTATTTGAGCTCAAGGCCCAACTAGAGGAATTACTGAAGCAAGGTCTTATTAGGCCAAGCGTGTCACCTTGGGGAGCACCCGTCATCTTTGTGAAAAAGAAGGATGGTACCTTGAGGTTGTGCATTGATTATAGAATGCTTAACAAGGTCACTATCAAGAATAAATATATGCTTCCCCGCATCGATGATTTATTTGATCAGTTGAAAGATGCCAAGGTATTCTCAAAAATTGATTTAAGATCAGGATACCACCAGTTGAGACTGAAGGAAGAAGACATTCACAAAACTGCTTTCAGAACCAGGTATGGGCACTATGAGTTTACTGTGCTACCATTTGGGCTAAGTAATGCTCCTGCAGCTTTCATGAACCTGATGAATAGTGTCTTCCGAGATTGTTTGGATAATTTTGTCCTAATTTTTCTTGACGATATTTTGATCTATTCTAAGTCAGAGGAAGAACATGAAAAGCATTTGAGGATTGTGTTGCAGTGTCTAAGGGAACATAAGCTGTATGGAAAAATGTCTAAATGTACCTTCTTCCAATCCGAAGTGCATTATTTAGGTCATGTGATTTCAGCGGAAGGGGTAAGAGTGGATCCGAAGAAGATTAAGGCAATTATGGATTGGCCGGCCCTGCAAAATGTCTCTGAAGTTCAAAGTTTCATGGGACTTGTAGGATACTATAGGAAGTTTGTTCAGGGGTTCTCGACAATCGCAGCTCCCATCAATGCACTACAGAAGAAGGAAAAGAAGTTTGAATGGAGCGATAAATGTGAGAAAGCTTTTCATCTGCTTAAGAAGAAACTCACTACCGCACCCATCCTAGTTGTGCCAGATCCGAATGGCCATTTTACAGTTATTACTGATGCATCAGGAGAAGGGGTAGGTGCATTTCTTATGCAAGAAGGACAAGTGGTAGCTTATGAATCAAGGAAGTTAAAACAGCATGAATTAAATTATGCGCCACATGACTTAGAATTGGCAGCCATAGTCCACGCTTTACAAATGTGGAGGCATTATCTCTTGGGAAAGCCTTTCGAACTTGAGACAGACCATGCAGGATTGAGATACATCTTCACTCAACCTAATCTCAATGCCCGACAAAGGCGATGGATGGAATTCCTGAGTGAGTATGATTTTGGGATTGAATATATTAAAGGTAAGGAAAACAGAGTGGTTGATGCCCTGAGTAGAAGGAGACACCTTGCAGCCTTGGTTACCATAAAATCATATTTCAGGCAACAAGTAGTGCAATCCTCCTATGGGGATGAACATTATGAAAAGGTGAAACAAGCCCTTGGGGTAAATCCCTCCGATCGTCGATATGAGGGATATATGTTAGAATCAGATGGACTTTTGAGGTACCAGGGATGAATGTACATTCCTAGTTCTGCAAACTTGAGAGAGTTGGTGCTAGAAGAATTTCACAATGCACCATACTCAGGACATCCCGGTATTAAAAAAATGATGGAAGGACTTAGGCCACTATACTTCTGGCCAGGACTTAAAAGGGATATTACGTCCCATGTCGCCCGATGCTTGGAGTGCCAACAAGTCAAACTTGAGCATGTACATCCGGCAGGACTCTTATATCCTCACAGGGTACCAGAGTATAAATGGTAGGTTATCACTATGGATTTTATACAGGGGCTACCAATGTCTAAAAATTGACATGATACCATCTTGGTTGTAGTAGATAAATTGACAAAGGTTGCCCATTTCATTCCGAGAAATCTCAAGGATGGATCAATGGTTTTAGCAAGAAAATTTGTCCAGGAAATCTTTCGGTTGCATGGAGTGCCAAAGACGATCATCTCGGATCGAGACACTCGAATGACTTCTAGGTTTTGGATTACATTAAACTCTTCCCTAGGAACCAAATTAAATTTCAGTTCTGCATATCATCCTCAGACCGATGGTCAGACAGAGAGGGTGAACCAGGTAGTAGAAGATCTCCTCCGCATGTACTGTATGGAGCAGCAATATAAGTGGGAGGAGTATTTTCCTTTGGTGGAGTTTGCTTACAACAACTCCTACCATGCTTCTTTGGGCATGGCACCTTTTGAAGCCCTTTATGGACGTAAATGTCAGACACCCATTAGTTGGGACATAGTAGAAGATAGGGTGGTGATTGGCCCTGAGATGCTTAGAGAAATGGAAGACCAAATGAAAATCATTAAGGAAAAGTTGAAGCAGGCTGCGGATAGACAGAAATGTCTAGCAGATAAGAACCGGAGTTTTAGACAGTTCTCTGCAGGAGATAAGGTCTTTTTAAGGGTTCGGCCGCATAAGAGTTCAATCTCTTTCGGCAAGAACTCTAAGTTGGCTCCTAGATATGTTGGTCCCTTTGATGTTTTGGAGGTGGTGAATCCAATTGCTTACAGGCTTGCTCTGCCACCAGCTCTATCCCGGATACATAATGTGTTTCATGTTTCAGTACTTAAGCCATACCATCCAGATATTGCTCATATCCTTGATTGGCGTACATTGCAGGTCCAGGACCCAGGGGTGATACAGGTGGAACCCGTCAGGATTCTGGAAGAGCGCAACGTTAAGTTGCGTAATAGAGACATTATACAATACAGGGTCCAGTGGGACCAGTATTCGGTGGATAATGCCACCTGGGAGAATGCAGAGGATATAGACAGACTCTTTCCTCATTTGAGACCTTAGCATATTATACTTTCTTTTATAGAGACTTACAAAGTACTGATATCTCAATTTTGCTATGTAATTTGCTTTTAGACATCGAGACGATGTCTCTTCTCAAGGGGGGAAGGATGTCACATCTCATACAATGACTTATTTTGACCATTGACTTATTTTGATCATGACTTATTTTGACCATTGACTTATTTTGATCATGACTTATTTTGACCATTGACTTATTTTGATCATGACTTATTTTGACCATTGACTTATCTTGACCATGATTTATTTGGTAATGTTTGACCGCGTATATGAGATTTAATATCTGAAGTATGATAGCCAATATTGAAACAATGCTTTAATATAATTGTTTTCTTTCAAAGGTATAGATACATTCATATAAAAATATAAATGTTGAGTTAATTATTGTTCCTACAATGGTTACTAATACTCTTTTGTTTTGCATGCCTGAGTGCATCTCAATGGCAGGTGATCGAAGGCCAAGGAGATCGAAGGCCAAGAGTGTGATTGAGGAAAAGGAGGTTAGCTTCTCGACAGGGTAAAAGAGGAGAAACTCTCGGTTACGCACACACCACTTAAATCATGTAGCTGCATTAGGTCATGTTTGTTTTTACAATGTGATTGCATGAAAATGATTAGCATAGCAAATTTAAAATTATGGTTTAATTAAATTGTGAAATAATATGGCTTATTTTATTTTATTAATCTCCATTTTATTTGAGCAACAAAAAGGGAAAAGGATTCTGTTTTAAAAGAAATATGATTAAAAATAAAATAAGATAAATAAAATAGAATATTGTGGTTTCATAAATAAAAACTTAGAGTTAGCATAAAATAAGGATATAATTCAGTTTTGTATATAAATTTTCCAAAAAAAAATATTGAAGAATGAACAGCCCGAGAGAACATTGGGCTCTGGAAATTCTGTCTCAAAACCAACAATTCACTGGGCATGTGGCAATCCTTGGAAACTGCTGTCATCTGGAAATTTTACGCATAATCCTCAAAAAAGAGGAAGAGGGCTTTAAGAAAGAAAAGAGAATTTTGAATTGAATCATATTGAAGAGCTCTGGATCAGAGGCGAAGAAGGTATTGTGGAACAACTGCATTGGAAGCAAATTGTGCCAGGTTCTCTTCATTGCTATGCCTTCTTTTAATTTTATTGTAAAAAAAAAACTGCAGTAGGACATGTTTTATCCTCTGTTTAGAGTGCAAACATCTATGAAATTTTTCCAAATTCGTTTGAAATCTGGGTATCAACTTACTACTCTGTGTTGCAATTATAGAATACACATTCCTTCTTCAGAGTTAGGGTTTTCGTTTTGTGGCAAGTCTGCATTTTTCTCAAGTGTAATTACAATTATATGTCTCCATATCTGGTTTGTTTTAAAAATTCTGTCAAAATTTCTTGAGATAAATCCGAATGCAGTTTATACTGGGCAAATGTCTTTCTTTTTTTTGAGTTTTGAAATTGATAAGGGATTAATTCCCTTGCCCTCCCCATGGGAAGGTCGTGGACTGTGGAAGGCTCGCGCCCTCCACAGGCCGCGGCCTGTGGAGAGGGCGCGAGCCCTTCACAGCCCGCCCCCTCCCCATGGGAGGGGCAAGGGCTTCCCTTGAGCCCTTTAGTCGCTCAATGCCAGTAAGGAAACCATGGAAAAATATCCTGTTCTGTGTGCACGACCAGTGAATTCTTCAATCAGATTTTGAAAACCAGAATTTCTTACTTCAAAGTATATACAGCTATACATGAATTTTACACATACATATATATATATATGTATATATATATATATATAAATATATATGTATATATATATATGTATATATATATATGTATACATATACAATTGATTGCATACACATACACACACACACACACACACATATATATATATATATCTATATATAATATGTATACATATATATATAGTTATCCATGCACATATGTGACAAAAAATAGTATGAAATCTGTTTAATTCATTTCCAGAACAGAAAATAGTATGAACTCTGTTTAATTCATTTCCAAAACAGAAAATAGTATGAACTCTGTTTAATTCATTTCCAAAACAGAAAATAGTATGAACTCTGTTTAATTCATTTCCAGAATAGAAAATAGTATGAACTCTGTTTAACTCATTTCCAGAACAGAAAATAGTATGAACTCTGTTAAACTCATTTCCAGAAAGAAGCATGAACTTTTGTTATTTACACACCAGTATCTCAGATTTGTTAAACCTGAAACAAGAAACAGAAATGTTTTTGAGACACCATCTTGATTACTTTAAAGCAGTACCATCCTGAGTAAAGGAATACAACACAAAAATTTGAATGAAAGTCTATCTTTCAAACCTTAGAATTACTGAATAAATTGCACTGTATCAGTATATTATTATTATTCTGTAACCTGCATTGAATTTGGAAATTAAACTGTCTGTCAGCTTGAGCTTGGAAAGAAAAAGAAATGCATACTGAAAACAGAAAACACTGTTCTTTCTTTCTATTAGTACACTGAAAAGTATCAATATATATATGTTCTTCTTTAAAACAAAGCCTTTATCCAAATCAAAAGGGTTACTTTTCAAAGAATAAATGATATCTTTCAATTGAATTACAAGGGATGTTCTGAAATTCGCATTTGAAATTCTTTGAAGAATTAATTATTGAAACATGTATGAAAATGTATAAAGTTTTACTTTAGTATTTATACTTCACTATGGTAACTTCCGGGAAGGGTGCCGAAGGTGGGCAAACAGAGACGGTAGTATTACCTTTTCTAAGCTACCATTTACTTGTATTATTTTGCTTGGCCAAGCACTGTACCATTGAAATAGATGGGTTGTTTGTTTTAAAAGCCTAGAAATTTATTTGAGTCTCTGCCACCTCCTGTTGCAAGAAATGTGTTTATTTCATGTTAGAAATGCATATAGGCATCAGGCACGCACCGAGAGTGCCCTCCTGTTTTACCGTTTCGGGTTGCTAGGCTCCTTTATGCAGGGCCGGGGATTCCTTCGAGTTAGGAAGGGACCCAGGGAAGTCATGGACTTCGTGGTTGGGCGGAAAAGGCGCCTGAATCACATTCTTGGCCCCAGCTCGCAAGAAGACCAAGGTGTCACGGCGGTTGGTGGTTCCAAGATTATTTGCTATTGATGTACTTATGTATCATTCAAATTTGGCTTGTGAAGCCATTGTAAATGTATATGCATTTTGACATTCTTGTTAAAAACTTGAAATGGAAGTATGTTTTGAAAGTATTTAATGTAACATTGATTTTGAGAGGTTAAAGTTTTATAACTTAGCATAGAAAAGATGTTCTATTAGAAGGATTGATTCCTCCAAGTGAGGTTGAATATATGTATATGAGAAAGTCATTGAAATACTTATGCTTTGACACATTACATTGATGATATTATTGTATGAAATGCAATTTAAATTCTCTTTATTTCATTTGGAAGTGTTATGAGAAATGTTGAATTTATGGAAACCTATTTATAATGGTTTGAATAAATTTAGAATACTCTTAATTTCTCTTTAATGCTGAGTTAAATGGTTTGGAAACACTCTTAATTTTCCGAGCGCTACATTCGATCACCCTTTGTCTGTAGGCAATAAACTCTTCAGATGTCCTCTCGTAAGTTTTAACTTTGAAAACATGACGCTCTCTCCAAGCAAGGATCTGCCTCTTGTGTTCTTTTGAAACTGCTGAACCATAGGCTGTAACTAAATCAGCAATAATAATCTCATGCCTTGGTCTTACTTCAGCCAGTGTTTGTTCAAACCCTTGGATACCTTGGCGTAGCTCATGAGCGTTTTCTCTCAACTGGGACATCCGTGCCAAGATCTCCTTTCCTCTGACGATGAAACTCTCGATCCACTCCTGAGTTTCTTTCCCACAAATGACCAGCTGTCTTAACTACTGATGATCAGCTGGTGTCTCTAAATTTGGGGCAGCAACTGGGTTGCCTGTCAAGAACCATGAACAAGGTTAGAAATATAAAGCCTGAGTTGCTGATTTTCAGCCTTGAGGGCTGCCTTGTCTTCTCCATCCTTGAGCACTCTTTCCTGAAGACTTTTGGACACTACTCTGAATACTCACATCTGCATGTCTGGTATTTCTACCAAGATTAGCCTTGACCATCATGAAGTCATCCATATTCACCTCATCCCTGTTCTTGTCTTCTGGGGCGCAATGCAATCTCCATGACTATCTCGTTATCAGGATTCCTATCAAAGTGAACTTGCTTCTTTACTTTCTTCTTAGGAGGTTCTCGATAGATGTTATCAAGATCATCAACACTCCCCTGATATGAAGGCCTTCTTCTTACCCTTCCCAAGGAGTTCTCAAGCCAAGACACAGTAGTATCTTTACTAACTTCCTTAGGGGGTACTCTTGCAATTTCTTCATCATCTTCAATATCAAGGTCGATGTGAATCGGTAAAGGTTTTGTCAAAGGTACAGAGACATCTGTTAAAGGCGGCTCCTCTGCTTCTTTCTGAGGTATGGGCTCATCAGGAGGAGCTTCTGTTACAACTGTAGGTTGCTCCTGTATGACTATGCCTGAGAAGTCTAACCTTCTTCTTACATTTTAACTTGATCTACTACCTTTGATGCCTTCTTGAGACTGACTTTTGCCCTTCCCTTTTGACTGTGCTCTGGAAGAAGAGGGAATTGTCCTTGGCGGCTCTGCTACTGGAATGGAGTTTTTCCTTTTAAGGATTAGGAAAACCTTGCTATGTTCAAGGACCTGTCTTGTCATGTCTTCGACTGAGAGGGATTCTTTATTAGCCCAGTTAGCTTGAGGAAGGGGCTGATCTTCAATTCGCTTCTGAGCATACATCGGGAGAAGCACATCCTCATCATCATCTGACAACCCTTCTATACATTCATTTAAACAGTCTTTCATTTGGTGAAGAGTGAGTCTGCTGTAACTACGCCTCCGCACCTTGAACTCGTCTGTACAATTAGCCCAAAAATCTTCAAGGGAAGATATATGACCATAGTTCTTCTTAAGTCGGCCAGCGTAGACACCATGAGGATCAAATGATCGTCTTTCGTTGTAAGGCTTGAGGTCGAGTTTGTCTAACTCATCTCCCATTGTCTTTGCATCTGCGGCAATCCTGCATGTATAGATTCCCAGCCCTAATGGAAAATGGAGGGAGGGTTTCTTTCTATTCCTCAAGACTGTGTGGACATCGTGTGCCTGCCTTAAGAACTCCATGAAGATGACCTCGTTTGACAGATACCTTGGTAACATGAGCGGGGCACCTGAATAGCCATAGACCCTGAGATAGGTGAAAATAGGAAATTGTATGAACCAATCTGCCCACTTCGCCATCACTGCCCTGGCAACTGAAGAGATACAGACGTGCAATTCATTGTCCAGGTCCCACGCTGTGTACAAAAAAGCCTCGTTCACTCTCTTGTAGTGATGCAGCGACTTTGTGAATTCCAACTGGGGATAGTAGTTATATATATGCTGTAGACTCAATGATCCCTCGGTGTTCAACCCTCTGAATTGACCTTGATAGGCCAATAGGTAGACTAGGTAAGAAACCGTATGGAACTCATGAAATTGGAATTATTCTGTTATCTGCTGATGTAGGCTGTCACTAATCAAGGTGGGCCAATCATAGAACTCAGTTTTCTTCATGATGTGGGGTATGGCGTAAAACATCCAAGGCTGAAACTTGGTAGCATCCTCTGAGCCAGTTACCCTGTTGAACAAGGTGATAATGATAGCAATCTCATCATTAAACTTTCCTCGCCCGACATTCTTTGGCAAAGTCTTATGCTTCTCTTTCATCCACCCCTGTGCAATCTTCTTATTGTACTTGTCTTTGTGCATTTCCCATATCCTTTCACATTCACCCTTTGAGATAGTAACACTTTCAGGCCATGGGGGAATGGAAAAACACTTCTCGATCATATCAGGCTTCAGACTGCAAATCAATCTACCATCAACTGATTGAATCTCCCTAGTAGCCGGATTGTAATGCTTGATGCAAGCGATTACAAACTCAAGAATCTGAACTGATATAGGGATAGACGCTGCTGCGAGGAGTCCAAAATGTCTCAGGTTCTTGATGGAAGTGTTGCCTGCGCTCTCCAAAGCGTGTAGATCGAACACTGGCTTGATATGATGCAAGTCTGTCTCAGCTGTTTTGATAAAATCATGATAGAGAGATGATTCAATATTGAAAAGATTGGGAGTGTACTCCATTTCGGAAACTTTGAAGAATGATCAGAATCATTTCTTAGGTTCGTAGACAAGTTTTGATAACCATCAAAACCTTGGCCTTCTCCTTGAAAAATTTGATCTTTTGGATGAAAAAGCATGAAAAAGCAAGGGTTTATGTTGCTGATCTGAAAAATTTGATGAATAACCAGAACACTTGAATTCTTGAATCATAAAAGTTCTTCAAACTTGCTGCTCCAACTTTCTCCTTTGAATGCTACCTACAAAAATAATGAAAATTACATTGAAGAGAGATGTTAAATAGACTTAGGGTTTGAATTAGGTTTGCTTTATTTTGCTTTTATTTTCAAAACCCTAAAAATCTCTGATCATTGAACTTGGACGCCTTCTTTCTCTTTGCAATTTTGAAAATTTTGAAAATCTTGAAAATTCTACTAAGGCATGAGAAGTTGGGCGCCCTTCTTGGCTAGGGGCGCAAAAATAATGAAAATTACATTGAAGAGAGGTGTTAAATAGACTTAGGGTTTGAATTAGGTTTGCTTTCTTTTGTTTTTATTTTCAAAACCCTAAAAATCTCTGATCATTGAACTTGGACGCCTTCTTTCTCTTTGCAATTTTGAAAATCTTGAAAATCTTGAAAATTCTACTAAGGCATGAGAAGTTGGGCGCCCTTCTTGGCTAGGGGCACCCACTTCAAGCAATGTTAGTCATTTTTTTTATATTTTCAACTTTTCACCATTTTGACCCCCTACTTCATCGTCGATTTCCAGCTTGCAGACTAATCTGATGGATGAGCTGAATGATTCATTGCGGACCCAGACCTATTCTGAGAAGATTGGTCTGGAGACGCCTCTGACTAAAAACTTCATTTCGACCTTCGAATTCATGGGAGCCTTTCTTCTCCAGGGGCGCCCATTTTGTCCAAAGTTAGCCATTTTTATGATCTTCAATTTCTTTATTAACTATTCTTCCACAGATGATCTTGTCGAATCTGGTTGTCCGGACATCGGATTGACTAATGGTTATACTCGTTGCGAAGCTGAGAGGATATTAAGAGGGGTCTCCTGGGAGGAGCTTCATCAAACGGTGAGTTTTAAGCCTTCAAAAGCTTGGGCACCCTTCTTGGCTGGGGGCACCCAAACTCACCAGAGTTAGAATATTTTTCATTTTTTTTGTTATTTTTCATTTTTTTTGTTTGCTTCTGAATTCAGAAACTTCACTCTTGTTTCACCTTATGTTCAGCTTCTCGTATCTGGCGACTGCGACCTCTGATTGACATGCTGAATATCTCATTGGAGAGCTGGATCAATTGTGAAGAGATCATGTTAGAACCACATATGCAAATTCATCTGTTTAGGCCCTTGAAAACTTGGGCGCCTCTTCTCTCCTGGGGCGCCCAAACCTTCCAGACTTAGCCATTTTCATCTGATTTTCATCTTCAAGTTTGAAACCTTCATTCTATATGTTACACTTTGATCTGAATCTGCTGGAGATTGGACAGTCGGATGATCTGACGGAGACAGGCGTTGCGAAGCTGGCTGAATACTGAAGAGATCGAGCATATTCTCAAACCCTAACTGCTGAGTTAGGTGCTCCAAAAAGCTGGACGCCCTTCTTCACCAGGGATGCCCAAGATTCCCAGACTTAGTCAAATTTTGATCCTCTTCATGTTTTCCATTCTGACTTCAGTTTGGACCTCCCCTGTTCGGCCTTGAATCCTGGATAACTGGATGATCTGTTGACTGCACCATCAAACTCGTTGCAAAACTGGAAAAGAACTGAGCAACTTTGGTTGGAGGCGTAAACCCTAATTTCATCATTTAATGCCCTAAAAAGATGGGCGCCTATTCTCACCTAGGGTGCCCAAGTCAACCAGTGTTAGAAAATTTTCACAATTTTCACCTTTTCCTTTGTTCTTTGTGCTTGCTCACCAACTCGCCTTCTGTAGAATGCTTTGAATGTTGAATCTAACGCCTGGCAGCTGACTGTCCTCCATTAATGACTTCGGAGCTCCTAATATGCTTCTGAAAAAGCAGAATAGACCCAATAGGGCAAAATTGATTATTTGAGATTCTGACTGCACCAACCTGATATGGACGTATTTTGAGCCAATCAAAATCAGTTTGAACCCTAATGGACCAACTTTCTATTTTTAGGAAGTTTTGCCAATACTCGTTTCAAAGAAACCGAGGAAAAACCGAGAAAAAGTTACTATTTTTAGAAAATTTCTAAAAATAGCAGTTTTCCTAAAAAGTAGGGATGAAAAACTGAGATCTGGGTTTTGTAGGTTAAGCTGCTCTGAGCAGACCCAGATCGTCAGATTTTGAAAATTTTGCGTTTTAACCCCTAATGCAAGACATGCACACCCAAATTTTGATCTTTTTGACTGATTTATCAACACTTTTACTCATTTCTTCAAAAATGTATAAGTGTAACAAAAATTTTAATTTTGGGGTACAACACATACATACATACATACATACATACATATATATTTCAAAGTTGCATGGACACGGATACGGATACAGTATCAGATACAACCCTTTTTTAAGACCCCCAATATGGATACGGCTGGATACGACATTCATAAAAAAAACACACATATATTTTCTAAGTTATTATAGGAGATTTTCATTACTTTAAAAGCAAATAAGAAAATATAAATTAAAATAATATTAAAATTTAAATATTAATAATTTAGTAAAGAATAAATAGTTAAATATATATTAATTAATTTTATTTACGTTTAAAGAATAAGTTTTTTTTTTTTAAAATCTCTAACATTTAAACAATATAATATAAATATAAAATTATAAACAATTAAATTTTTAAATTTGTAAAAATTAAAACATCAACAAAATAATAGAGTTGTATTGGAAGAAGACTTAGAAAAATGGGTTGCTGAAATAGAAAAACATTTCATTTATCTTCTTCATTTGGTGTAGGTTTTATTACAAAACAAAACAAAAAATTGCATGATTGAACTCTTTTAAGGTAGTATTTTGGAAGATTTACGTCAGTTTTTTTGAAAATCAAATCACATAGTATCCGGCACAACTAGAAAATCAAGGTTTTTTGGGCACGTGTGAGTACGGTATCCAACGTGTATCCATGGCGTATCGCACAAGCATCCGTATCGGATACAGGGATACGCGTGCCCAAGGAGGGGCAAGGGTGTATCCGGCTACTCTGATATATTTTAATATTTATATATTATAATGTTTATAATCATAATATTTAAATTGTCAATATTTATATTTTTAATATTTTGTTTTGTTATTTATTTTATTTATTTATTTGTATTTCACATTATATATTTTAGTGTTGTAATTTTGGGGGCATGACAGTGCTACTCCCAAATCCTTGCTCTAATTTTAAAAAACAAAGAAATAAAAATATTTTTGGATCATGTTGGATGGAGGAGCAACACTTTTTTATTTTTCACCTTTTTCCAAACTAAATTACATTAATTACTTATAATTTGCTATCAAACTCTATCCTAAGTAATGCTCCTAAGGCTGTAGTAGCATTTGCAGACTTGTCTAAGATACAAGTGCATGCACATGACTCCACATAGAGCTAGTAATGTTGGTCTAAGGGATACAACCTCCTTTCTACCATAGCTCATGGCTCCATATTGTGATTTTTGCTTTTCATGCCATGGATATCATAATCCATGTTTTGTACAGCTTAAACATTAGACAATGTCACAATAGTTATATATATAAAAATGTTGTTTCTTCAACTAAAATTTCCTTTTATACTCAATTGATTGATATATACTTGTGTGTGTGATCAAAGTAGCTTCTATTTGATTAGCTAATTGTATCTTTAAAGTTTATTTATTAAAGGGTGCATGAAACAAATTTTAAATCCTTAAAAATATATATATCTCATGGTTTTTTTCAATTTGCCAAATCTTGGCTGAATCTGGGCACCAAATCTAAGTTTGGGCCAAAAATCAGCTTGCCGAGTCTGAGGTGAGTCTAAGTCTTCTAATATTAGTTCAAGTACATGCTCAAATGCAAGATTCTAAGGGACTTGGAAAAGGTCATTTCACTATTGATAAATAAACTCTAAATGTGTCAAGAGAATATCTTTTGATGTGTTTAGTAAGGAATTTTAAAGTTCTACATCTTACATATAAACGAAGATCTGTTCAAAAAACTAGTTATCAAAAGCTCTCAAGTTGATATGTTAGTGACTAATAGGCTTATTATGATTGATGTGTAGTTATTACGAAGTTATCTTTATGCATGATACACATATTTCTATATAATTCTGTCATCTTGTCCCAAAGGTTAGTTTTGTAGTTTCAGCAGTTTTGAAATTGAGTTTTGTAGCCAACTTTGATCTCAGTGTATATATAAAAAGCATTGTAAATGATGTAAAGAAAGAACAAAAGGAATGTAAATATTACATGTCTTCATTTAGAACCTCCCTTAGGGTATATTAATGTTCATGAATAACCAAACATAGATCAAAGGGACTGGAATGTATAATAGGTACAATAGAAAAGAACTAGAGTGAAATGGGCCCTAAACACAGCAAAAATAAAAGAGCCCAAAAAAATACATAGATGGGAGCTGACCTAAGAAGAGTAACCCCCAAATGAATACAATTTTAAATAGATACATTGGGGGAAAAATCCTCAAAACAAATGAAGACCACCTAGCAGGGAACCAAAATCCTCGCGTGTCAATGATCACGGACACATTGGAGAAGCCAACTATATTATCATCAAACACTATAGGTGTACCAATGCAAAGTCTGAGAATGGTCATTGGGGAAAGTCTATGATTAAGGAGGTCAAGCTAGACAATTGTAGGAGACATTTGATTCTCCCAAAATCTCTCCTAACATTCAAATCCAAATAACTGTTACTAACAGAAAGAAAACTAGTAATGTGAGGTTTCCCTTGAGATCTATGTTGTGGAAGAGGGGTGTGAGAGGGTCCTTGATGTTGAGAAGAGATAGAGCCATAGTAGAGTGAGAGTTGATGTGCCAAAGAGCTTTAGCCATAGTAAGTCACAAGGATGAGCAACGCCTCACCAATCCAACCCCATCCATACACAAATCAATAGTATCTGGAGGGCACTTAACGCCTCCAACATTTGTGATAGGTTGAAAAAAAGAAGTAATCAATCTGATAGATTTGGAACCACCACAAAGAGATATATTCCTGAACTTAGTGATCTCACAAAGAAAAAGGGCCAAGCATTTCTAATTAGGGTAGTGGAAGAAAGTAGATAGAGAGCCACAAGAATATTTGCATAAACAATAGTAACTCCCACAAATTTCATTATAGATTGGACATCAAAAACTTAAATCCTCCTTAGACTTTGCCTCCTAAAGAGAACAAAGCACACAAAAAGTTTAACTATGTAAAATATGTCAATCCATCTCAACACAAAGCTAGTGGGAGCACACCCACAACTAATCAAGGTTAATCCTTAAACCATGATGCCAATGATGTTGAAGATAGGTGGGCCAAACAGTAGTCCCATCAACAAACTACACGAAATTCTCAAATAGAGGTCCAAGTAACCTACATGTACGGACAATAGACATCCCCTCCAATAGATCAATTGAGCGCTACTTTCCCTAAAAGAAGGTGATGAGAGCACATAGGAGTAGTTGAAGGGAGAAAGCTGGTCCAAAGAAATGTTGATAAACTAGAAGACTAGACTGACCTCAAAATCCTATCCACATCAATGTCTATGGGAGGCCAAAGAGGGAATCTCCTCTAAGGAATAGAGTGCCAAAAGGATATCTACCATATGGCAAAGAAGAACCATTTTAGTTGTTGATGTTCCTGCCAGCTATGGTATGTTTTTAAGAAGTTTCTATAAGGATTTGGGTGGTGAAATACAAATGAACTAGTCTCATGCCTTGATTCCAGTCAATGACAAGAAAGTATGACTAAACCCGGAACCCAAAGCATACAATGCTTAAATTTGAAGATCCTAGATCAAAAATTCTGTATGAAGAGACTGGTCCATAAACATACATGTTAATGACAGAAGAAGAGAGTGGACAGTTTGAGGTTATTTTTCCAACCATTTCTTTTGAATTATGGATCATGGAGTTCCATGGGAGTTATTTTCTTCTACATCGGGGGCAGATATGGTCCTCATTTCTCCCAATGGCGATCAAATCCCATTGGCCTACAAGCTAGAATTTGAAAAAAACAAATAATATAGTTGAATACGAGGCATTGCTCCTCGGCCTAGCAGCTGCACAAAAAGAAGGGATTAAAAAGATAAAGGTTCTTGAGGATGCTGAATTGATTGTTAAACTAGTAAGATATCAATTCTAGGTTAAAAATGATAGACTGAAACATTATAGGAATGGCATCTGGGACAACATCAAGTAATTTGATGCTTTTCAATTGAAACTATCCCTTGAAATCAAAATGCCAAAGCAGATTGCCTTGCGTCTACCTCTTTGCTCAAACCTCATCCTGACTTTGGGGAATTCTTACAAAATTGAACTGATCTAACATCCAAGTGTTCTGGATAACTCAAAATATTGGCAGCTCTTTGACAATGATCAGCATATCATTATTTTTTTAGAAAAGGAAGTGAGTTTTGTTAACCTGTGCTTTGACAGAAACGACTCAGCTTGCAAAGAATTCAGATTTGATGAAGACACAACACAAAATACCTTAGATTCTAGAAGTCACGAGATTTTGTAGCTCAAACGAAATAAGATTCCTAAAGGATTAATCTCCTTGGAAAAGTTATTTGACAAGCATGATGTCATGTCCCCTTCTAGTTGACATCTCTCGGAGCACAAGATTAGCCTATCATGCGACCCTCGTAGGCTGATGGATTGTATAGAGGGTCTAGTTGGAGTTGGCTCAACTTCAGATTGGCAGTTTTGATCAGTTGGCTTTCGTTCGGGCTCGTTCGGACACTTCTTGCATAAGTTGCTATTTTTAGCAGTTATTGGCAGTCAGCGTGGGACCCCTGCTATTTTTAGCAGTATGGATTGTTGGTGTTCAGAATCACTTCAGTGTTCGTCAGCTTCAGACGGATCAGGCATCGGATGAATAATGAGAGAGATATTAATATTTAATTGAATTAATTAAATATTAATTAATTGGAGATTATAATATAAAGTTATAATATTTTATTATAACTTAAGTGATTTTGATAAGGGGGTCGCCCATCATCAGAAAGGGGCCATTTGAAGATTAAATTTATAATTATATATTTGAGCTGAGACTATTGAAGAATTAAAAGGTAAAAGTTCGAACTATTTTAAAATTCCCTATTATTGTGGAATTCGCACTTTTGAAGGATATAGTGCATTTGCCTTGGGATTCGAGCCATTATGCATATTGAGTTATTGAAAATTGATCAACTTTGGTCTGAGCACAGAAACTTAGGGTTTCAGTCGCGAACTCATTGGGGAACGAGCCATCTCCATTGAAAGCAGTTCAGAGGGTGTGAGATATCACCTGATTTATTGCCAAATAAGAGATTTCTTCATCTAGAAGAAATTACAGAGCTTCAGAGTTATTTAATCTTCAAGGTTATTGATTCATAATTCATTCAGAGGGTTTACAGAGAGGAGGCGCATATTATATTGGAGTCTAGACATTACTTTGCAAGAGGCCGTACCATTGTACTTGCTGCTGTACCTGGCCGTACCTTGTTGCAGGCCGTACTTCCTTCCTTTCAGCCGTACTTTTGTCTTGAGGAGAAACGCCTTTCATTTAGGCCACATATCAACTTCATTGAAGGCGCCTAAGCATCTGTGTCATATCCAGAGCACCAGACGGAGGGAGAAGGAGTTAATCAATGCAGCCGTACCAGATCTGATCATTTCCAGATTGCTGCAATCTCCAGGTTTTCAAATAAAATCATTGCTTTTATATTGCATGTACTGGGATCGTAGTTGTAATTGTTCCAGAAGTTGGATTCATAGTCTGGCATCATAAATATCAATAGATTCAATCAATTCCAGAGTTATATATTTTTATAGAATTTATTTGCTATTTCTTTCAAAATCGCCATCTTCATTATTTATGCAAAAAAACTCAAAAACAATCAAAAAACCAAAAACCTTCAAAAAATATCAGAAAAACAGACAGATTTGAGAAACAGAGGAAACAAGGGTTTCTACACATGATAAAGATATTCAACACAAAAAAAAAAGGGCCTACCTGCTCCTTAAAATATGATAAAGTCAACCTTGGCTCAAAAAAGGATCCCAAGTTCGTTTCTATAGCTAAATGTTGTCCACCACAAGAAAAGGTCAGGTTAATTTCTTTCCTAATTATGTATAAAGATGTCTGCTTGGTGTTACAATGATTTAAAAAAATTCATGTCTGGAAAGATACAACACTGCATAACTCTTAAGTTGGGTGTAGTGCCTTTTAAACAGAAACAAAGGATTTACAACCCAAAAATAGCTGGGACCATATTCAAACAAGTGGATAAAATGTTAAAAGCTAGGATCATCTAGCCAATTCATCATTCCACATGGGTAGTTAACATCATGCTCCACATGGGTAGCTAACATCATGCTCCACATGGGTAGCTAACATCATGCTAGATGGAAAGAAAAATGGAGAAATCCGTGTCTATGTCAACTTCTACAATTTGAATCAGTCTTCTCTAAAAGACAATTATCCTCTACCCATAATGGATCACATATTGCATACAATTTCTGGGTCTAAGACGATGTACATGCTTGACGGTTTTTCAGGTTAGAATCAAATCAAGGTAGCTCCAAAAGATCAACATAAAATTGTTTTTACCTCTCATGGGGAACATTTGCATACCATAGAATGTCATTTGGGTTAATTCACACAAGTGCTAATTTTCAGAGGACCATGGATCTTTCATTTGGTGACTTGAAGAACAACATCATTGTGGTTTATTTGGACAATTTGATAGTGTTTTCTAAATAGAGAGAAGACCATATCAATCACCTGGAACTCATGCTGCAACAATGTTGTCAACAAGGTATATCATTAAATCCAAAGAAATACATCTTCGGAGTCACAAAGGGTAAATTGCTGTAATGTCCCCATTTTTAGCACTGCACTTTTCAATGATTGATGGCCTATCCCCGGGGTGCTGTCAGCTAGTCAGAGGTAGAATTAGGGTTTCCAACTGTTTGGTGGGTTCTCTTGAAGATTCAGGGTTTTGCTTCTGGGAATTTGGCTGTTTGGATTCTGGATTTCTTCTAGGTTTTCAGAGAGCTTCGCAAAGGTATGACACGTAACTGCGTCGAGCAACCTTTCCGGACTTACTATTTTTAGTAAGTAATGACGGCTACATCTCGGAGTTTGGGATTTTGGATTGCGGATTCTTTCTGGGTTTTCAGAAAGCTTTGCAATGGTATCGCATGCACTTTGATCCTAGCAACTTTCTGAATTTACTATTTTTTGTAAATTCTATTTCTGGCAGTAATCCTGTTGGCTTCAGTTCAGTTGGCCTCCTTTTGCAGTCAGTTCAGTTGGTATGGTTGTTTTGGCCTCTTGATGCTTTTTCTAGAGAGATAAGTATTTTAATTAAAATAATGTTATATTTTAATGTTATAACCCCTTGGCCTAGCTTCATGACTTTAAGTTGTTCTGAAAAAGGGGACCTCATGGGTGGACGCATCATCAGGAAATATTTTTATATTTCTAAAGCCAACAATTGCTTAAGAGAAATTGGACGCCTACCTTTGGAGAAGTTTATATTTTATTTTAAAAGTGATTTTTTATCTCTCAAAGAAGGTACATCCATCTTGGAAAACAAAAGTCAAGTCAAAGCAAAATGGAATCTTGAGAGGTGGCGCCCCTTTTGGAAGCTTCCAGAACTGTCTTCACAAATTATAAAAGGGAGCCTTGGGTCTTCATTTCATCATCTTATGACTTCAATATTGTTATGCTGCCGAAATGGTAACAGGATTGCTTCGAGGAATGAATGCCTCCTAGCTTGGCTCTTCTTCTTGCTTGAAAGATAGCAACTAGTTGAGAGATAGTTGTAATAGGTTTGTCTTGCATTTCAATTGAGAATCTTGCATTTTTGGAGTTCTAGTTTTGCTTTTCGGTCTCATTTTGAAGTTGCTGAATATCATAGCTAATTGTAAGAATTGCTCATATCTCATGAAATAAAAATATTATTGTTTTGGGCATTGCATAAATCCTTTTCTCTATGTGGGGCGACCATTCTTGCAAAGTTGTAGATTTTTTAATGCAGATTTGGATTTTTAAAAGAAAAATCGCCTCTCTCTTGGCCGTACCATTCTGGTCTGCCTGGCAAATGTTTAGAAAAAAAAATATTTCAATTTGTTAGTTGTTTCTTTGTCTAGTCTTCATTGCCATCATTATAGCTTTCGTTTGTATCAAGTCTCATGTCATTCCGGCAAGTATTGAGCGAGTTGTGAGTATTTTGGTGGGTTCTAGGGTTGCTGATTGCTTCATTTCAGTTGCTGGTCTGTTATATCAGTCATAGATAAATGCAGATTTGTGAGGAGTTTGAGTCCAGAGAGGTTTTTCAAGCATTGAGGAAGTCTTACAAATTATTGCAGCATTGAAGAACTTGGATTACTGAGCTTTGGCAAGCATTCTAACATATTGTTCGCTGATTAGTAGTACTATCAGCAATTCTCCTCTCTATCTTTCTCTTACTTTATTGTACTTCCCGCTGAATAAGTGGAAGAGGCTGGCTTGCCGCCTATTTACATTCTGAGTTGCATTGTAATTCCTTAGTATCTCCGCCATATGGTAGCTCCATTCCCATCTTGGGTTGGAAAGCACATTCTTGGCGTCGAGTTTACTTTCAGTCAGTAGTTGTAGGGACCCTCTGACCATATGCTCGCCATCACTCGACGCCATCTTTGGTTAGAGTTACTTCAGCTCATCTTGCATCTAGATCCTCTGACCATATGCTCGTCTATCCTAGACGCATTCTTGGTTAGAGTTCCCTTTCAGTTTGCATTTGCATTAGATCCTCTGACCATATGCTCACACCTTGCCCACATCGGGATCCTGGTGTACATTCTTGGTTAGAGTTGCTTACGCAACGTTTTGGTTTTAGAGCTAACCTTAACGAGTGCGTGTTGATTGTAATTGCATTTGAAGAAACAAAAAAAATTGGTTCGGTTCTTTACAATTGCTTGACCACATTGTATCCAAAGAGGGAATAAAGATTGACCCTGAGCAGGTTAAAGCTATTCAATGATTAGCCAGTAAACAAATTAGATATTAGATCCTTCTTGGATAGGCACATTTTCTGAGAACATTTGTCCCAGATTTTTTAAAATTGACCAAATCTATTGCTGACATGATTAAAGATAAAACAATCTTCAAAGGACTTGTTGTGAGCTTTTCACACATCGCCCCATTGCAAATGGGGACCCTCTTGTTTTTTGCTTTTGGGCTTTTTTCCTTGGCGTCGCAACTGCTAATCACCAGTCTTTTTGCAATGAGGAGTTAGAGTTTCTAAAAGTTATACGAGCCAAGTTGAGATTTTGAGCCAGAATCAGTGCCTAAACACCTCAGACGGACTCAGAAGGCCCGAGGGACGAAGATCGACTGTTGTTTCAATCAATTCTGACATCTTTTTGGGGATTGACCCTCCAGACCCCCCTATTTTTTAGGGACTTCATTTTTGGCATTTTTGGCCCATGTTAGACTTCCTATTTTTTCGGGGCTATTTTTGGAAAGTTACTATTTTTGGAAAAGTTTCTATTTCTAGCAGTGTTCCTATCTTTAGAAAGTGCCCGGATTTCAGAAAACCAGTCAGAAGTCCAAAAAAATCAATGGAAAATCACAGAAAATAAATTGAAAATCTGAAAAAATTCATAGAAAAGTCTGAAATCCATGGTGAAATGGTGAAAATTGCCTAAGTATGAAGGCTGGTCTGAAATTAGACATGGCAAAAGGGCTGGAAAGTTCGTCCAGCATGTAGAATGGAGATGGCAAGAAGCCTTGGAAGTTCGCCCAGCTTCATGAAGGCATGGAAAAGTGAATGGAAAGTCCTCTTCAAAGTTCGCCCAGCCTTGATAGCAATTGGAAAAGTCATTGGGAAGTCCGCCCAGCTGGAGGCTTGAATGGAAAATCATGTGGAAAGTCATCTATGAAGTCCGCCAGCTTGGAAAGTCAAGTGGAAAGTCCTTGAGCAAGTCTGCCTAGAGGGAGAAAGATAAGTGGAAAGCCAAGTGGAAAGTCCGCCCACCTTAAGAGCTTGGCAAAAGGTTTGGAAAATCCTCTTCCATGTCCGCCCCACCATATGACTTGACAATAGGAAAGAAATATGCCAAGTCCACCCAGCATAATGAATAAAAAGATTTCTTCAAGTCTGACTTGGAAGGTAAGCTACAAAGTCCAATGGAAAAGTTTCTTGGAAGTCCGCCTTGCCTTAGGAATGGAAAATGGAAAACCTGTTGGAAAGTTCACTTGGAAGGGAGATAGAATGTGGAAAGCTCTCTCTAAAGTCCGTCCTCACTTGGCAAAGACATCAGAAAGTCCGCCCTTGACATGGAGAAATCTTGGCAAAGGAGACATAAAATTGGCCAAGCCTTGGAAAGGTGTATGGAAAGGCAAGTGGAAAGTCTGCCCAGCCTGATGTGCCATGGAAAAATGATTGGTGAAGTCCACCCAGCTTGAGGTAGCAGATTGAAAACTTTCTCTAAAGTCCGCCCAGGTTTGAGGTGGAATGGAAAGAGCATGAAGAAGTCAGCACTTGAATGGGAAATGGCAAAAACTTCACAAAGTCCGCCCAGCTTATGTAGAATGGAAAGCATGACTTGAAGACCACCATCAAGCATATGGAAAAGAATTATCCAAGTCTGACTTGGAAAAGAATGCCTCAAGTCTGCCCAAGAAGATAATGAATGGGAAAAGTTTTATGAAGTCCGCCTTGGACTAGAAAGAAAGTTGGCAAAGACAACATGAAGTCCGCCTTGGACTGGGAAGAGAATGATAAATGGAAAGCTAAGTGGGAAGTCCTCACTGAAGTCCGCCATAGGGTGAGATAGCAATTGGAAGGAGCCTGGAAAGTCCGCCAAGCCTTGGATAGGTAATTGGAAAAGATGATGAAAGTCCACCAAGCCTTAGAGATGAGGAAATGAAACATGGAAAATCATCTCAAAGTCCGCCTTGGGGAGGTGATGAAGAAAGAAATTAGCCAAGTGTGCCTTGCATCATGTCAAGAAACATTAAAAGTCCGCCATGCTTCAAGAGTGAGACATGGAGAATTTGACATGAAGTCCACCAACACTTGAAGATAGATGGAAAAAGACTCTCAAAGTCCGCCATGGGAAAATGTTCACCAAGTCCGACCTAAGGAGAGAGAAAACTTGACATGAAGAGAGAGAGGATGGAAGAGTTTCGTAAAATCCACCATGCCAAGAAGGAAAATGGCAAAGAAAGTGTAAAGTCCGACTTGAAGGGAGATGAAAGAAAACTTGGGAGTCCACCCTTGCACATGGCAAGACCAACAGGAAGTCCACCAAGAATTTGGCATCATGAAGGCAACGTCAGGCACATCATCAAGTACATCCAACTTACACAAGCCAGATTCAGAACTGAAGGAAAAACCACAGGCAAAGTTCATTTGAGCACAAAAATGGCCAAAATCTTGAAGGTGTTACAAAGTAGCCAAAATTTGGCCAAGTATGGGAAATTCTTCACAGAGAAGGTTCCAATTTCTTCTCCAAATTCAAGACAATTCAAGGAATTCCGGAGCAATCTGGGAAGGAAATAACTTCAAGTCCAGACATTTGCTCCAAGGGGAGACTTCTAGACCTCAAGTGCAAGTGAGAAGAAGAAATCAAAATCTTAAAGGAGCTCCAAGATCAAAGCTAGGAAGGAACAAGCGCAAAAGACAGAATCATTGGCAGAGAAAATATTCTAAGGCAAGAACATGGAAAAAGAACAAAGTGACCAAGGAGGACATCCAACCTACTGAAGTGGCACCTCGACCAATCAAGTTGTTCCAAGTCAGCACATCCAAATTCAACAACTTTCTCTTTTATTTGTTGGTTCATATTTAACAAAAAGGACAAGTGTCCTTGAATGTAATTTTCTCATTGGTCAAGAAGGAGTTAGTTAGGATAAACCCTAATTAGGGTTTAATTTTGTAATCTCGGTCGTTGATTCTAAATTAATCTTGGCCATTGAATTGTAATTGGGGAGCCTATAAATTGAGCTCACCCCCTCATTTGCAAAGCATGGGAGCATGTTGCAAAACATGTCAAGATAAGTAAATTGTTGTATACGACTGCCAAAGTAATAAGTAATGCATGCATTGTTTTGATGGTGATTACTTCTCTTATTTTGGAGTTGGCATGGTTCTTATCCCTCATCATAGTTTAGATTTTATTTCATGTATGTTAGGTGAATGCAAGATTTGATAAGTATTGATTTATGGTGAAACTTTTGCTCATACTTTCTTTGGATGGATGATTTTCATTCAATGCGTAAAGTTAGCCTGAGCTTACTTTGTGGATTCTTAACTTCTGTCTGGATAAATATTGTTCGATTTAATGGTAGTTATTCATGACGTGAAAATCATAAGCACACTCCCTTGAAGATTGCACCCACTTTGTGTAGTTGTCGTTGAGCGTGGCGAAGCAAAGCGTGGTTATTGGTTTCACCCAGTCAATACCGTCTCTTGAATTCTTAGGAAGTAGATTAGAACTTCTAAACCCTTATCTCCTTTTTCAGTTTGTTTGACCCAAGACTCAAACAATAGAGCTTCATTGTGAATTGAACAAGCCTAGCATAAGTCCCTTTGTGTTACCAGCAAATCACAACGCCCATTGAGCTTACCACACATCAAGACCTGACATAATGAACCTTGGAATCACCATATGATCTTCTCGCAATCTTAGTATACGCGGTGGTTTTTTTCAAGAGAGGATAGGGTGTCTTTGGGCATTTTATTCTGATGTTTGGTGTGTCATAAAACACGCATCAATAGGACTGAACGAGGGAAGAAAGCATTCAATGAAATTAAAATAGCTATAGCTAATGCTCCTATTCTTATACATCCTAATTTTCAAGAGGATTTTATTGTTTACAGCTATGTTTCTAATCATGCACTTTTAGCTATTCTATTGCAGAAGAATGATGAAGGAATTGAGTCTCCAATTGCTTTCATGAGCGTTCCACTAAAGAAATATGAATTGAATTACTCTTTAATTGAAAAGCATACTTTTGTTGTTGTAAAGACTATTGAACAATTCAGATTCTACATTTTAAATTCATATTCTGTCATATGCATGTCAGAAACAACAGTTAAAAACTGTTCTTACCCAACAAGAAATCGGCTTCAATAAGAGAGGTTCTTGGATTGCCAAAGTAAAAGAGTATGACATTGATATCAAACCCACGAAGCTAGTGAGAGGACGGTTTGTGTAGGCTTATGGTTGAGAACAAATTCAATGAAAAATCAGTCTAATCAAAGGATCTTCTACTCACACTCTTTGTTGGTTTGACAAATGAATGGTTCTCAAATATCACATACTTCCTTACTTATGGAGAATGCCCCAGGCATCTCTCAACCAAGGAAAAGAGAATAGTAAAGCTCAAAGCAGACAAATACATTATTTGGGGTGATGCACTGTTAAAAAAGGAATTTGATGGAACATTCATAAGATGTGTAGATAAGGAGCAGCAAAAAAGCTTATTGACGTTCTTCCATTATGAAGTTGTGGAGGTCATTTCTCCTCTTCTATCACTACTTTCAAGATTCTTAGGAATTGCTATTACTGGTCAGGTATGTTTAAAGATGCTCAAGATTGGGTTGCAAAATGGGAATCGTGTCAACAATTCGTGGGGAAAAACAAAGTTTTTTCTGTATCCTTAATGCCAGTCATAATTGATGAGCCATTTAGACAATGGAATCTTGACTTAATTGGTCTTCTTAATCTAAATTTGAGTGCAAGTCACACTCATGTTTTGACTACCACTAGTTATTTCACCAAGTGGGTTGAGACAATTCCAGTGAAACATACTACTTCAGAAATTGTTTACAACTTCATCAAGAAAGCATATTGGTCAAGTTTGGGATTTCCCACAAGCTTGTCACTAATAATGCATCAATTTTTTCTTCATCTAAGATTTCTATGTTTTGTTATCAATATGGAATCATCTTAGCTCATTCCTCTATTATTATCCACAAGGTAATGGTTAAACTAAATCAATCAATAAAAACCTTACCCTATTGTTCATAAGCTAATAGATGATATTAAGCAAAGCCGGCATAAAAACCTTTATGATGCATAGTGGGCTGATAGGATCATGCCAACAAGAGCTATAGGTATGTCTCCTTTGAAATTGTTTACAAAATTGATGTTGCATTACCTACACCTCCAGAACTTTCATCTTTGAAACTATAGAATGCTATTGAAAATGAGCAATTTAAGAATTCATTGGAGAAAAGGATTCTATAGCCAACAAAGATTGAAGAGCAAGGTAACAGCATTGTAGGCAAAATTGTTGAATATCAAGCTAAGGTCATAGGTATTTTTGACAAGAAAGAAAAAGCACAGGGATTTTGCAGTTGGCAATCTAGTACTACTCTAGGATAAGAAGCCGGAAGCCAAAGGAATTCATGGGAAGTTTCACTCATTATGGATATGTCCTTTTCAAACTAGGCAATCTTGTGAAACCAACACTTATGATCTAGCGTACACTAATGGTACTCACTTTCCCCTTCTTTACAAAGGGCAGTATTTGAAACTATTCAAATAATGAATTAATTATTCTCATAATGTACATACATTAGTTTCGATCCTTTGTGTGTCTTTCTCTTTTTGTTTTTGTTTCTTGCTTGTCTTACTTTGCTTGTTTCTCTCTCACTTTTTATCCTATGCTCTCTCTCTTCCTTTGTGTTTGCTGATTCTATTGCCCAATGGCTGAGACACTACTATTTACTTGAGATCCTAAGTCCCTACTATGTTTGCAAGGTCCCTCTCCCCAATAAGAACCAATTGTTATCCTTCTTCCAGGATTTTAAAAAATTTCATCAACTGTTGCAAGGAATTCACCTTTACGCATTAAGTGTGTCATGAAAAGCTTTTTCTCTAATTCTATTTGACTAAAACCCAACTTTACATAGTCACATTTTGAAAATCCCTTCAATTCCTTGATGCCTCGTCAACAAAATATCAATCAATGTATCTTCGAAGAAAACAAAATTTTTATAAGGGCACTTTCAGAAAAATTGAAGTTCCTCTCATGGAACTCTCCAAACTCCAAAAATAATAGTTGGAATTAGTTCTTGATGAAAGAAGAACTTCCCAAATGCAATCGACCCTATTTATTTCGAAGAAATCTATGGTTCCAAGAACTCTTTTGGCATCCAGAGGTGTTTCAAGAACCACATAAGTTCCCAAAGACATGGAATCAACCAAAAGGAAATAGGAATTAAATGACTTCAAATAGAAATATTGCTTCATTTTTGGCAAATCCTACAATTCCCAACACTTCTCTTTCGACCTAAACATTAGTTCCAAGAACCAACTCAAATATCAAATAAAGAAAAAGAAATTTTGCATCAAAGAAAGAAGTGATTCCCAAAACCTTATAGTTTCTAAAATGGTTCCCAAAAACTTTTAGTTTCCAAAATGATTCCAGGAACCTTGTCTTCTCCCAAACAAGTAAATTACTAGGTTTTTAGAAAAGAAGTGATAACATGGAACATATAATCAAGTTCTCCACAAGCTCAAAAAATTTGAAAAACATGAAAATATCATTTTTAAACGATTTAACAAATCCTCACAAGACATTGAAAAAGTTGGGAACCTAAAAAGAATATTAGTTCAAATGGGAGGCATTTAGAACATTCACAACAATTGATTCTTCCTATCCAAAGAGTTCTGCAATTGAAACATGCTACCTTCAATAGCCTAGAGAATTTTACCCTACACTTGTCTAAAATATTTAAAAGCCTTCTTCTTGCTTAAATGAATTACTTGCAAAACCACTTTTGCATATCAAAGACTAGGCTTCCACCTAACCAAGTCCTCAAGGCCAAAATCTCTCTTATATCTAGATTACCCTAGCCCTCAAATCGTTGAAGAAGAAGTATAAATAGCAAGGGTGTGAGCATATGTCAATCATTGAAACTAACTTACTAGAGGTCAGAGATTTGTCTCTAGGGTACCTCAACATGAATGATTTCTAGAATAGAATGCAAGATGGTGAAAGGACTCCAATTTCTCAAAGAATTTTTGAAAGCTAGCTCATGCCATGGGATTTTCAACATCCATGCAGTGCATTGTTCTAGTCCTTGCCTGCACCAAATATTATGATTCAAAAAGCAAAGAAATTACGAGTATTGAAGGAGAAGTGGTAACCAAATTGGTTTTTCATTCATTGGGCATCAACTTCAAGCTCTCTCAAAGGGAAGAATATGTTGAAGTCACTAAAGCTATGTTACTAGGTTCTCTGTTTTTGCCCTACGTGCCCACTCGTGGAGCGTTTGGGCACTAGTTCTTGCTGGGGAGTGCCTGGGAGCGCCCAGCCACCCCTAGGTTCTCTATGGGTCCGCTCCAAGCGGACCCACAGGGAACCCGGGGGTGGCTGGGCGCTCCCAGCCGTGCCCGCGCGTGCCCAAACGCTCCCACAAACTTTGGGCACTGAAAACAAAAACAAAAATCAATTTTTAAAGCACCTAAAGTCCCAAAAAAACCCTAAAACGCCTTTATAACATGACTCTATCACTCCTTTGCCATTTCATTGCTCTCACAAACACATTTTGCCCTCCATTTTTCTCATTTTGCAGGTTGCTAATTTTTTGAAGGAGATTGATCAAGTGCAAGAGAAAGTGAGGATAGCTTGCACAAAGGAGATCTAATCACCTAAGGTATGCATTTTAACTCATTTTTTCAAGTTTATGATGGATTCTTTCAAGTTTTTGAAGATTTTTTCAAGTTTTCAAAAGATTTTTTTTAGAAAAGAAGAAATAAGATTTGCTATTTGTTTCAATGTGTTTTGGTGTTCATTTTGTAATTTGTTCAATACTTTATATTTCTTATAACAGCAAAATCAAAGTTCAAATGGCTACAAGTTCAAGTTCAGTGGGTGTTACTGCTGGTAAAAACCAAAAGTTTAAAATTGATGCAGCATCTCCTTTATGGCATCATACTACGATGGTTGAACAGCTTCCAGGAGGTGGGGCATTTGTTTGGATTTGTGATGAGTGTAAAATCCAATTTAAGAGCTCATATAGTCGAGTGAGATTTCACCTTTGTGGACAAGGTGGGCAAGGGATTAGAGTATGTGGAGGGCCAAATAAGAAGGGGTTGTCAAAGGATAAAATTATGAAATACATTGCTGAACAAGAAGAAGCTGATGCTATGGCTGAAAGAACAAAATTAAGAAACCATCCTTTAGCAAAGAAAAAATCAATGACTTTGCCTGCAGATTCAGCAGTGGCCTCTCAACATCCTTTCTTGGAGACACCCTCTGTCCAAGTAGAAGACCCCATTTCTTCCCGCAAAAGAGGACCATTGGATAGGGCATTTCAAAATGAAGCAAGAGACATCGCAGAGGAAAAAATTGCACGTTGCATTTATGCCAATGGTCTTCCTTTCAACTTGGTGAGATCACCATATTGGCGTGAAATGGTGGAGGCAATCAATACTGCACCTTCAGGTTTCAAATCTCCTGGGTATGAAAAAGTGCGCACCACCTTATTAGTAAAAGAAAAAAATCATGTAGAGACATCACTCAAACCAATTAGGGATTCTTGGGTTGAAACAGGAATGTCTATTGTTTCCGATGGATGGAAGGATTGCAAAAACCGACCTTTGATAAATGTTATTGCAGTGTCCCCAAAAGGGGCTATGTTTTTGAAGGCAGTTGATTGTGAGGGGCAAATCAAGGATGCAGAATTCATTTCAAAAATCCTCATTGAGTCCATAGAGATGGTGGGTCCGGAAAATGTTGTTCAAGTCATTACAGACAATGCAAAAAATTGCAGGGCTGCAGGTATTTTGGTTGAGCAAAGGTATGAACACATTTTTTGGACACCATGCACTGTACACTCCCTTAACTTGGTGATGCAAGCAATTGGCACTCAAATAGAATGGGTGAAAGATATATACCAAGAGGCTGAGGAGATCCAAATGTTTGTGACAAACCACCATATGTCACAAAGCATCTTCAGGACTTTCTCGAGATTGGAATTGTTGAAGGTAAATTTAATTTAATTATCAATTATGTAATTTATTTTTTAATTTTATGGATTTATATTTTAATGTGTTATTATTATTAACTTATGTTTTACATGATCCTAGGTTGCTGAGACCTGATTTGCATCACACACAATCGTTTTGAGACAACTTGTGAAGGTGCGAGAGGCATTGGGTGCCATGGTTATTAGCAACCAATGGAGTATTTGGAAAACATCAAGTTCAGAGAGGGCCCAAAAGGTCAAGTCATTGATCTCAGATGACATTTGGTGGGATCATGTGGCCTATGTGTTGAGATTCACCGAGCCTATCATGAGTATGATCAGGTTTGCTGATACAGATCAACCATGTTTGGGAGAAATCTATGATGGTATTGACTCCATGATAGAAAAAATAAAGGTGATAATAGCAAAAAAGAGAATGACCCTCAAGAAACATTTTTTCATAGAGTTGAAAAAATCATTCACCACCGTTGGGACAAGATGAACACACTATTGCATCTCCTTGCATATGCATTATCTCCCAAATACTATAGTTCACAGATACTTGCTTTGCCAAGGAGAACTCCACCATATAGAGAGTGAAGTTACTAATAGGTACAAGCGAGCATTCAGAAGAATCTTCGTAGATCCAGAAGTGGTGGAATATGTTAGGAAAGAGTTTGGCTTGTTCATCTCAGGACGGAATCATAGTCTTTGTGCTATTCAAGACCAATACACAGTAGATGCTCGTACATGGTGGTGCCTCCATGGGCAAGATTTTATGTTCCTCCAACCTCTTGCAATCAAGATTCTATCACAAGTAATTTTTATTTTTTTATTTTTTTTATTTAACATTTGTATTGTAGACTTTAAGTTTAGTACTACTACTTACCATTCTTTAATTTATTTTGCATTTTTTATTTCTAAGTTATTTTGGTTTTCTCTCCAATTTCAACAGGTTGCAAGTTCTTCTTCGGCTGAACGAAATTGGAGTACATACTCCTATATCCACTCAGTGAAGCGTAACCGGTTGGCTGCAAAAAAAGCAAAAGACTTGGTTTATGTCCATTCCAACTTGCGTCTTCTATCACATAAGCAAGATGAGTACAAGGATGGTTCAATCAAGAATTGGGACATGGCCCCTGAGTGTGCCAACTTGGATGCATCTATTGCAGAGCTTGCTAGAGTCACTATAGATGATGATGATGATGATGCTAAGACTCTTTCACATGATGCAGCTACTACAAGTGGCACTGGCAATGCATTTGCTTGTGGTTCAAATAATGTCGAACCAAATGATGATGATCTAGAACCTTTTGATGATTGATGAATAATTGTAATGATCTTCATTTGAATCATGACTAGAGAGACATATATGATATTTATTATTAATATATGAGTATGACATATGTATTGGAATTTTGAACTATCAATTGGCATTTATGATTTATCTTTATAAGTTTATAGGCTTGTAGTTTATCACTAGCATTGATCAATGATTTTAGATTTAATGATGATTGATGATTGATGAAGTATCATAGACTCATAGTTCATACTATCAAATGTATTTACAATTTTGTATATTTTTAATTATATATATATATATAGCCGTACCCAAACGTACCGTATTTCAGGAAAAGAAAATCACCATACCGGCGTACCCATATCCCGTCCCCGTGCCCGGTCCCGTACCTAAACCGGCAACTTAGCACTAAAGAGATAGAAAAGGCCCATTATGAGGAGCATAGAGATCAATGTTGGATGTTCATAGCAAAGACATGGTTAAGTGAGAAAAAGAAATAACCCTCCAAACTAGTAAAAAATTTCTATCAATCAAGTTTATGTGATGATTTGCTTGATATGATAACTCTTTTGAATAGGGTCATCGGTCACCTTGAAACTAATAATTTTCATAATTGGATGTGCTCGTTCATCACTATTTTGTCAAGGAGAACAATTTATTAACTGGGGAGATATTATTAGTGACAATATTCAAGATCAACTGATTAATCTTGAAAAGACTTGGCAATTCTACATGACATCCTGCTTGTTTTATGCACTTGTGAACAATAAAATGTGACCTAGTAGGACTCAAGGTGTTTTTGATAGCACAACTCAAATTTATGATTATTATCCACAATTGTCTCTTGAAGAAATACAACAGAAATTTCATAAGGGTAATTGTAACATACACCCCTGAATTTTTTTTGAAAACTTTTGTTTGCTGTTTTGCTAGTTCAATGAAGTGTTTGTTTTTGTTTCAATGTGATTTCAGATGTATACAGCATAAGAAATGATTGCAATGAACAAGAAACACTAGAGAACAATGCCTTTTCAATAGAGAGTGCAATAAACATCATAAGCATTCATTTTCAGTTTATAATCAGAATATTACATGTAAATATCAGACCTGATATAGGGAGTTTTCAGACCTGACAAAGACTTGTAACAGCAGCAATGAAGGTCCAATACTGGCATCGATCAACATCAAGTTTTTGGCAGCCAAACTCTATACTCTACAATGCCTTGGCCACTATAATAAGTCCTCAACATTCAACAACAGATAGCACTTCATTTGCTGGTCAAAAAAACTGAAGTTTGCAACAACAAGGGCGTCCACCCTAGAAAGTTCGACCTTCTCTAAAAATTCCAAATCTCAACCAAAAAATGCAAACTTGTACTTGAAATAATCAGCTGGAGATGAGTCTTCAAATGAAATAATACCCATTTTGATATCTCAATCCATCTCAGAGCTATGAGCAAAAACGTGGGTTCAGGTCCAGCAAAGTAATACCCAAAAAATGATATGAAACACACCGAAATCTTCATAAAATCACACCCAAACTGAAATTAAACAAACCACACCAAAATTCCTCAAAATACTGATAAATCCTCATTTTCAATCACCAAAAATCGAACCCTATGAAACTCTATATGATCCCTGCTGTAGAATCACTCACAATCTGACTAGGGTGGACATTTCACCACCGAAATCAGCCCAAATGACGAGGGTTTCCATCCTTAGTTCACAGCCCAAGCAATCTAGAAGAAATCCAGTAGCATTTCGTTATGTTGCCAAAATAGAGATGCAAATGATAGCCAAAATGGAGTTATAAAGAAATTAGGGCGATGGACTTGAAACTTCTCTTAATTTCCTCCTAAAACCGACGCCCTTCTCTTCTTTTGAAAATAAAACATTTTAAATTCTCTTTTCTCCCCTCTCTAGGTGTCCCATTTCATGGAGGAATAAAATATTAATAAAGCTCTTTAAAAACAACTTAAGTTGCACGCCTAGGCCCAAGGTACTTTTTGAATGACCACTCACCCCCTCAACTTAAGTTTATAAAATAACTTTATAAAACAACTTAAGTGGCTGAATAAAACAATTATTAAGTACTACAACCTTAGGCTCTCCAAACCAAAAGAGAAATAATACTGCTACGTACATACTGGCCTGGGACCAACTCCCGAAAAATGACTTACTATAAATAGCACTGCTAAAAATAGTAAGTGTACACCAAACGCCAAACTGAGCAAAACTGAAGACCACTAAAGAGTGTTGTGACCAACTGAAGATGACAACCTCATGAACCGACCACTGCTATAAACAGAAAACCCCTCTGAAAACCTAACACTGAACTCTAGTGTTGAACTGCTACCGAAACCATTGCCAAAAATAACACTTACTAAAAATAGCATACTGCTAAAAATAGTAAGCGACTCCCAAACGCATTTTGAGCACAAACCGGGCATCCGTCGCAACTTACTAAAAATAGTAAGTCTGAAAAAGGTTGTCAGATGCAAATGCATGTCATACCATTGTGAAGCTCTCTAAAAACCCAGAAAGAATCCAAAAACCAATCCTGCATGCAAACTCCTGATTGAAATATCTGTCACTATCATTAAATGCGTGTCACGTCTTTCGAAGCTTTCTGAAAACCCAAAAAAGATCCAAAAAGCACACTGCCAAACTCCTGCATGCAAACCCCTGAATCCACAAAAGAAGCCTCCTAGAAAATAGGAAACCCTAATTCTGCCTCTGACTAGCCTGCGGGCATCCAAAAATAGGCTAACAATCACTGGAAAGTGTAGTGCTAAAAATGGGGACATTACAAAAATTGATGCATTTACGATGCTAACAAGGAGAGAACTAAATGGGGATATAGGGATCGAGATATCCTCTAAGGCAGTCACATTGATAATGAAGTATGGAAGCCATTTCATCCATTTTCCCAAGTTCACTTGTATCATGGAGCAATATATAAATGGCGACAGTAAATGCAAATTCTGCCTGAATATTTTCCAATGATTTAAGAAGTGGCATATGTTAATGGTAAAGTCTGCTCAAAATTTTGGTTGCAGATTAAGTCTTATGAATTCTGCCAAGCAGCAGTACAAAAAGGTGGCAGCATGGATCTAAACTTCCACCTAGCTTTACTCATGAAAAGTGTAATGTCCTCAATTTAGCCCTACGCTCTTCATTTGGATTTAGCCTATTTCCGGAAATCCGTAGACTCAGATGTGCAAATTTAGAGTTTCCACTTTTAGTAAGTTTTGCTTCCAGCTTAGTTCAGCTTTCTGTTGGTTTTAAGGTGAACTTACTATTTTTGGCATTGGCTATTTTTAGTAAGCCTAATTTTGGCAGTGGCATCATCAGCAATTCAACTCAGGTCATCATGCTATTTTTGGCAATCCATCAGTTTCAATATTGGTGTTGGTTTTGGTTATCTCCTTGGACTGAATTTTATACTTAGTCAATTTCATGTTTTTAAGTTGTACCCCACGCATAGGCTTGATGACTTCAAGTTGTTTTAAAGAGGGGACATTATGGGGTCAAGTTGAGAATTTAATGATTTAATAAATGTTTTATTGTTGCATTTTGAAATGGACGCCAAAAAGGGAAGATGAATAATATTTTATTATTTCAAAATAAAGTGAATGGTTGAAGTGGCATCCCTTTTGGAAGTTGAAGTGATTCAACTTCTTGGAATTCAAAATGTTTCATTTGCCATTTGAAGCTTATTTATTGAGGCCTTGCTCAGTCATTCTCATCTTTGGAAAATATTGTAAAGTTATGATGCTGAATTGATTTCAGAACCTGGCTAAGGGGAAGCTTAGCAATTCTACTCCATTCTTCAGGCCTGAAACTATGGTTCCCTAGATGGTTGATTGAGAGTGTGCTTCATCCAGAAGTACATATTGAGCTCAACAGTTGAAGAATTTTGGAGTTATATCAGATTTTGGTTTGCTAGTTGTATTTTCGCTAAAGGACGTTTTCACTTGCAGCTTTTGGTATGATTTTATTTTGGTTATGGGTGTTGGCTCTCTTCATTTCTAGGCTCATGGCGACCAATCCTGTAGAAGATCAGATTTTAATTTGAAGTGTATGAATTTATCAAGCAAAATCGCCCTTGCAAGCAGGTCGTATCTTTCAGGAGCATATTGGAATTCATGCCAAATTAATGATTGAGTTTTGATGCTGGTTTTTTCATTGCAATTGGGGCACCAACCTTCTAGAGAACTATTGCAATTTGTTTCATTCAAATCGGAGGTATATTGAAAGAGTTATGAGCATTTCATTGATTTACAGTTTGTTGGTTGACATTTTCAGTATGCTGGTTTTTGTTATCAGTCTTCATTAAGTTCAGTTTTTGGCTTCAATTTCAATATTTGAGAGGTTTAAAACTTGAAAGATTCATCCTTCACTTATTTGCATTGATTCTATCATTGTAACACTTGTAAATTGCAGATTTCTTTAATTGTAAGGTTGTGAATTAGTAGTACTAATCCAACCATTGTTATTACTGCATTTACTTGCGATTTCTAATGCAAACACTATAACCCCTGGATGGTTTACCGCCAGTGTGGAGGAAATTACTTTGTATTTACATCTATCATCCACTATTAAGTGGAGAACTCCCACTGTTGAGTGGATGCCCGCCACAGTGGATGAATTAGTTTTGAATTGTGATGTTTTTCCCCCCACTGATTAAGTGGTAGAGTGGAAATCTCTCATGGCTGGATCACCGCCTCTTTCTACTTTCAGTTCTATTTACTTTCAGTTATAATTCAGTTTCCTCCGCCATATGTTAGCACCTCGCCTTCTAAAGGATCTTGTGTGCACATTCTTGGTGTTGAGTGCATTTCATTTGATTCCCTTTGAAGCTAACGCTAATCCATTGGCATTGTGTTGATTTGAGTTGTCAAAAATCTGGGAAAAAATTGGTAGGCATATTTCAGAAAGTTCCACCACATATCCAAATGGTATTAAGATAGGAGCACATCTGCAACAGTTTAACCATCATGTATCTCTCCCAGGATTGAGTCAGCTCTAAATTCCACCCAAGCAGCAAGAAAAAAAAACTTAGTGAAAGGGTTCTCTGCCTATGCCATTGAGGCGCACCTCTAATAGGGTTCAACCATTAAAAACTTCTAACCTGCAATAGAAACATGGAAAAGACGACACAACTCTTTGCCTAGGTGACTTAAGGCACACTTCATTAGGGGTTTGGCCATCAAAAATTCACAGCTAAGTCGTAAAAATTGGCAGACTGAAGTTCTGCAAAGGACAAGGGAAAAGTTGCAGTAAGTGATATGATCTCCACCTGACAGCAACGCACATAAATTCTGCCTGAGTTCTAAGTGTAAAAATTGGCTTAAGTATGGATATTTCCACTCAGATCTGAAAGAGGTCAAGACATGACTTAAGGTGGACCTTTCCTATGGTTTTGCCACATGTAATATCTGCCCAAGGTGGCTAAAATGAGTATGGCATGCACCAATGATAGCTTAGCCATTTAAGATTTCCACCAAGCATGAAAACTTGGCTGAAGTGCTTCAAATTTCCACCCAGACTGAAATAGCCACATTTTAGGAGTTTTCAAGAGGAAAATGTGGCATAGGCAATGTTAAGACGAACCTATGAAGCAAGATAAAGTGGCATAAGTGTAAAGGAGGTGCACTTGAGTGGAAGGAACATGTTTCAAGTATTGGATGTGAGTATCAGAGTTTTCAGCCTGCTACAGTATGAAGAACAACATTTCAGTCACCTAGGGTTTTATGCATCACCAAATACGGCAGTCAAAACAGCAAAAACAGTGTTACAATCAACTGTACTAGCAGTTTTTAGTGAAAGAATGATGGCAATTTACGAAACTTTCAATATTCCCCTGTTTTATACATATATCAGAAGATTGATGGTCTGTAAAGCTGAGTTTGCAGGGAAGTTTACAGTTAGGGTTTCATACTTGCTGTTTTGTGATCAAAACCCTAATGTGTTAAAGCAAGTTTCAGCCATTTGTAAGAGGAAAATAGATGTGTTGCAGCCTTCTTCATTTCAGATTTATATGGCAGCTTCAACATCTTTGTTGACGGTTTCTGTCAAGTTGTAAATTCAAAGGAATGTCCTATCTTCATTCTAGGTTTCAACTTTAGTTTCCAATGTTGACAAAACCCTACAAGTTTTTTTCTCAACCTATGGATGAATCCATGATGGTTAGGGTTTGAATACTTGTCTGGAAAATTCATTAGTTCCAGTGCAAAACGTATTCCAAAATTTAAGAGGATGCTCATGTGCAAATTACTATTTTTAGCAGTACCTATTTTTGGCAGTGGCCATTTCTATTTTAATGTTCTATTCCATGTGATGGATAAGGACCTACTTTTTATGCCAATTTTATTAGTTTTACTCTATTAATTGTTTAGATTTGATTTTATTTGGAAAAGATTTGTATGGCGAATTGTGTTGATTCATAGAATAAACACTTACAAATTATTTTTAGAGAATACCAATCCGAGAATGTAAAAATATCAATTTTGATATTAGTTGAGAAAAACAATCATGATTGAAATCATGTGATTTTAACTTATTGGTAAACACCAAGAAACAAAGTTAATCCAATTACTTACTGGTCAGAGTGTAGGTTCACTTCTCAGCCAACCACCGACCAAATACTAGGGAAAATTAAATAAAACAAGCATCAAGCAATTTTATATTACCTTTATATTCCAATGTACAGCTTATCAAAACATTGGCATTAGTGGAAGGGTAACGTTGACTTATTCAAAGCTAGATACGGCAATTGCATATCTTAGAATGAAAAATGATGCAAAATTCATTAGTGGACACCCTCTTAAGATTTGTTAACCATATAAAGATTCTCCTATAGATGAAAAGATGAAGCTTAAAGACATGCATTTCGAATATCAAATAAGATCTCAATCTAGTCACAACTTGACAACATCTTCATTTGCTATATTGAAATCCAAATTGGAAAGAAAAGCTATTCACACAAACGTGAAAATTCCAAAAATAGCTTAAAATGTATATAATATTAAACAATTTCACTCTTAAAATTTTAATTTCCTGATTAATTATCAATTGTTATGTGCAAGAAAGTAGCAACTTTGTTCCACATGGGCCAAAAATGGATCAACCTGGCAAATCTGAAGTTTGCATCTTTCCACCAATGCTTTAGAAGAGCAGCCGCCCCAGCATCTGGAAAAATGGCTTTCAGTTGCTGCACATACGCTGCAAGAAGTCAACTTTAGCAAAAGAGTTGCAAATAAAAAACATTAATGATTAAACCACAGACCAAATCAAATTCCTCACAAAATATATATGTTCATGATAGGTTTGAGTAAACTTGCTTAAACATTATCATACAAATATGTTTTCTATCCTTTATCCTAAGTTCTGCATGATATTACAATAAAGACAAAGAAAGAATACAAATTTGTCCCACATGATTCTTGTCATCATAACACAACTAGCACGAGCTGTTACGACAAGTTCACAACTCATAAAGCAAAACAAATTTGTTCTTTTCTTGGATAACATTTATATTTTTCACCTGCACAATCAAACAAGAATCAAAATGGTGGCATTCTATTAGGGAAAAACATGTTATAGGATATTATCATATGTGATTAATATTAATAAAATTAATGCATATGAGATCCACAGGGAATTCAAAACAAAAAAAAAATACAAAAAACATGCAGGCCTACTTCTCACATTTTCATTATAATAATCGGTTTCCTTGTGTGGTATATTATATAGAGAATATATGGAGTTGGGACATTAGGGTACCAGTGAGCCCAGCATATGCTTTTTATCTTCCATTGATGATAAATCTAATGGGCATTTTATAATCCTATATTAGAAAGTAAAACTACAAAACAACCACCCTTGTATAACTCCTTCCAGCAATCTTTCTGTTCATTCCTTCTCCTTATAATCTTCCCTATCCCTATATATTGGAATGTTATAAAAGTCTTAATATTTTTGAGGTACCAACATTATTCTCAAGAAGCATTGATTATTTGTAAACATAAAGGCAATTACTTCTCTCCAATCAATGAAATATGCATTAACGAGTCAAATTTGTTTCTTGGAAAAACAAAGATAAACATATTTGTTCTTCAATCATGGCTCCCAAAAAAGGACAAGTAATGAGAGAATCATTTAGACTTTCCAATTCTCAAGAAATCTTACAAAACCTTTGATGTCACTAATCTATTAACATGAGAATTGTAAGACAAATGATAAGTAAATAAATAATTTCAATAACTTTTTAATCACATGAAGGCAATAAATTCAAATGATTATGCATGTGTACCATGTTGCTAGGTCGCTCAAGTAGCCCCTCATAACTGGACCAAATAGGTCTAGGGCAAGGTATCCAATGGGTTCACCCAAGGCACGTCTTGGATGAACCCATGAGATAGGGAGCCCAAAGTCATTTAAAAAAAAAATTGAAGCACATTTTGAAATGAAAAGAAAACCTATAACACTAAGTTAAACCCTAAAATCACAAAAGTGACAAATCACAAACACAAATACAAATTTCAACTTACATGTCTCTTTAAAATTCCTAAACTTTATATGTCATTGCTCAAGGCTGTTGGTGTTTATGAGTGTTGAAGAATTGCAAAGAAGTCTTTGATAAGTGTTACATGGATACTTTAGATTGCATCAAGGACTTCCATCATTCTACCATGTTCTTTTCAGTTTTTTCTATCTCTTCAAAATTTATTTCCAAGTTTCAAGTGTTTTTTACATTTTCCAAATTGTTATTCAATCTTTAAAGTTTTGTAGGGTATATGCTGTTTTTTTCATTGTTTTTATTTTTATTTTTTCTATGTTTACATAGCGTAGGGTTACTTTTTTTTTCTTGATAATAGTTATTTTAAAATGTGTAGGTACAAATATCCATATATTTTACAATGGATGCTAATTCTAGTCCAATAGGCCCAAGAACGGAAAGAACTTTCAAATTTGACCAAGATAACCTCTTTGGTGACATCACGATGATTGAGCAAATTCTTGGAGGTGAGGGTATCTTTGGCATTGCAGTTAGTGGGCCCAAGAATGGAATGGACTTTCAACAATGATTCTAGATTTCTACACCACTTTTCATAAGTCTAAATAGCAAGAAACTCGAGTCCGGTGCTCCAAAAAGTATAATCTAATGCATGAAAAGCACCAAATCCCTCACACTTTTCAAGTTCAAAACAAGGCTTGTCCTTGCCTTGGCAAGCAATGATTCAACCATTTAATGCATTATAAGTCAAAGCTCTTTGTTGTGGATCATAGACCATCACAAAGTTATTGAACTACTTGTATTATGATTGGGCTATAATAGCTTGTTTGGTCATTAGTGATGTGGGGAATGTCAATCATCTCAAGAATTACGAAACAACACAAAAGGAGGAGGCAAGTCCAATTATTTAGCCAGCCAGTTATTTTCCTCTAGCTAATATTAGCATTTCGTGGCAGTAATAATGTTTACATTGTATAATTAGTTTGAATTCATGTTGTCAATGTAATTACATAACTGCATTAGAAAAATTAAGTTGAGAAATGTAATTATATATCTCTACGAAACAATTTCTTAATGTCTCAAGCATAATTACAAGACTTGTACAAACTTAGCAAATCTCAAGGCGGGCAGCCTAAAACGGGTCTTGGGGATTCGTAACTCAAGTACTCAGCAAGTCTAGTCAGACTCACCAAGAGCCGCACGAGTTAGACTTGGTCGTGGCTAGGGAAATGAAAAACAAAAACAAAACAAAAAACATAAAGAGTTAATACACAAACACTTAAAACGATCTCTCACACCCTAAAAGCACATTCATTTCATTTTCAAACACGAGGAGAGAAAACTAGTTTTGGAGCAAAAAATATGTCATTGAAGAGAAAACCAGCACATTGGTTGAGTAAGAAATAATGAATGAAGACCATTTGGGCATATTTGTAGCAGCCCTTGTGAGATGTGCTACCCCAAAAATAGATCCACAGTACCTTTGTAATATGCAGTAACAAGTTTTGGAAAATAAAGTTGATATATATCTGGTTTGTTTGAATTTTATTTGTGCAGAAATGCGTATAAAAGAATTCCAAACTTTGCAAGCTGAATATTTCCAATTAAGCAAATATAGTTCACTGAAATATTTCTGTGAGCAGCAAATAACAAAGAAATAGAGTAATGTTCTGACCTTAATTTGCTGTTGCACAAATACACTGTGTGAAATTGGTCATTTCTGGAGATTATTACACCTTCAATTCATGCAAACCTTCACCAGTTTAATGCTCAGAAAAAACACATGTATCACCAGATTGCTCAATGAATAACAGGAGTATGCCAGTTTCCCAAGCACAGAACTGAGAATACATTTGATAACTCAGCATTTTTTTGCTCTAACTGGAATGGCTGAATTGCATTATAAAATATTCAAAGTTTTGATTAACTCTGGTGCTTCAAAGAAAGACTACCAAATGGCGCTGCAACTTAGATGTAAATCCGTGCCATCAAAGAAAACCTGTTGAAGCTCACGACTAATCCTGGGTACTATTCGGCTTGCCATCTTAAAATTCCCATCTGGTGATTAGTCGCATGCTACAGGGAAGCTAGCATACCATTCATGGCTTCCTAGAAAGATTACCACCTGTTCAAGGAAAGCATGCACTGCAGATTCTCTATCGAATGTGGGAATGGGTTTAGCGTAGCATAGGATGTTAATAACTACAACCCGACTCCTCATTAATTCCAAGCTCCATTCGTTCAATACTATTTTACCCGATGGTAATAATGCCTTAGATCAACGGGCTGTTATTTTCCTTGGTTAATTCATATAACACATTAACTACATGAATCCACAATAGTTCCAGCCGCTACCAAACATGAGACAGGAATATCAAATTAAATCCTTGTGATTTCTCCCAATAAAAAATCCAAACGCCTGACTTCAATTAGAGGCAGCATAATAAACCCATACGAAATTCATAACCAAAACTTGAAATTGTCCAAAAAATATATATAATTTCCTTCTCTGAATTTCCTAATCAAATTATAACCTATTCAACACTATATGAAACTTCATTGCCCAGGGAACATATTTCAGCACCAAAGGCAATATGCCCTACAGAGGTTCTCGTCTCCATAGAGTTCTAAAACGGCACTATAAACACCTTCACATCAAAAAAATTCCAGCCTCACCAAAAACCAAAACTTTTCTCCCTTTACCTCTATGGCCGAAAGTAACTGCCAAACGTTTCTTGAAACTCTTCTTGAAACTCATTATTTAAGAAAGCTTCAAAATATTACTTTTATTCCCACCTTGGCACACCCTATATGAGAGATAATTACTTTTCCTAAAAACACCTTATATCCCCTTTTTAGGACAAATAAATTAATGCTTTATAATTTCAAACATAAAAACCCAAAGCATTAATTTATTTTTAAACACTTATCATCATTTAATAAGAGGGGGCCTTAAAGTCCTCCCTCCCCAAAAATTGCTTATCCCCAAGCAATTTCAATTCAGGATGCTGCAAGATTTGTTCATTCTCCCAAATAGCATCTTCAACTGGAAGATACCTCCATTTCACAAGGTATTCCCTAATGACTCTCTTCCTAAGAGTGTGCTCCTTGGTATCAATTATAGCTTGTGCCTGTGGTATAAGAATGAGTTTCCCTTCTTCGTCTAAAGGTGGCAAATCAATAGAGGGAACTATGTTGTGACCCAACGTCTTCTTGAGGTGAGAAACATGAAAAACATTGTGAACTTTGCAGTTTGCTAGCAACTCCAATACATAAGCCACGTCTCCAATTCTTTTGGTGACTCGAAAGGGGCCATAAAATTGTGGCTTAAGTTTTTTTGAACCAGTTTTTTTGAGCGTAGACTTCCTGTAGGGCTGCAACCTTGGATAAACCATGTCACCAATCTCAAAACTCCACTCTGAACGGTGCTGATCAGCATACAATTTCTGCTGATTTTGAGCCTGATGTATATTTTCTTTCAATGACTTCATTATGTCCTGACTTTCTTGTAATAAATCTCTAGTCTTAGGTACTTTGTTATCCCCAAAAAGTAAATCAAGAAATTTTGGAGTTTCGTAACCATAAAGTGCCATGAACGGTGACATTCGAATTGACATGTCATAGGTTGAATTGTTACAATACTCACCCAAGTATAACCATTTCACCCATGCCTTTTGCTGCCCTAAAATATAATTCCTGAGGTACCCTTCCACCTACTTGTTAACTATCTCCGATTGCCCATCTATCTGTGGATGGTAACTGGTACTAGGGGTGAGTTCCGTCCCACTCAATCTAAAGAGCTCCTACCAAAAAAGACTTAGGAACTTGTCCCTGTCACTAACATTTCTCTTAGGCATTCCATGGAGTCTGAAATTTTTTCTAAAAAACAGATCAGCTACCTGCATTGCTCTATATGTCGTTGAAATAGCATAAAAATGAGCAAATGTGAGTCTATCAACAACCACATACACACAATCTTTACCCTGGATCCTTCGGAATCCCAGTTATAAAATCCATAGAATTGCACTCCCATTTCTGATTAGGAATGGGTAGAGGTTGCAACAATCCAGCTAGATAAGAGTGTTATCCTTGTTATGTTCACATATAGGACACTCCCTAACATATTTAAGGACCTCATTTTAAAGTCCTTTCCATGTAAACCTTTTGCGGATCTGCCTATATGTTTTAAACAACCCCGAGTGACCAGCCATAGGAACATCATGAAAAGCCCTCAAAACTTTTGCCTTAAGCCTTGAATTGGGTACAAAATAAATTATGTCCTTATGCATAATCAACTCATTAGATATTGTATACCTGTCATCCTAAGTGGTACCCTTGATAATACCTGTGGAACAAGGGTCCTTAGCATAATCTGTTACAATTAGCTCTCTCCAATTATCATCAATCTCAATCAGTGAGCACAAATGAGGTCTTCGAGACAACACATTAGCAACAATATTTCTCTTACCTTCGACATACACAATTTCAAAATCATATGCTTGTAATCTGCTCACTCATTTCTGCTATCTATCATTAAGCTCTCTTTGATTCAAGAAGTATTTGAGGCTATTATGATCTATTTTGACTATAAACTTTCCTCCTACCAAGTAAGGTCTGAAATTGGCCAAATCATGCATGATGGCCAACATTTCTTTATCATAAATAGAATAGCCACGTTCAACCCCTCTTAACTTCCTGCTTTCGAAAGCAATTGGATACTTATTTTGCATCAAGACAACACCAATGCCTTCCCCTAAGGCATCACATGCCAACTCAAAAGGTTGGGAAAAATTCGGAATGGCAAAAACTGGACAAGTGTTCATAATTTGTTTGAATTGATCAAAATATTGTTGCGCTACATCCGAACAACTGAAAGCCCCCTTTGTCAAATTTGTAAGAGGTGCTGCTTTTAGCAAAAATCCCTTGAGAATTCTCCTGCAAAACCCACATAAACCAAAGAATCCCTTAAGCTAAGAGAGATTTGTGGGTGGAGGCCAATCAACGATTGCTTTGATCTTTTTAGGAACAATCCTGACGCCATTGGATCTAATAATGTGGCCCAAATAAAGGAGCTCAGTCATCCCAAATTCACATTTACTTTCCTTAGCATAAAGTGACTCCTCCAAAATACTCAACACTTCCTCTAAATGCCTCATATGCTCATCCAAAGACTTGTTGTATATTAAGATGTCATCAAAAAATATAAGAACATACTTCCTCCGCTAATTACGAAACACCTTATTCATACATCACTGAAAAGTAGCAAGAGCGTTGGTTAAGCCAAAGGGCATCACCAGAAACTCGAAATGACCATAATGGCATCTAAATGTCATCTTCTCCACATCCTCCTCTCTAACCTGTATCTGATGGTATCCTAACTTCAAATCAATATTAGAAAAATAGCAAGCCCCATGTAATTCATCAATCAACTCATCTATGGAGGGATTGGATAGCTGTTTTTTATAGTTCTCCTGTTCAATGCCCTATAGTCAATACACATATGCATCGAACAATCTTTTTTCTTAACCAGCACCACCAAAGATGCGAAAGGACTCTTACTTGGTCTAATATGCCCCATTTCAATCAGCTCCTTAATTGCCTTTTCTATTTCATCCTTGTGGCGCTTAGGATGTCTATAAGGTGTAGCAATCACTGGTTTTGACCCCTCCTCAAGCTCTATTACATGCTCCATTCCCCTATCAGGAGGTATCCCTGGAGGTATGCTACCAAAAACTGTATTATACTTACTCATCAAAATCTCAACATCATGATGATAGACCCTCTTGGCCTGCTCTATATCTATAGGCATAATAATGTATTATGCTGCCCATTCCACTTGATCCTATCTAAAAAGCCTCTCCATCCTTTTGTATGAGACTGTATGTGGTCCACCATTAGATATACCCCTAAGTGTAATATTTTTACCTTTTGAATCAAACTTCATTTCCATAGTTTGTAGATTTATAGTGAACTCACCAATGGAGCATAGCCACTGTATACCAAGAACCATATTCGTGTCACCTATGCTTACCACATAGAAATCATTCCTAAGCTCATATTCACCCAACTTAATACTCAAATTAGATATTTTCTTGATACAAGTAAGAGTAAAACCATCGGCTACCATTACCTTGAAGCCCTCACAACCTTTTGTTTTAATACCTCTTCTAGCAACCACTCCCTCATCAATAAAGTTGTGAGTAGCACCTGTATCAATTAGAGTCAGTATACGTTGCCCGCATAGCACTCCTCTAACTCTAAATGACCAATTTTCTGCAAACTAGATAGTTAGGCTATCACACCATTGTCCCTTTGCTCCTTTACGGACTCATCAGATGAACTATCACCATCACTTCCTTTCGAACCAGCTTGCTCGTCTGAATTTTTTGAAATTGATTCATCAGCTGAAAAGTATTCCATTTGTTTTGATTTTTCCTTAATAGCACACTTTATGTTTGGTCCCATCGTTCCCTACAATGGAAACACAATTTCTTCCTTCTGAGGTCATTAAGCTGCTCATTATCCAATCTTGGAGGCCTATTTTTTGACTGATTGGAATCCCTTTGAGAATGTCTTTTATCTTTGTCCTTCCTAGATACAAACTCTTTGGACCAAAATTTACTCTTTGAAGTAGATGACTCCATATCCCTTGCTTTCTTAATTGCATCTTGTAATGTGGGCAGACTAAGAGCTTTAATCAAACCTCTTAATGGATCTGCTAACCCATGCATGAACAACACAATCAACCTCCTCTCAGAAATTTTTGTCACTAGCACCGAGAGTCTCTAAAAATCTGAAATATAAGTGTCCACTGAACCCCACTGCTCAAGCTGAGCTAACTTCTTAAAATGGAGTTCAGGATCCTTCTTATCAAACCTGTCAATCAACCTCTCTGTGAAAACTGCATAAGAATCAACCTGATCATGGCCCAAAGTCACCATTTCGTGGTGCCACCACTCATATGCACTTCCATCCAAATGTATTGCAGCATACTTGATGGCTTCAACTTCAGGCATTGGTTGAGCTGAAAGTATGTATCAAGTTTTTGTACCCACGCCCTTGCTGTAGTTTTTCCTGAGCCATCAAAATAAGGAATGGTTAACTTGCCAACTTTCCTTTGCAAATCATGGTTATGAGCTCTCCCACCCCTATGTGGTCTATGTCTCATCCTAACATCCATATAATCACGAAAAGACATCTCAGATTGGAATTCTATGTCTGAATTTCTCCAATCTTGAAGGATTTGGTCTTGGAGCTCCATTTGTGTAGGTTCCACTTCAATCTGAGGGTTATTTCTTGGAGGAAAACGAGGCATCATAGGTCTAGTGTTCGCTGTCCTGGCCACATTACGCTGACTAACAGTCCTATTGTTGAGTGATCCATCATCATTTCCTTCATTCCTAACATTAACATTGTTCCCCCCATTGTTAATCTGATTGTTATTGTTATTGTTTTTGTCAAATGTTGTGTCAGTAGGGCTGTCATTTGTGCCATGGTTTGTTGTAACCCTTGCTGAAACTCACGCTGCCCTCTCATCATATCATTAAGCATATCGCAGGTACTTGGTTCCTCATGACCCCTGTTAGCCCTGTATCTATCACCCATACTTGTTTCTGCTCATGTGAATATGTCAATATTACCTCTACCACTGCCTGTAGGTGAATTTCGATGAAAACCAAGGATTCCTAATATAGTTTCTCCCTCAGGCACTTGAGGGGGTTGCCACTGATTTTTTCTCTGCTCTCTATCAAAGTATCTCTGCTCTCTATCACTCATGGAAAGGTTGAACTAACAAGAAAGACACTAAGCACAGGTTAGTAGGACAATGTCTGAGATGTGCTACCCCAAAAATAGATTCAAAGTTTTTTCCCACCTTTGTAATATGCAGTAATGAGTTTTGGAAAATAAAGTTGATATATATCTGGTTTGTTTGAATTTTATTTGTGCAGAAATGCATATAAAAGAATTCCAAAATTTGCAAGCTGAATATTTCCAATTAAGCAAATACAGTTCACTGAAATATTTATGTGAGCAGAAAATAACAAAGAAAAAGAGTAATGTTCTGACCTTAATTTGCTGTTGCATAAATACACTATGTGAAATTGGACATTTATGGAGATTATTACACCTTTGATTCATGCAAACCTTCAGCAATTTAATGCTCAGAAAAAATACATTTATCACCAGATTGCTCAGTGAATAACAGGAGTATGCCAGTTTCCCAAGCACAAAACTAAGAATACATTCGATAACTCAACACTTTACTGCTCTAACTGGAATGATTGAATTGCATTATAAAATATTCAAAGTTTTGATTGACTCTGGTGCTCCAAAGAAAGACTACCAACTGGCGCTGCAACTTAGATGTAAGTCAGTGCCCTTAGAGAAAACCCTTTGAAGCTCACGACAAATCTTGGGTACTATTTGGCTCGCATCTTCAAATTCCCATCTGGTGATTAGTCGCATGTTACAGGGAAGTTAACATACCATTTGTGGCTTCCTAGAAAGATTACCACCCGTTCAAGGAAAGCATGCACTGCAGATTCTCTATCGAACGTGGGAATGGGTTTAGCGTAGCATAGTGTAATGTCCCCTTCTCACCAGTGATTAGCTCAGTTACTCTCAACCTATTCCGGAGGCCCAGAGGCTCGTTGAGGTAAAATTAGGGTTTCCTTGCTTGGAGATTTGAGGCATTTTTCTAGGTGTTTACTATTTATAGTAAATACTATTTTTAGCAGTGGTCCTGTTGGCAGTGCTTTAGTGTGTTCTTTTCTTGTTGGAGCAGTTGGTATTTTTAATGCAGACTTCAATATGCAGTATTTGTGGCATGTTTTTAATTACAAGGAATTAATGTTATAATTTGCAGTTGACCCCTTGGCCTAGTGGAATAACTTGAAGTTGTGTTTAAAAGAGGAGCTTGAAGTGGGATGCCTTCATTAAGGTGTTTTAATATTTTTTAATAAAGTTTTTTATGTGCCTTGAAGTGGGACGCCTTTTTGAGGAATTATGAACTTTGGAAATTTGAAAAGTTTCTCCTATGGCTTTTGGCGTGCCTTGAAGGGAAGTTGATGAGTTTTATTCTTTTCTATAAAAGTGAAGCTGGCTCCAGCATTTGGTATCCATGAAATTATGCTAAAGTTATGCTGTCAAAATGACAATTGATATTTTGCTTCGAGGATGCTACCTCCTAGCCTCTCACGAATTTCGTGTTTGAAATACAACACCTAATTGGACATTTGTTGCTTCTCAAATCAGACTAGCAGATTAAGCTCAACAGTTGAAGATTTTGATGAAATTTCCAGTTTTGAAGTTGCTAATACAGTCACAGCTGAAAGTCGAATTTGTATACAACTTTGTGAGTAATTTTTATTTTGTTCTGGGCATTTAAGAATCTGATTTCTATGCTTGGGCCGACCCCTTCCACAAGTTTTCAGATTTTAGTTTTGAATTGCTGATTTTTAATGTCAAAATCGCCCCTCAAGGAGGGTCGTACCATTCTTGAAAGCCTTGGGATTCGTGCTAGAATTATATGCTGAGTTTTGATGCTGTTTTGTGATCTGATTTTGGGCGCCTACCTCCTTAAAGGCTTCTGCAAAAAACATCTCTCAATTCGAAGGTAATTTGGTGAAGTTATGAGCATTTAATTGGTTTCACAGTTGCTAGTTATTCATTTCAAGAATTGTTGTTTTACATCAGACTTGTTTAAGTTCGAATCTCCAGTCCTTTCTTCATCAATTATTGTTAATGTCTAACATGGAATCATCTAGTATCATGGTACTTTGAATCTATCGTAATTTTCATGTAATTTGCAGCTCTTTTTCCATATTGTAAGACTGCAAACAGTAGTACTGTTCCAGTCCTTTATTGCTGCAATTATTTCTTTAATTTCACATTAAGTACCCCTAGATGGTTTACCGCCAGTGTGGAGAATTAAATTTGTATCTCTCTTGTACCCACTATCAAGTGGTGAATCCCCACTCTTAAGTGGATGCCCGCCGCAGCGGAAGAATCAGTTAGTTTCAGTTTCTATTAATTACTCTGTCATATGTTAGCACCTCGCCCTCTGTCATGTCCCCATCCTAGTCAGCACAGCTGGTGACGAGGTTAGCCTATCATTTCGATCCTTGTAGGCTGACAGGAGTGTGCAGAGGATCATCTGGGGCAGTTGCTCAGTGTTTGGTAGCTCCAGTTTCGCAGTTGTGTCAGGTTGGGCCTTCGCAGAATCTTCCAGTGAGCATTTTCAGGAACTTTCTATTTTTAGAAAGTTAGGTCAGGCGGAAGCTGCTATTTCGGGCAGGGCACCTGGTTCAGCCATTCAGCTCAGAATCGACCCAGTTCAGCAGTTTGATGTTTAGACGGAGAAATAAGGAGTATTTAATGGATTATTAAATATTTAATATTTTGACTTTATAATAGTCACTTTATTGAAATATTTAAATATTTAATTATTTGGCTTGGTTATAAAGTATTTATTAGACTTTATAATAAATTATTAAAATGTGACTTAATGAGTATTTTATATTCATTAAAAGGGGACGCCAATAATTAATGTCTTCTCCTAAGTCTAAAAGGCGTATTAAATCATTTAATTTAAATGATTATTAAAAAGGAGTTGGGTCGAAATTCTTCACAGGCAATATATACCTTCTCAAGGCAAAATCGAACCATCTTGTTTATTATTCAATTTTGTCTTTATTGCTCTGAGCATTGGAGTTTGCAAACCCTAGGGTTTCTGGCAGACGATCGTTTCTGGAGAACGAAAACTCTTCAGAGATCAGGCAGACTGAGGCTGTGAAATACCAGTTGAAGCTTGCACTTGGTGATTTCATCCAGAGATCACAGTTTGGGTTTATTGAGTTATTTATTCAGAGATTAGCAGAGAAAATCATCTTCCTTTTGAGGCGACTTCAGCAGAGGAATATATTCAGTGATCTGGCATCTTTTCCTTGGAGTCCGTACCATTCTTGTTGCTGCTGCAGACAGGCCGTACTTCTGTACCTGCAGGCCGTACTTTATTTCTTCAGAGATTATCTTCCTGTTTTCAAATCCTGGCTCTCAGTTTTAGGTGTTGGGTTTTCCCTTGAGCATTTCTGGAGATCTTGCATTGTATTCAGAGTCTGGAGATTCATTCTTATTTCTGGCCGTACCATCTTGCATTTATTACAGCCGCCACCCAGGTTCTTTAATAAATATTCATTGTATTTCATTTATTACTCAGATTCTTGTATTTAAAAAGCTCTGGAAAATATATATATTGGTGCGCCCTTGTTATCTGAGCATTTCTGAGTATACTGCATGAGTTTTAGATTTCTTTTGAATTTATTAGGATTTTATTAGAAAATCGCAGCATTTAATTTTTGTCAAAAAAACTTCAAAATCACAAAAAAACCAAAATTTGCAAAAACACAAAAAACTTCAGTTGGGTTTCGTTTTGAGAACCACCTGGGTTCAGACAGTGGTATCAGAGCACAGATCTCCTGCCATCCTGTGCTTTTACAGTGCTTTTTCAAAATACAGTGTGCTTTTTAGCGCTTTTTCATGAACAGAGATACCATTCACTACATTAAAGGTGTAGGGACAGGCAAAGACGAGGATTGGACAGGCCCACCTATCCCTGAAGGTCAGACTATATCAGGAGTACTTGGTATTCACAGATCCAGTTGACGGCGTTAAAATGATGTTGCAACCCTAATGGCGAGCGTGAGACTTCCTCGAGAGACTTCGCGGGGATCGGGGAAGGCGCATCGGTGATAATGCGAGGAGGAGTTTAGGCGGGCATGATAATATGATGGACATGATGTCTCGGTTGATGGGTACCATTAGGCGTTACACACCCGGCCTCATTACATACAGTTTCCGGGACTGCACGGTGGGATCAGCCATTAGCATCACCTCGGCCCAGCGTCTCCGTCTACTCCAGGAGCGTAGGCGGTCAGCCTACTTTCTTACCTAGGGAGACTCCACCACAGACTCCAGGGGCAGAGCATCAGGGGCAGCATCAGGAGTTTCAGCCACACAATGGCATGTCCGTGGCAGACTTGACGAGATTTCATGGTGAGTACATGTCACTAGCACTTGAGATCCGGCAGGCACTTACATTCCATGAGTTTATAGATGTTTATAAACCCAGAGGAGGAGGCAGATTTGACCGCAGACCCCCACAGCATCAGCAGCCGCAGCCACAGGTGAATAGGGATTTGCAGTATGCGGTGAGCAAGATTACATTGCCATATTTTGATGGGTCTGAAAAGACATCAGCGAGGTCTTGGGTCCAGAAACTGGACAATTACTTATCACTTAGGCCTATGCAGGAGGATGAGGCAATTAAATTTGCTACTTTACATCTTGATGGAGTAGCACATGATTGGTGGCACCACGGCATGTATACGCTAGGCCATCATGCGGTCAATACCTATCAGGAGTTCACCAGCAGACTGATTGAGAGATTTGATAAGAAGGATCCGGAACTGTATTTCAGAGAGTTGGCTCAGCTCAGACAGACAGGCAGTTTGGATGCATACATTGGTGAGTTTCAGAGAGTGGCAGTCATGGTCACAGGGATTTCAGAACGGAGACTCATCATACTCTTCGTTGAGGGGTTGACAGAACCCATGAGAGGTTGGGTTAATGCTTTTGACCCACCTACACTTCAGGAGGCCATGCGGAAGGCGAGAAGCATGGAGCTTGCAGCACCTCGCAGCAAGTTCAATTCAGGGTCAACACCATACACGAGACCCAATAGGTCTTTTGACAGAAACAATGACAGGAGTAGGCCTTTTGACAGAAGAAAGGATCAACCGGATCCTAAGAGACAGAATGCACCACCATTTGACAGGGAAACGTTGAATGAATTGCGTAAGAAAAAGTTATGTTTTTGGTGCAAGGCACCCTATGATGAAAAACATATATGCCCACTTCGTCCGAAGGTCAAAAATAATCAAATGGAGTGGTTTTACGAGGGCGAAGAGCAATCAGATCTGTCAGACCAGCAAGCCGATTCCGAGCATTCAGATGATGAGAGGTCCGAAAATGAGGGTGAACATGAAGGTGGAAGGAAGCTACAGGAAGCCCATCTGACTAGCCTTCAGAGAGATGGTTCATTTCGACTTCGTGGACTCTTAGCAGGTCAGAAGGTGATTACCTTGTTGGATACTGGTGCTACACACAATTTTATTGATGCACGTTTAGTGGAGAGGCGTGGCATCCAGACAGAGGCCTTCGAGGGTATTCGAGTCAAGGTGGCTGACGGATACACTCTCAGATGTGACCGGAAGATTACTGATCTTCCGATGAGATTGAACAACTATGAATTCAAGACTGAATTCTATGTTGTTAATATGGGAGATACAGATGTGGTATTAGGGATGGCATGGTTGCATGATCTGGGTGAGTTCACACTCAACCTACGAGATATGGAGATGAAATTCAAGGTTGACGGGAGACCACATGTCATCAAGGCCATTAGAGACAGTAATCTTAGGATGGTTTCATTCAGACGGATGGAGAGGCTCATTCGTCATGATATGGTTGACTGGGCGGCTGAGTGCATGTTGATGCCAGCCCAGCAGGAGCAGCAGAAGGGTGAGTACCACCCTGACATTCAGATACTGAGGACTAAACACTCCAAAGTGTTTAGTGACATTCCACCTGGCAGACCTCCAGACAGAGGGACAGAGCATATCATTGAGTTGGAGGAGGGCGCAAAGCCCGTCATGATCACTCCCTACAGACATCCGAAACGACTCAAAGATGAGATAGAGAAGACCATTAATGAGTTGTTAGCTATGGGCCACATCAGACCTAGCAAGTCTCCTTTTGCTTCATCGGTTGTATTGGTGAAGAAGAAGGACGGATCACTTCGGATGTGTATTGATTACAGGCAGCTCAACAAAAGAACAATCAAAAACAGGTACCCTATTCCACGCATTGATGAGCTGATAGATGAGTTGCACGGAGCTGTCTTCTTTACGAAGATTGATTTGAGATCAGGGTACCATCAGATTCAGATGAGGGAGCAAGATATTGAGAAAACCGCTTTCAGGTGTCATTGCGGTCACTTCGAGTTCTTGGTTATGCCCTTTCGGGTTAACCAATGCACCTGCCACCTTTCAGGCGACTATGAACAGGGTTTTCAGTGCTCAGTTGAGGAGATTTGTGTTAGTCTTCTTCGACGACATTTTGGTTTATAGCAGGTCATGGGATGAGCATTTGGCTCATTTGGATGCAGTCTTGGGTATCTTAGCAGACGAGTCGTTCTATGCTAAGGAATCCAAGTGTGAGCTCGGTATGGAGGAGTTGTTATATCTGGGGCACATCATCAGTGCCAAGGGAGTGAGTATGGACCCGAAAAGGTCGAGCTATAGTTGACTGGCCGGTACCTGAGAACCTTACGCAGCTCAGAGGCTTCATTGGGTTGTGTGCATTCTACAGGAGATTTGTTAGTGGGTTCTCACGTCACGCCGCACCCCTTACTGACTTGACAAAGAAGGGGGCTTTTACTTGGTCACCACAGGCGCAGGAGTGCTTTGACAGGTTTAAGGTGATCATGACTTCATGTCCGGTGTTAGCATTGCCTGACTTTACGAAGTCATTTGATTTATTCTGTGATGCTTCAGGAGAGGGCATTGGTGCCATTTTGATGCAGGAGCGACATCCGATTGCATTTGAGAGCAGGAAACTCAGGGGTCCTGAGAGATTTTATAGTATTTATGACAAGGAGATGTTAGCCATCATGCATGCATTGGCTAAGTTCAGGCAGTACCTGGTAGGCAGCAAATTCAGTGTACGCACAGATCATAACAGCCTGAAACATTTCCTAGGACAGCGAGACTTGAATGAGAGGCAGCAAAAATGGGTCAGTAAACTGCAGTCATATGACTTCGATATCACTTTCATTAAGGGAAAGCAGAATGTTGTAGCTGATGCCTTGTCTCGCAGACCCCAGTTGAATGCCTTAGCACAGATCACGGAGGATTGGAGGCATCGGATTATTGCTGAATATGCTAAGAACCCATGGGCTTCTAGCATCGTTGACAGGACAGAGCAGGACGACAGGTACACTATTGTAGATGACTTGATCATTTACAAGGGGCGGATTCTTTTGGTACCTGACTCTGAGGTGCGGACTACAGTTTTGAGAGCCTTTCACGACCTTCCTATGGCGGGCCATCCTGGATACTATAAGACTTACAAAATGGTTCGGGAACGGTTTACTTGGAAAGGGCTGAAAACTGATGTATTGCAGTATGTCCGTGAGTGTTCTGTGTGCCAACAGAACAAGCAGGAGCACACTTATCCTGCTGGATTCCTCCAGCCACTTCCGATACCTGACAGGAAGTGGGAGTGTTTATCGATGGACTTTATCACAGGTTTGCCGAAGGCCCAGGGTAAAGATTGCATCTACGTAGTGGTTGATCCGTTGACTAAATACGCACATTTTTTCCCGATTACTACTACTTTCACAGCATCGCAGACTGCAGAGTTGTTTTTCAGAGAGGTATTCCGGCTGCATGGGTTGCCTCAGACGATAGTCAGCGATAGAGACAGTAGGTTCATGAGCAACTTTTGGCAGGAGTTGTTCAGGCTTTGTGGGACCGAACTGACACCGAGTACCAGCTACCATCCGCAGACAGATGGACAGACAGAGATTGTCAATAAGTGGGTGGAGGGTTATTTGCGTAATTATATAGCTGGTCAGCAGAGAGCTTGGGTGAGATGGATCTACTTGTGCGAGTATTGTTATAACTCGACTCACCATATGACGATACAGATGACCCCTTTTATGGCTTTGTACGGGTATGAGGCGCCCAACCTTCTGGATTTGATATTGACGTGTGAGTGCGAGTCTTGCGATACGAGTCGACCAAGACATATTGAGTCTCTGCGACCAATATCTGAAGGGCCTGAGAATCGGCTATCGCTGATGTCTGCTGATCGAGGAAAGAAGAGGATTTGTGTGCTTCGAGGGTGGGTGATATGGTGTACCTCATGTTGCAGCCGTATCGTCGGTCTACTCTGCGAGAAGGTGGGGGCGAAGAAAACTTCATCTCGCTTCTATGGTCCATTTAGGTGTTGTCGGGCAGTGGGCGAGGTTGCTTATGAGTTGGACTTGCCGGTGATGCTTAGAAGGTCCTGTAATGTATTTCCGTTCGCTGAAAAGGCGTGGGTGCGGTATGAAGTCCTCTCGGTTGCCACCCCTTGATGGCGAAGGGAAATTGATACTAGTACACGAGACTATCCCGCCGAGATGAGAGAGGGAACACCCTCTGGTGTGTCGGGGAATATCACGGTCAAGTGGAGATTTGCCGGTTGAGGATGCTACATGGGGCGGAAGTCTTCACGGCATCGAGTTGGGAGTAGCGAGGACAAGCAATTCCGGGGAAATTTGTCATGACCCCATCCTGGTCGGCCTGGTAGTGACGAGGTTAGCCTATCATTTCGATCCTCGTGGTGACGGGGTGTCACGGAAGGATCATCACAGAGGCTGATTGCTTTCGGTGTTTGGTAGCTCGGTTTAGCGGTTGTGTCGGGTTAGACCTTCCTTGCGGAAGTCTTCGATGAGCATTTTCGGGAACTTTCTATTTTTAGAAGTTAGGTCGAGCGGAAATTGCTATTTGAGCGGGGGCACTGGATTTGACCATTATTTCGAGAATCGACCCAGTTCAGTAGTTTGATGTTTAGACGGAGAAATAAGGAGTATTTAATGGATTATTAAATATTTAATATTTTGACTTTATAATAAAGTCACTTTATTGAAATATTTAAATATTTAATTATTTGGCTTGGTTATAAAGTATTTATTATACTTTATAATAAATTATTAAAATGTGACTTAATGAGTATTTTATATTCATTAAAAGGGGACGCCAATAATTAATGTCTTCTCCTAAGTCTAAAAGGCGTATTAAATCATTTAATTTAAATGATTATTAAAAAGGAGTTGGGTAGAATTTCTTCACAGGCAATATATACCTTCTCAAGGCAAAATCGAACCATCTTGTTTATTATTCAATTTTGTCTTTATTGCTCTGAGCATTGGAGTTTGCAAACCCTAGGGTTTCTGGCAGACGATCGTTTCTGGAGAACGAAAACTCTTCAGAGATCAGGCAGACTGAGGCTGTGAAATACCAGTTGAAGCTTGCACTTGGTGATTTCATCCAGAGATCACAGTTTGGGTTTATTAAGTTATTTATTCAGAGATTAGCAGAGAAAATCATCTTCCTTTTGAGGCGACTTCAGCAGAGGAATATATTCAGTGATCTGGCATCTTTTCCTTGGAGTCCGTACCATTCTTGTTGCTGCTGCAGACAAGCCGTACTTCTATACCTGCAGGCCGTACTTTATTTCTTCAGAGATTATCTTCCTGTTTTCAGATCTTGGCTCTCAGTTTTAGGCGTTGGGTTTTCCCTTGAGCATTTCTGGAGATCTTGCATTGTATTCAGAGTCTGGAGATTCATTCTTATTTCTGGCCGTACCATCTTGCATTTATTACAGCCGCCACCCAGGTTCTTTAATAAATATTCATTGTATTTCATTTATTACTCAGATTCTTGTATTTAAAAGGCTCTGGAAAATATATATTGGTGCGCCCTTGTTATCTGAGTATTTCTGAGTATACTGCATGAGTTTTAGATTTCTTTTGAATTTATTAGGATTTTATTAGAAAATCGCAGCATTTAATTTCTGTCAAAAAACTTCAAAATCACAAAAAAACCAAAATTTGCAAAAACACAAAAAACTTCAGTTGGGTTTCGTTTTGAGAACCACCTGGGTTCTGACACCCTCACTGGGATCTTGAATGCACATTCTTAACGTTGAGTTTTATTTTCAGTTCAGTTGTATTCAATTTCTGTATCAAGTTGAATCCTAAGGATCCTCTGACCATATGCCCGCCCCTCTTCCTTAAGTGATTTTAGGGCGCATTCTTGGTTAGAGTTGCTTTGATAGATTTTGGTTGTGGAGCTAACGCTAATCAAGTTGGCCAAGTGCTGGTTTGTGTTGTGCAATTCAACGAAAAAATTGGTTAGCATATTTTACATAGGATGTTAATAACTACAGCCCAACTCCTCATTAATTCCCAGCTCCATTCGTTCAATACTATTTTACCTGATGGTACTAATGCCTTAAATCAACGGGCTGTTATTTTCCTTGGTTAATTCATATAACACATTAACTTCATGAATCCACAATAGTTCCAGCCACTACCAAACATGAGATGGGAATATCAAATTAAATCCTTGTGATTTCTCCCAATAAACAATCAAAACACCTGACTTCAATTAGAGGTGACGTAGTAAACCCATACGAAATTCATAACCAATACTTGAATTTGTCCAGAAAATATAAATAATTTCCTTCTCTGAATTTCCCAATCAAATTATAACCAATTCAACACTATATGAAACTTCATTGCCTAGGGAACATATTTCAACATCGGAGGCAATATGCCCTATAGAGGTTCTCGTCTCCATAGAATTTTGAAACGGCACTATAAACACCTTCACACCAAAAAAATTCCAGCCTCCCGAAAAACCAAAACTTTTCTCCCTTTACCTCTATGGCCAAAAGTAACTAACTGCCAGCCATTTCTTGAAACTCATTATTTAAGAAAACTTCAAAATATTACTTTTATTCCCACCTTGGCACACCCAATATGAGAGATAATTACTTTTCCTAAAAACACCTTATAAATTAATGCTTTATAATTTAAAACATAAAAATCCAAAGCATTAATTTATTTTTAAACACTTATCATCATTTAATAAGAGGGGGCATTACACCTTGACACATCTAGAGGAGTCCATGAAGGATTTGGAAGAGCCCACCATTGATTTGAAGGAGCCTACCATCATTTCGGAGCAAATTTGAAGAGATAAGTTCGTATTTTGATATTTTTTGGCTTTTTATTTTCAAATTTCCATTATGCTTGACATTTTTTGTTTTTAGGTTAATGGAAAAAAGAACAAACCCTAGCTGTTTTTTTTTTTTTAAATTTAGCTGCAAACTATTGTTATTTTTAGCTATTTATAGTTTTTCTTATTTTAATTTAACAAGAATCTATAAATGTTAAAAAAAAAACACTAGTATCTTATTGCAACATACTTCACATTTATAAATTGTTCCAAATTTTCAATTACAATGTCAACCACAATTAGAAAAGATCTTTGTTGGAAAGATGCCATCACTAGAGCAAAAAAATAGGAGATAGCATGTATCCATTGCTAAATAAAAATGTTTGTGGGACGCATTAACCGATTGAAATATCACCTTGCACATATACCATGTTGTGATGCTACATTGTGCCCAACAGTACCTCCTAAAGTTATACGCAAACTGAAAAGTCAATTAAAGACTTTTGAGCAACGAAAACAATTGAAAAAGAGACAAAAAGAAAAAATGGTGACCATTGGTGGTAACACTTTATCCATTCCTCCATTTCTTGGATCTATGAGTAGTGGCAATGGTAGTGGTAGTGTTCGTATTGGACCTACAGTTCACGGATCTTCATCTAATTTAGATTCATATTTTGCTTCATGTGCTATTTTAGGTGCCCAACCATCATTTGAGAGCATGGGTTGGAACATAGATAAGCATGATGCCCCAAGAAATGCAACTAAAGACTTTTGGTTTTATTGCACCATTCCATTTCACGAAGCCAATTAATTATTATTATTATTTGTATTTAAATATATAATTTGATCTTTTTGTCTCTTGAATTTTTGCATTTAGAGATATATAGATTTTGAAGTTGAACTCTCAATTTAGAATATTTAATTTCTTTATTTTATTTGTTTTAGGTTTCCTTATTGGTAAAACATGATAGATGTCATTACTGTTTGTGGAGAGTGGTTCAAAGTCCCTAATGATGAGGAGATACAGTGATCCATTTTGAGTCAAAAGGTGGCTGATGTGAAATCCAAAACTGATGAGCAACATGGCATATGGAAGAGGGTTGCACAATCATGACTATTGATTGGATCAATAGAAAAAATAGAACATTGTTGAATTTTTTTGTTTCTTCCTTAAGTAATTGTACTTCATGAAATCCATTGATTTAATGATTAGGATATCTAATTTCTAATTTATTGAAATGCGGATTTTGTTTTTGTCTCAAGCGGCAAAGTGTTCTTGAAGACAACTGATGCTTTAAAAAATGCAAATAATGTTGAATTCCTTTGTGAGGATTTGGAGGGAGTCTTGGCCAAGGTGTGTGAGGAGAATGTAGTATAAATAGTTATAGATAATGCAACAAATTATGTTGCTACAAATAGACTTCGCATGGTGTTGTACCCAAAATAAATTTGGCATTTTGCTTAAATTGAGCTAAATCATGTAAAAATGTTGTCAAAAGTATGTTTTAGGTCAAACAAAACACAAGGTTTTTGTGGGTTTGTGTCAAGGAAGATACTTACAAATTTCTGAAAATTTTGAAAATTAGGGTTTCAAACCCCTATTTTTAGGAAAACCCCTAAAAATAGGACCTTCCCAAAAATGATTTTGATAGGATTAATTGACTTCACGATCACACTATTCAAGTCAAAATCACCAAAAAGTTTGTTTTACTCTGGTGGGTCTATTTTCATTTTTCAGGAAGAAAGTTAGGACCTCCGCAGCCATTAATGGTAGAATGGCCAATACCAGGTGTCGAAATCTAAGCCTCAAAAGCTTCAACAAAGAATCCATGGCAAAAATGCTCAAAAAGATGCTCTGCGACGGAGGGGATTTTCAAAAATGAAAAATGTTGAAAATTGGTTAAGTCTGGAGAATGCACGCCTTGCTACCAAAAGGAGGCTATGTAGTCAAATGCCTTAGTCATTTTTCCAACACCCATACACACAAAACAATAGAGGTGTTTGCTAGGATGCACATGTCCGCATCGTCAACGACAATGATCAAATTAGTCACGATGCACGACGAACGTAGAGTGTGAAGATATGAAGATTTTCAATGAAAATGATGAAACTGCACCTAAAAGCGCCCATGTTGACCAAGGGCACCCTTGAATTCAAAGGATCAAAGACAGTCATCAAACTTCACCAAGGCAGTCATCTTCTTCATGTTGCTACTGGCTTTCTGACACATCGTCAAGCAAGATCATCTGATCCAGCAGTCATCGACAAACGGAAGCAGAAACAGGAGATGTTGAAGGCATGTATCATAAAAGAAATACAAACAACCAAGGCAAAAGCACCCTTGCAGGCCAAGGGCGCCCTTGAATGTGAGTCACCTGATGAGGTTTTCAACAACTACTTTCTACAAAGCATCTATTCAGCACTCTCTCAGCTTCGCGATCAATCCAACTACACGTTCACAAGACTTGTTGTAAAGTGCCTTGCCAAATCTGATGTTAAAAGTCTAATTTTCTGCCTTGGCAATTTGACAAACACTTTGTAAGCAATCCTGTCCTTGCTGGTTCTGAGTTTCAGTTTGCTTTGTTGTTAATTTGTTTTAGTGTAATGGTGAAACAATGCTTGTAAACAACTACCAAGATGTCTAATCAACCCACTAAAATGCAAATACATGCTCTACTTATGCCAAACATGCACCTACAGCAACTAATCATTTTAACAAATACTTGGCATACATCCATAACCAAGTACAATATGGCAATTGATATGACAAGATTACAATTTGATTTATGAGAGTACAATGTATGAAGCTTATGACAAATGCTTGCTTGACAATGCAATTCCTAAGACTGATATGAAATGACACTACAATGAGCAAACTAATGCAAATTGATGAAACTTGGAAATGATGGCAGCCTCCAAGAATTTGTTCGATATTCCAAGATGACGAAGCCAATGCCTCCAAAAGTGCTGCGCCTATCCTCCTAGACCTCCAACAATGCCTCTTGAAATTTCTTGGATTTTATTTCTGCATTAAACATGAAATTGCCCCATCTACATGAGCCACCCCTGTTTTGTATTGCAGGCATGAACAATCATTTGCTGCCCTCAAAATCGTCTACTCTCAAGCATCAAAATCAATCTCCAAGACTCCCTATGAAGTGCAACTCAACCTCCAAGAAGATTTGATGCATGAATGAGCTGATATGAGTGAAGTTGACCTTTCTAACTTGCTGCAAGAGGTCTGAACTTAACACAGATTTATCCTCCAAATCGTCCCTCTCCAAACATATACTTTCCTCAATCCAAATCTGCAATTGTTCTATTTGGCTCGATTTTCTCTTCAATTCCAAAATTTGGCTGAAAGCCACAAAATTTTGAAGTTGCAGGCACAATTAAAAAGTCTGAGATAACTTTCTCTAATATCTAGCTAGGGCTAGTGTTACACAACCGAAACTAGCAAACTTAGAGAATTCAACTTCTCCAACTATGTCAAGCATTCAAGCTCTCCAATATTCAGAAAATGTGTTCAATCCAAAATGATTTCAAATGCCCTCCAAAACCTCCTTATAAAGAATTCACAAACATTTCTAGGAAACTTCTAGAATAAAATATTATTTTATTTACTTAAGTCACTTTTTGATATTATTTTATTTTTAGTCACTTTAATATTAAATTAATTAAATATAAGGTTACTTTTTAATATTTATTTATTTAATAACCTTATAAATAATTAACTTAATAAATTCTCCTTATTGCTCCAAATTGGGGACAGGACACTTGTCAAGCACTCATAGGCAAAGATCAAGCTCAAAACACCAAAGGTGAAGGCTAAATGAAGAATATGGAGAAATTGGCTAAGTGTTAAGGAAAAGCGCCACTAATAGAAATAGGCGCCCAACTTTTTGGGCAATCAAATGCAGTCTGCAAGCTCAATGACCTCTAGGATAACCTCCTATGTTTTGATCAATCTCAACGACAACATCAGCGAAGACAACAGACAAATTAGACATCTGACGACAGAGATCAAACTGGGACCGTTCGTGGAGGTTGGCAACATGAAAATAACAAGTCAAAAAGCTAAAAGCACCCCTGCAAGCCAGGCGCGCCCAAGCTTTTAAGGAACTAGTCATCCTTTCTAGGACTGAGCTAGTTATCCATCCCATGTTTCAGCAAGATCATCAAACTCATCAGTTAGTGATGATCTCAGATCAGAACACGGAGAGTCAAAATGGAGAAATTGAAGAACACTCAAGAAATTGACTAAGTCTGAGGCTAAAAGCGCCCCTGTTGGGAAAAGGCGCCCTTAAATTTTAAGCATCAAATTCAAGCTTTGAACCTTGCAGCTCTCAGGCACACTTAATCAGAGTTGTTCCATCTCAACAATGGATATATCAGCAACAGCTCAAGATCAATTGAGCAATTGGAATCGAGGATCGAACAAAGGCACTTCACCATGAAAAATAGTGAAAAAGTGTTCAACTCCTCAAAGGGACGCCTAAAGTCAAAGGAAGACGCAGTTGACTACAGTTAGGATATTTTGAAGCCTTCTCATGTCTAAACAACCCCAAATTGGTGGAAATTAGTGTTGGGAACTCCAGATCAGGCTAAAAGACTCCTCAATCATGAGTTGGCACCCAAACTTGATTACTTCAACCATAGTTGCAAGACTCGCACAAAACCCGGCGAGTAGTGAAAAACTCACGAGTTTTTCCAGGCGGCGAGTTTTTTAGGCACTTGTACGCCAGAAAACTCGCTCGTACTTTCTAGAAAAACTCGTCGTACTTTTGGCGAGTTTTTCTAGAAAGTACGGCGAGTTTTCCAGAAAAACCCGCGCGACAGTTAGAACGCCCAGGCAGCCGCTAAAAAGCAATTTTAAGTTGTCTTTTTTCATTCACTCTCTTCTCACACTCAGCAAAAAACCTCTCCAAGGCATTGTGCACTCATTTGCAATGATTTTGCATCCAAAAGACAAGATTTGAAGGGCATTTACATCGAATTTAGAAGGCAAATTGGATTTCCAGGTAGGGTTTCTCATTTTTCTTGTTCTTTCTTTTTTTTAAAAAAATTCTTCATTCTTGTTGGTTCTATGTTTAAAAATCATTTGATTGTAGTGTGAAAATGATTTAAATGCATTTAGATTCATCAAAACAAGATTTAGATTCATCAAAACAAGATTTTTTAATGATTTTTTCTGATTTTTTAACATATTTTGCTGATTTTTTCATTTTTTTAAAATTTTCTTTAAACCCTAGTTATTTTTTTTTGTTTTGAATGATTGAATCCTCTTTTTTGTTGAATAACATGCTTACAATCTTAGATTAGCTTAATTTTTTACTAGTTTGAAGTCATTTTCATATTTTTTACATTTTTTCACATTTTTTTGAAACCCTAGTTTTTATTTTTTATTTTTAAATCCAATTTTTTTGTTATGAAAATGTTTAGATTTAGAATCTAGTGATAGATTTTTAGTAATTTAAACTTAAAGTAATCTCTTTTGATTTAATCTAATTTAGTTTGTTTTTAAATTTTCTATCAAAAACTAACAAGTTGTGCTATGACTTTCACTTTGTGTAGGTTAATAATTAATTGATAATGGCTTCTGAACCCACTTCTGCCTCAGGCTCTGCCCCATCCGTGCCTGCGGACTTTGTAGGTAAACGTCCTCCAGGAGCTAGAGATCCTGCTTGGAAGTATGCTTATCTAGGACCCATACCTGGCACAGTATATTGCATTCCATGTAAAAAAGTATATCGTGGGGGCATCAATCGCCTCAAGTACCACCTTGCAGGCATCCCTCAACGTGATGCTAAGGAATGTCCTCATACAACAGAGGAAATAAAAAGACAAATGAATGCCATACTTTCAGCTGCAGAAGAAAAAAAAATGAAAAGAGAGATGGCAAGAGCAGCAATGCAAGCAACCATTGCCTCTTCTCAAGGTGTTCCAGTTGAGTCAAATGATGATTATGATGTTACTCAGGAGATTCAGGAGATAGTGGGCTCTCTTCGTGGCCCACGTGTGCGAAGGTCAAGGCAACCCATTGGCACCTCAACCTCCATCCCTTCATCTTCCTCTAGTAGAGCACCAGGGGCAAGGGCAGCTACAGGACCTACACCGACACGGTTGGATAGTTTTTTTGTGCCTAGAAACACAACTGGTGCACAACCTTCCTTAGAGGCGACTGGATGGAATAGGGAGGTGCATGAGCAAGCAGACATTGCTTGTGCAGATTTTTGGTATTTTAACAATATTGCTTTCAATGTGGCGAGTTCTCCTTACTGGCACAATTTGGTCACCGCATTGACAGTTGCAGGAAAAGGCTACAAGGCGCCTTCTCGCACGGACTTGAGTGGGAGGTTAGTTTATGTTATTTAATTTATGTTTTTTAAGTTTAATTTATGATGAATTTAAGCTATTTTTTTGTTTACAAATTAAAATTGTGTACTTAATTTCACTTTGTACTTGTAGGTTGCTTACTAATGCAACTGAAAGGGCAAGGGCAGCAGTAGAGGAGCAAAAAGAAAAATGGCAAAAATATGGCTGCTCTATTCTTTCTGATGGGTGGACGGATGGAAAAAACCGTACCATCATTAATTTTTTGGTTGCATGCAAAGAAGAGGTGGTGTTTTTAAAATCAGTTGATGCCTCCCACATTGTAAAAAGTGCAGAAAATTTGGCTAAGATGTTGGAGGGAGTTTGCATGGAGGTGGGGATTGCAAATGTTGTGCAAATCATAACTGATAATGCAGCAGCATATGTGGCAGCAGGAAGACTTCTCCAAGATAAACACCCCTCAATTTTTTGGACACCATGTGCAGCTCATGTCCTTGACCTTCTTTTGGAGGACATAGGAAAACTAGATTGGGTCACACCAATTGTAGAGGACGCGAGGAGAATGTAATGTCCCCTTCTCGAACCTGACCTTTCCAGTGACCGTTGGCCTTTTTCTGGAAACCCGAAGGCTAGTCGGAAGGTAAAATTAGGGTTTCCTATTTTTAAGGATGTCCTTGCTCAGAGTTGGTGGATTCAATGGCGGATTCTTTCTGGGTTTTCAGAGAGCTTCGCAGTGGTATGTTCATCTCGGCTTTCTGAGCATTTCCAGGAATTTACTATTTTTAGTAAATTCTATTTTTGGCAGTAAACAGGTTGGTCTCAGGCAGTTGACTTTCCCCTTCAGTTGACTCAAGTGGCGTATTCAGTTTCGGGCTTCAGAATGCAGTTTTGGAGAGATAAGCTCATTTCACTTAAAAATAACATTATATTTTAAATGTTATTTTATCACCTTGGCCTAGTCAAATAACTTAATGTTATTTTAAAAGGTGGACTTGAAGGGTGGCGCCATCATTGAGGATATATTAAATTTATATTGAATTTATCAAAGTCAAAACTAAGCCTTAAGGAGGACGCATTTATTTAAGTGAAATTTAATTAAATGAAGTCAAAATTAAAGATGCATGGAAAAAGGACGCCATCTCTTGTGATTAGGGTTTTGACTCTGGAAAAGAAGTTAGGGTTTCAAGGAAGGTCAACAGAAACTTATAAAAGACAGCCTTGGGTTCTCTTTTGGATATCTTTTATCTACAGGAATGTTATGCTGCCGGATTGGCTTTGGGATTGCTTCGAGGAATGAAGGCCTCCTAGCTTGGGCATTGCTTCTCGCTTGAAAGATAGCGACTAGTGGTGAGATAGTGTAGTTTGAATGTTTTATTGTGAGATTTCTGCATTTTTAGTCTTTGTGAGGATATGTAAATCAGTTTTATGCATATTAGTGGTTTTCTGGAGTTGCACATTCATTGTAGCAGATTGATGTTTTTAATCATAAGTCATAAAATACACAAAGAGTCGTTCTGGGTATTGTCTCATTGGTTTTCTCTGTTGGAAGCGACCCTTCATGAATATTTGCAGATTTTAATATGAAGCGTATGATTTTATAAAGCAAATCCGTCATTCCTTGTAGGGCGCACTTTCTGGAGTGCCTCGGGATCCGTGTCATTAATTAATAACCATTTTTAGATGCCATTTCTTATTACTAAGTTAGGCGCCATCATTTTGAGGGTCTATTGCATTAGATTTGAGATCATTTGGGTGAGAAATGAGAGAGATATGAGCATATGAGTGAATTCCTAGGTTGCTGGTTTTTAATTTAAAAGTGCAGATTTGTGGAAAAACAGAATTATTATTTGATCATTGAGAGATTTATTGAACTGGCATCTCTAATCAAGCCACAGAGAGTTCTTATATGATGTAATGCTAATCTTTCAAATTCCTATGCTCTTGGCAAGCGAATTCTCTATCATTTTGTAAGCTGACAGTAGTACTGACAGCAGTTCTTTCATCTTGCTTAATCATGTTTTGTAATGCTCATATTTACATTTTGTAATTGCAATTGTATTTCTTTATCTCCGCCCTATGGTAGCTCCTTACCCACTCTGGGTTAGAAAGCACATTCTGGGTGTCGAGTACTTTCAGCATTATAGTTATTTCTTTCAAGCATTGTAATTTCTGTTATCTCCGCCATATGGTCGCCTCATTTCCGTATTGGAGTGAGTAGCACATACTTGGTGTCGAGTGTGCTTTCAGTACATTAGATTCAGGGATCCTCTGACCATATGCTCGCCATCATCGGCGCCATTCTTGGTTAGAGTTCTTGCATAAGCATTTTGATTTAGATCCTCTGACCAATGCTCACACCTTGCCCACATCGGGATCCTGGTGTACATTCTGGTTAGAGTTGCTTCAGCACGTTTTGGCTTAGCTGCTAACCTTAACGAGTGCATTGGTTTGTAATCTGCAATTTGAAAAAGTAAAAAAAAATTTTGGCTCGGAATATTTCAGAGAATCACTAAATATATCTACAATCACCCTTGGGTTCTTCACTTGATGAGGGAGCACACCCATGGGAAAGAATTGGTGAGGCCAGGTGTCACAAGGTTTGCAACGATCTTCTTAACGTTGCAAAGCATTCTTGGTTCTTTGACGGCTTTAAAACAAATGTTTGTGAGTAAATCATGGGATGACTCAACCTATTCAAAGAAGCCGGATGGAGATAACGTGTCAAGAATTGTGTTTGATGCTGAATTTGCAAAAAAGGCTGCAGAGATTGTGAAGGTAACTTCAATTTCAAAACTTTGAATTTGAATTCAAATTGAATAAATTTTTTGATGTCTTTCATTGTAAATTTGAAACTCTAATCTTTTTGCATTTTTATATTGTAATTTGTAGCTTTCAGAGCCCTTGGTTAGAGTGCTCCGCTTGGTGGATGGGGATAAAATCCCAATGGGATATCTTTATGAGGCCATGGATAGGGCCAAGGAGGCTATAAAAAATTATTATAAAGGGGACAGCCTCAAATTTGATCCCATTTGGGAGATTATTGACAGGAGGTGGAACCATCAACTCCACCAACCCCTCCATGCAGCAGGCTACTTCTTGAACCCTCATTTCTTCCATTCAAGCACCTACTCAGATCCTACTGGAGAGGTTATGGAGGGACTCATGAAGTGCATTCAGAGAATGTCACCTGACCTTGATGCAGGAGACCTTGTTGTTAATGAAATCCAAAGTTATAGAGAAAAAAGGGGTGAACTCTTCTCTTTAGAGCTAGCAAAGAGAGCAATACACAATCAACCACCAGGTATAAATTTTGAAATTTACAAGTTACAAATATTGATAATTTGATAAAATATGTTTTCAAATTTCAACTTTTGAGTTTTGACTTTCCTTTCTAAGTTTCTAGGTTCTCTTCTAACTCTTAATTTGTTTTTTGTAGATGTTTGGTGGTCAAATTGGGGTGGAAATACCCCACATCTCCAGCAATTTGCCCTCCGTGTCTTATCGCAGCCTTGTAGCTCTTCCAATTGTGAGCGCAATTGGAGCTTGTTTGAGGCCATCCACACAAAGAAAAGGAACAAACTAGCTCAGAAACGCCTGAATGACCTTGTGTATGTGCAATATAATCTTCGGCTGCGCAAAAAACAAGTTAAAGAGATATCAGATGATCCAATTGATTTGGATGAGATAGATCCATACAATGATTGGATAGGGCAAGATGAGCAACCTCCATTGTTTTCTGACAATGAGATTTATGACTTTGAGCGACAAGCAATGGAGGACGAGGGTGGATTTGCATTCTCATTGGATGACATTGAGGATGATCCTGAGGAGGAGTCATTGGCAGTGCCAGAGCCACCGGTAGTAGCCTCTGCATCCAGGATGGAGGTTGAGGAGCCACAGCAGATGCCTACAACTACAGCCGCTCCCGTAGTGAGAACACTGAGAAATACTAGACATGGGAAGAGGAAGATGTGAATTTGTAAAAGCTGAAATATATTAATGTTGTATTTACTTTCAGTTTTACAAAAACAATTTGCTATTTTCATTTTGTTTCAAACTATTAGTATACTATCAGCGTATTGAGCATTCCACATGGGGATGCGATTTTGTATCTAATTTTCTTTCAAATCAATCAAATATAACTAGACTCAGCTTGTTTCTTCTATGTACTCATTTTATTGACTCATTGGATGCATCTTATCATTGAATTTTGCAAAAAAAATGTGATTTTAATGAAGTTTAAGCAATTTTTTAAGTTGCCGAGCTTTTTGCCGAGTTTTTTCCGTACCGTATTTTCCGGGCTTGGCGAGTTTTTGCATTTGGCGAGTTTTGCAACTATGGACTTTCAACTTCAATCATTATTTGATCAAGCCTAGGCATCATAATTAATTATCTTTCTTTGCAAGTTGAAGCCAAAAACAGCAATTTCATCTCCAAGACGTCTTTTCAAGATCTGACAAAGGGGTTTTCACCGTTCTTCACATTTTTGAAGATTAGTTGCACAAAAAGGCAGTTTATCAGAGGTTGCATCAAGAGGCACAATTTTTCCAAAAAGACAGTTGAATAACTTCCAATCTTCTTGTCTTTTTACTCTTTCCTTGTCTTAGATCTTCTTGCATCTCCCGGAAAACAGAAGGTAATCACAGATTTAACCAACTGGGTATGATCAGCATGGCTTTTCCAACAAAACCCACTTATTGAATTTTCTAGAAATAGTACACTTGTTGCCCCTATTTTTAGGGATTTTTCCAAAAAAGTCTCAGATTTGAAAATCAAACGAACTAGGTTTGTTCAGCATTGAAGCACGAACAAAACCCATGTGTCATATTTTTTCTGGAAAAATACTTCTCGTAGGTGCTATTTTTAAGGGTTTTCAAAAAGTTATCTGAACAGTGTCATGTGCACAGTTGATCTTTAAGTTTTTCAGAATGCAGTTCTCCCAAGACAATTACAAGACCAAAATAGTCTTGGTTCATGATTTTCTGAAAACGATAGACACTGACTTGCATTAGGTACACCCAGAGCTCGATTCAAAAAGGTTGGAAGGAATTGACCAGTGCACTTTGCAGAACATCGAAGAATCAAGATTGCTTGAGGTTGCATCAATCCCCATCACATTATAGAGTGTGGAGTTTGTAATTGCTTGCATTAGGCATTACAACCCTACCACACGAGAAATCCGATCAGTGGATGGGCGAGTGGTATGCAACCTTAAACCTAAGGATGTCGAAAAATGTTTTGCTATTCCACCATGTCCGACAAATGTGGTCATATCTGTGAGAGAATGCGAAAAGACATTCAAAGTGTCAAAAGATAAGTGCCAGAAGAGAATGGCAAAAAAATGGTTAAAAAGCAAAAAGACCAACTTTCCCAAGAATGTAGGGCGTGGAGAGTTCCGAGATGAGTATGGAGTGATGATCACTTTACTCAACCGTATCATTGGACAGGAGGAGGCAAACCAATTTCAGTCGCGGATGTACTACATCATTGCTAAAATTGTAAGCAACAGGGAGCATTATCACTGGCCTGCCCTCATTAGTGATACACTCCACCAACAAATGACCGGATTCTTAGAGGCTCACAGGTTCCACATGTGCTCATATCTTGTATACCTGATTGCCTTCCAACGCCAATTCAAAGCATTAAACACTGTAGGAACCTTAGGTGTGCAGAAAGTCCATGAGCATTTCCCACGACTTGAGTTCACTCTAGCAGAAAGACATTTCAAACAGACAAGTGATCTCTTCACAATGCAACCGTAAGAGACCTCGACCATGAGATGCATATACGCATATCACCAGTTGTAATGTCCCCTTTTCAAGCGTGATGAATTCAGTTGACCGTTGGCCTATTCCGAAGACCTGTAGGCTACTCGGAGGGTGAAATTAGGGTTTCCTGTTTTGGAGGTTGTTGTTGCTCGAAATTTGGAGATTGAATTGCAGATTCTTTCTGGGTTTTCAGAGAGCTTCGCAGTGGTGTGATTTGCTATGTGTTCCGAGCACCTTCAGAAATTTACTACTTTTAGTAAATTCTATTTCTGGCAGTGGTCCTATTGTTTTCGGCACAGTTGGCTCTCTTCTTTAGTCGGTTCAGTTGGTTTGTTCATTTTTGGCCTTGGGATGCATTTTGGAGAGATAACTTCAATTTATTTAAATAATGTTATATTTTAATATTGACCCCTTGGCCTAGCTTCACCACTTCAAGTTGTTTTAAAAAGGTGGTCTTCATGGGTGGATGCATCATTGAGGTGATTTAATATTTTCTAAGGTCCAAAATCTGCTTGGAAAAAGGGACGCCAACCTTGTTGAGAGAAGTGAATTAAAATAAAGTAAAAAATGAAGCCTTGAGAAAAGGGACACCTTTTGGAGGAAAATAAAGTCAATTTCAAATTTGAAATTAGGGCGCACTTTCTAGAAGCATCTAGAGAATTCTTGCTGAGCTTATAAAAGAAGACCTCTCCTCTTCATTTCACATCTTATGTCTACCATAATGTTATGCTGTCGGAATGGTACTGGGACTGCTTCGAGGAATGTATGCCTCCTAGCTTTGGCATTGCTTCTTGCTTGAAAGATAGCAACTAGTGATGAGATAGTTGTAGTTGAGTGGATTTTTGTAGTGAGGTTTGCTTTGTTGCATTTGCTTGCATTATAATTCAGTTTCTTGCATATTTTATCAAAAATCTAGAGTTGCTGATATCATGGCTGATCTGTAGTTTCATTCATAAAATTGAAAATAAAAATATTCTAGTTATGGGTATTGTCTCATTGTGTTTCCTTGGCAAGAGCGCCCCTATTTGACAAGTTTCAGATTTTTTGACAAAGCATTGAATTTTATAGAAGGAAATCGCCCTTCTTAGAGGGCCATACCATTGGAGCCTTCTTGGGATTTGTGTCAAAAAAGTTAAGGGTTATTTGCTGGGGTTTAGATGTCCTAACTTGGTCGCCATCTCCTTTAAGGTGTTTTGCGTTTGATTTCATATCAATTGAGTGAGTATTGAGTGAGAAATGTGCATTTTAGTGAGTCATTAAGGTGCTGGTTTTGCATTTCAAGCTGCTGGTCTATCATATCAGATTTGGGTAGATTGCACTTTAGTGAAGGGTTGGAGTTTAGAAGTCATATTAAGCCTTATGGATGTCATATTCACTATTGCAGCATCGGAGAGTTTCTAATCCTCGTCTTTGCAGGCACTTCTATTACTTTGTAAGCTAAACAGTAGTACTGTCAGCATTTCTTCTAATCCTTTCTCTTCATGCTTTGTAATACCCCATTGAATAAGTGGAAGAGGCTGGCCTGCCGCCTATTTACATTTTGAATTGCATTGTAGTACTTAGCATCTCCACCATATGGTAGCTCCATTCCCACTCTGGGTTTGAAAGCACATGCTTGGCGTCGAGTTACTTTCAGCAATTGTAGTTGGTAGGGATCCTCTGACCATATGTTCGTCCACCTTGGGCACATTCTTGGTTAGAGTTACTCTTTCAGCATGCATTGAGATCCTCTGACCATATGCTCACACCTTGCCCTACTCGGGATCCTGGTGTACATTCTTGGTTAGAGTTGTATTCCGCATCATTTTGGTTTAAGTGCTAACCCTAACGGATGTGTGTTGCATTGCTTACTGTAATTAAAAACTTGAAAAAATTGGTTCGGAATATTTCACCAGTAGCCAAGGAGGCAATGGTGGACTGGGCAGATTGGTTCATCCAATTCCCCACCTTCACCTACATACGCGTATATAGATACAATGGTCTCCCTGTCATGTTACCCTGCTATCCTTCAGATAGGGTGGTTTTCATGGAATTCTTGTGGTAGTTGTCCAAAGTTCATTCTCATCTGCATCTCAAATGCAAATAGGTTGCAAACTTTCCTTTCGAGATAGGACTATACAAGTGCAAGATAGCAACTGATGCCAAGGCCATAGACCACGAAATGGTGAGACTTAATCTCAAGTACCTCATCGAAAGACAGTCATATGATCCTAGAGGCCTCTATGCAGCACACCTTGAGCAACAATCTTCACACAAGTCCTCCATAGAAGACTATTGGGTAAATTGTGAAGATGAGTTCAATGTACGAAGACGGAATTACAGCCGGTTTAGACTTCCACAAATTGCTAACTTCATGTCAGAGGAAATGGAAGGCCTATCTGGTGATAACGGGGAGGTTATTCTTCCTACGTTCTTCGTAGATCAGGTGGACTCACAACCACTTGGAAGAGTGGATTGGTATGCTAAGGAAAGTACGTCCATAGAGGAAAGGACAAGTAGGGTTGTCAGAAACAGCCAACTCTACTTGGACAGCAAGAAGACAAGGAAGGTAGTAATTCCCCGTACAGAGTTGCCACCGGTTCAATCTTCACTACCTTCCACATCAAGGAAGAAGCCCAGACAGAAGCAATGGATGAACCCTCCAAGAGGAGATAGAATGACAAGGCACACAAGGGGGGAAAACACAGATTGTTGATACAAATCAGCAAGAGGTACATGTGGAGACAGCCACAAACATACCTGAGACAGTCATGGAAATAGTTTTAGTTGAACCAGTGATTGAGACAATCATAGCTAATACAAAGCCAATGACGGAAGCAGTTGCAGCTGACACAGTGCCAATAGTGGAGGCAAAACCTCCTACTTCACCACCATCACAGCAGTCATAGGTCCCCATTGACTTGGATTCGCTACCACATGCAATACAATCTCATTCATCAAGCATTCAAGGGCCTAACATTCCTCCTTCCAGCGAGGCTAATCAAGACTTAGTTTGGCTTGAGAGTCTCCTAGGAAGGAAGAGAGAAAGGCCATCCTACTAGTTGGATTTCACAGAATTTGACCACATCCCTCAAGACGTGCTAGTGAAGAAGCTGAAGAAGCAAGTCCACGTTGGAAAGAATGCTGACAGTGAAATTGTCATAGAGACAGCTGCGCCACCTGAGGACAGGAATGTACACGAAGTAGAGGTAGAGGACTTCACATTGTCGAAGGTCAACCTTGGCAAAACCACTCGTCAGGTGGAAGCAAATCTCCTTGGAATTGCATCAATGAGTGTTCAAGAAAGAATGGCTAAGGACGGCAGAGACAAAGCAGCCTTAAAGGCTGAAAACCAGCAGTTGAGATTGTACATATCCAGCTTGATGCACGGTACACCAAACTTCTCTGCTTTTCCTCGAGAGATGCTAGACCTCCCCGCGGAGCAAAATCATCACCAACTGATCTTATATGGAAAACACTTGAGAAATCAAGTGGAAGAATTTGTCATCAGAGGACGGTGTATACTGGCAGAAGTATACCAGTTGAGGAACAGAGCTCATGAACTCCGCTCAAAGATTCAGCAATCAAAGCAAAAGGCAGCAGAGAAGAGGCCTAGGGATGAGATCACGATCTCAAATTTACAATTGGCGTACCAATCAGTTATCACTATAGAGAACAAGCGACATCTTTTTGCTTGGAAAGAACAGCTGGCATACAAGGTGAAAGCCTATGATGCCAATTCTGTGGAATTGATTGAGTATCGACAGATTGTAGCAGGTGTTATCAACTTCGTAAGAACGTTGGTAATATCTAAGGTGAAAGCCTATGATGCCAATTCTGTGGAATTGATTGAGTATTGACAGATTGTAGCAAGTGTTATCAACTTCGTAAGAACGTTGGTAATATTTATCCCTTGCCTTTATCAGTACGAGGGAGGTGCATACATTGAGCTAGGCACAATGCAAAAACAGTTCCAAGATCTCATCCGTGGCACTTTTTGTGGTGACCCTGCTGGTTGCAAGTTGAGAAAGATTGCAGCAATGTCCACCAAGCTAGATGACGCAACTACAAAGTGTATTGAATATCAACAGCAGCTTGCGAGTGGTGAAGAGATGCTAAAGCGCCACGTCATCATCCTATAGAGCATTGATTGTCCAGAGGCAGAAGAAGTCAACGACTAGATAGAAGAATTGTTGATTGGAGGTGGTGAGGTGTAAAGCACCCACTTAGGACATCCTACCCTTCAAAATAGCATTAATGGCAACAAGAGTTAACTTGATGCCCCTTTCCAAGTTAACTCACTGTCCCATTGATCATGCATGTCAAATTCCACCAATTATGGATGTCTATTCTAGATCTCCACTAATTGTGGATCTCTATTTTGGAGGCACACTTTTGTAATTAGAGTTCACTTTAGTTTAGTTTCAGTTAACTGAAGTAGATTTCCAGTTAACTACTTGCTCAACTACTTTTAGACATAGGAATAAATCTTGCAGATTGGCAAGAACTAATTGTTAACTCAAGGAGATTTTAGGGTTGCCTACTCCTTTGAGTCTCTATAAATAAGAGTCTTTGCTCATAATTTTGTAACTTTACTTCACGGCAGCAAAACGTTGAGCTCACAAGCCTTCATTTGTTCGCTTAGTATTTGTTCTTGGATGGTATTTGTGATAGTCAAACGCCAAGTACAGCTTGCGTCCTTTCTATTCAAATAGGTGTATCCAATCATTGTTCATGTGTTCTTGGTTTGATGGCATCATGTGTGATTGTCTCTTTGACACAAGTTGTTGTCCCAACGTGTAACCTTTGATGGAAGATTGAGATAATAAAATCAAGAGAGCTACCTTGCCTTTGATCTAAAAATCTCAAAGTTTATCATTGTATGTTGTTATCAATAATCTATCTTTCGATCTACACCTCAGAAAGAGCATTGTCTCTCCTTGGGAATTTAGTAAGTAAGATTATCATTCTTTGTTGTTTTTAGTGCCTATGTTTCAGCCTACACCTCGGAAAGGTCTTGGTACCTCCTTGGGAATCCTGAGATCTAGTCTACCGTCTGAAGATTGCTTGTGTGGATTCTATTTCAGGATAAATCTGGAAGTTCAGAGCCTTCAGAGACATTCTGAGAGATAGTTCGTCTAAGTGATCAAACCATCCATTCCCGCTCCTATGCCCTCATGCTTTGTTTATCTTGAGGAGATAGGATAGATTAAAAGCTAGTTTCGTTGTAGTTAAGATCTGCAAAAACCAAAGAAAACCTTAGCTGCAACGCATTGTGTTTATGCACCCTTGTGTCCTGCTGCTAAGTAAAAAAGATAGGAACAGTAGTTTACTTTACTTTTTTATGCAAACATCAGCAACAAGAGGGATCTTCCCCTCCTAATTTGAAGAGCAATGACTACACACTTGCAATAGCTGTTGTTTTCCAATAAGCACTCCAAAGGTGCTAATTGAAACACCAACACATGGATAGGCACCCATCCTTGTTCTAGACTCCTTGTGCTGCTCATTGCCTTGATTTCATATTTGAGGATTTTGGCAAAATTCCATACATCAAAATATGTGTAGAGTATGCTAAAATTATTTGTAAATACATATATAATCATACTTGGGTCCTCAACCTAATGAGGAAATTAACAAACAAGAAAGAGTTGGCTCATCTTGGAATAACTTGCTTTGCAATCAATTTTATTACATTGCGATCCTTGCTTCAACCAAAAGCCACTTTGAGGCACATGTTTGTTAGTGAGGAGTGGTCTACATCATCATATGCAAATACCAATGCAAGGTTTGACATGGTTCGTTGGATCTTTGATGAGCACAATTTTTGGCAACTAGCCAAGGAGATTGTAGAGAAAAAATTCCAATATATTTTTGTTCACACTTACTTATGTTAATGTTTCACAACAATTACAATTCACAAAATCTTTAGTTGTTTTCCTACAAATTGTTGATGGGAAGAAACAGGCAATGGGTTGCATATGAGGGCATAGATGCAGCTGCCTATTTCCTCAATTTGGCATTCCAATTCCACCCATACTTCAAGGCCAATGAGAAGGTTTTGAGAGGGATCTACACAATCATAGTATAGAGCAAATGGCATCTGATTCTTTGGTTGGAACCCAAAATAATCACTAAGATAGAAGTAGACCTCTTTCTTGAGAGATATGCAAGACAACTGGGATGAAATTGCAGCCAAGTAAAAATCTAGTGAAGACATAATTTAGGCTTAAAAATTAAAACTTTTCCATTTTTTAGGTCAATATTGAAACTCAAAATTAGACAATGAGATTGATTTTTTTCTTCTCATTTCAAATGCACGCTAGGAAAAGATTTGGTACTAGAGTACCAAATCTTCAAAAAATTGCAAGTCATGTCTTGAGCCAACCATGCAATCCTTCAAGATGCAAGCACAATTGGAGTATGTTTGAGCACATACACTCCAAGAAGTGCAATAGGTTGTCAATGCAGAGATTGAATGATCTTGTGTATGTTCATTACAACCTTCACGTTCGTTACAAATAAATCTTGGGCATTGACTTATCTCTCATCACTCTAGAGGAGGTTGATCCACAATCAGATTGGATCGTTGAAGTTAAGGATCTTGTCTTCAACAATGAGGACTTTGCATGGGTTGGTCAAGTAAATTGAGAGGCAAAGGCGGTAGCCATGGCAAAGGAGGACAATAGAGCAAGAAGGGACCCCTTGGATGTTGTTGTCACTGAGACACAAGCAGATATCATGGCTACATCATCATCCATTACTTATCTTAGATGCTAGTGCAAGACTTGTCGTGATGTTTGAATGAGTGACGCAAACTCCTCTAAGCCATAGACTTATATTTTAGTTTTGATACTTGTTTTAGTCCCTTGGATTTCATAATTTATGAGATTTGTATACATTTGACAAAATTTATAATTTATATATCTAAGAATAGTGTTTCCTTTAGCTAAAAATTAAAATCCACTTTTTATACTCATGTGATCAATGTATACTTATGTATGTGATCAAAGTAGCTTCTATTTTATTAGTTTATTGTGTTTGGACACTAATTCCAAGTCTGCATCGAGTCAAAAATCAGCTTGCAAAGTCCAAGGCAAGTTCGAGTTTTGTAACTATGGTCTCAATGCATCGTTTAGTTTGAAAACACTATGGAAGATTTGTCCTCTCATCTTGCAAGTTATAGACATTAGGAGCTTTGAATCATTGGTCCAAGAATATCAGATCAAACTATCAGCATGGAGAAACAGAACAAGCAAAGTCAAGCAGATTTTGGATGCCATCTACTGTATCATGATGCATTGAAAATAATAGTCTTCTTGGATGCCCAAACAGAAGATACTGAAAATAAATCTACCTGGTCATTATTAGTTTTGTTGGCGTTTAAATTCGCACCTCTGGAATGCGTATTTGAAACGGACAGCTATGCACAGAGAAACTGCTCTTCAAATTAGGAGGGGAAGCTCCCTCTTGCTGATGGTGTTGAAAGAAAGTAAACTAAGAACTAAGTTGCCTATCTTTCTGATCAGCTTAGAGCACATTATTAAACACAAACGCCGCAGCTGAGATTTTCTGTTTTAAGAACTTCAACTACGACTAACTTAAACTAATGACGTTTCTAACTTCTCAAGTAATAAGCAGAGCAAGAGAAACTAGAAATGAACAAGGTTGATTTCTGACAAAAATACTTCAATAAACTCTCTCTCAACAAAAACCTAGACACTTCAATGTAAGTTGAAATCAAGATCATAAAAGTAGAACATAAATAACGGATATCTGAGATGTTATATCAAGGCAAAGGAGGCTCATGATTTTATTGCTCAAACTTTTGGAACAAAACTCACTTCTAACATGCCTGGAACAAGAAATTGCAGCTAAAGAGGCTTGCAACCTTGTTCTTACACAATAGAAACAATAATCACAATAACTCCTTGTTGGCTAAAAGAGACTCAACAATTTGCTATCACATAACAAATGAACAACACTCGAATAACAAATAGAAGGCACAATAGGCTCAGCGTTTTGTTATCACTAGCATGGTTAAAGAAAACTAATGAGCAAAGGCTCTTATTTATAGACAAGCAGAGAAGTAGGGAACCCTAAAATCTCCTTGCTTTCACAATCTAGGGCTTGCTCAGCAAGCAATCTTTATTACTAAATCTAGAAAGAAGATAACATCTAACACCTAAGAAAGCAGAAAAAGCGGGAAACGCCAACTATTACATTATCTTCTTTCTCTTCTCAAAGAATGAATAAGAATTATTCCAAGAATAGAAAGAAAGCGGGAAAGAAAGCTTCTAGAAGAAAGTTGTTTTAAAGCTCAATCACATCCGCTAGAAAATTAGAAATTGTGTCCCGGTTCGGTGCATCTATGCCCTCAATAGCAAAACACCGCTTTTCTAGAATATCTTCAACATCTGCAACAGATCTCAAGAAATCTTCGACCTCATTGGCCGCTTTCTCAAACTTTGCTGACATCATCGAAATATGATTCATCCTTCCGCCAACTGGATTGCAGCTATGAGCAACACTCTGAAATTGATCCTGCACTTCATCAAGCCCGACGTAGGAACCGTCTTCAAGACTATAAGGAGAAGGAATCTCTGTGATGAACTCACTGATGAAAAGGAGAGCTTCAATCACTCTATGTCTATAAGAAACAAATTCCTCGGATGTCCTCTCATAGGTTTTAACTTTGAAAACATGACGCTCTCTCCAAGCAAGGATTTGTCTCGTGTGTTCTTTTGAAATTGCTGAACCATAAGCTGTGTTTAAATCAGTAATGATGATTTCATGCCTTGGTCTTACTTCAGCCAGTCTTTGTTCAAACCCTTGGATACTTTGACGTAGCTTATGAGCATTTTCTCTTAACTGGAACATTCGTGCCAAGATCTCCTTTCCTCTGACAATGATACTCTCAATCCATTCCTGAGTCTCTTTCCCACAAATGACCAACTGTCTTAATTGATGATGATCAGCTGGTGTCTCTAAAATCTGGGGCAGCAACTAGGTTGTCTGTGAAGAACCATGGACAAGGTTAGAAATATAAAGCCTAAGCTGCTGATTTTCAGCCTTGAGGGCTGCCTTGCCTTCTCCATCCTTCAGCACTCTTTCCTAAAGGTTTTCGGACACAACTCTGAATAGACTCACATTCGCATGTCTGGTATTTCTACCAAGATTAGCCTTGACCATGACGAAGTCATCCATATTCACCTCATCCCTGTTCTTGTCTTCTGGGGGCAATGCAATCTCCATGATTATCTCGTTATCAGGATTCCTATCAAATTGAAATGCTTCTTTGCTTTCTTCTTAGGAGGTTCCTGATAGATGTTATTGAGATCATCAACAGTCACCTGATATGAAGGCCTTCTCACCCTTCCTAAGGAGTTCGCAAGCCAAGACATAGTAGTATCTTTACTAACTTCCTTAGGAGGTACCATTGCTATCTCTTCACCATCTTCAATATCAAGGTCGATGTGAATCGGTGAAGAGCCTGTCAAAGGTACAGAAACATGTGTCAAAGGTGGCTCCTCTGTTTCTTTCTGAGGTACGGGCTCGTCAGAAGGAGCTTCTGTTTCAGCTGTAGGTTGCTCCTGTATGACTATGCCTGAGAAGTCTAACCTTCTTCTTACATTTTTACTTGATCTACTACCTTTGACGCCTTCTTCAGACTGACTTTTACCCTTCCCTTTTGACTGTGCTCTGGAGGAAGAGGAAATTGTCCTTGGCGGCTTTGCTACTGGAATGGAGTTTTTCCTCTTAAGGATTAAGAAAACCTTGCTATGCTCAAGGACTTGTCTTGTCCTGTCTTCAACTGAGAGTGACTCTTTATTAGCCCAGTTAACTTTTGGAAGAGGCTGATCTTCAATTCGCTTCTGAGTATACATCGGGAGAAGCACATCCTCATCATCATCTGATAACCCTTCTATGTCTTCATTTAAGCAGTCCTTCATCTAGTGGAGAGTGAGCCTGCAGTAACTACGCCTCCACACCTTGAACGCATCTATACAATTAGCCCAAAAATCTTCA
>VDFB02271358.1:1147616127-1147647956 GCA_007258455.2 Sequoia sempervirens
AGAGAATATGGGTTTTTGGATCTTTTGCTAATTGGAAGAGAGTTGGAGAAAGGGTTTGGGAATCTATTACTAGTTATTTTGGAGTCTTCTGAAGAAAGGATGGGGTTCGAGATTTGAGCACGGTGACTCAAAGGAGATTCAAAGCAAGAAGGAGGAGAACTCTTCGTAAAGGCTGTCAGGAACCAGCTTCTTCAGATTCTCAAAGAAGCGCAGGACTCCAGGTTCCCGTCTCTACCTTTGATTTTCTGAATCTACAAAATAAATAAATAAAAGATATGATTTGAATGAAATTGTGTGGCAATAAAACAAAGAGAATTTGTCTGTGATTTAGATTTAAATAATTTCCTTTGATTAGAAAATGAATGAACAAATAGGTTTTTCCTTTGAAAATAAAATGCATGTTGAGATTAGAAATCTTATTTTGCAAGCAAACTTAAAAAGAACTCTGTCGAATTCTGCCCAATTTCTTGCTTATTTTTCTGTGGAAACGATCAATCCTTGTATTTGAATAAATATGAAATGTTATTTTTATAATTATCTTTAATGTGTATGATGTGATGATTCTGTATTTTGTACAGAAAATAGAGTTATTTATATTTATATTTTTTTATATATCCCTTAAATTATATTCGTGTATATACAGTGAAATTAATTATATATATATATATATATATATATATATATATATATATATATATATATATATATATATATATATATATATATATATATATCTTTGTGTTGAAAATGTTTATATGTTCTGGAAAACAAAAATAAATAAAATTGAAAAGTTCGAAATCCGTATTACTGATGAAGGACGGAATTCGTTCAGTTTATAAAAATAAATTAAAAATTAAAAATTAAAGAAAGTATAAATGAAACGTTTTTAAAAAATATATATAATATAGTGAATTTTTATGTTTGGAGGGGAGAGGGACGGCGCGAGCCATACCCACTCCCCTGCCCTGCGTCAGCCACGGGCTGCCGTAGCAGTCCGTAGGACTGCTGCGCGCAGCAGTCACACGGACTGCCACGCGCAGTCCGTGGGACTGGCGCCCATGGAAGGGGGTCTGCCCTTTGTAAAATTTCATTTATTTTTTTTAAATTTGTTTTTTTTCTTTTAATTTCAATTTGGGTTATAATTATTAATATATATATTTGTTTTTTTTAAATACTTGTTTTATAATAAATTCATTAATATATTTTTAAATACTGGTTTTTATGTGAATTTATTAATATGTGTTATAATATTTGTTAAATGTTATTTTATATATATATATATATATATTATATATATATATTATATATATATATATATTATATATATATATAAATATATATATATATAATTGGTATGTTTATTCACAATAAGAGCATAAGTACTTTCATTTTGTTTATTTGTCAGAATTTTGAAAATTATAAGAAAACAAAATGTTAGGAGATGTATAATTTTGTTGTCGATATATATAATAAAATTGTAATTGTTAATTTAGATAGTTGTAAGTTTAAATGAAATTGTAATTATTAACTTAGATAGTTTGTAAGTTTGAATGAATTGTATTTATTGATTTAGATAGTTTGCAAGGTTGGGATTTTAGACTAGGTTGTATTTGTGAAAATTATAAGTGGGATTTTATGAGTTGTTAAGTGAAACAAATTATATCTGTTAGCGAAATTGTAATTGTATGTTTTAATTTTAATAATTTCTCGAGTTTCTTTGGTTGGAGGTTTTAATGTATTTTTAGATATCTTTCGGATGTTCTTTGTTAAGTATTAAGTATTTTGACGTAGGATTATAAATTTGTTGTGTTCTGTATATCAATTCTGAATTGGAGTGTTTTGTGTAAATTGAGTTAATCGTTTACCTTGAGTGATGAAATTGCGTAAGGTGGTTATCGTTTCCAGTTAGTTGTTGTAAACTTTACTCTTCGTGGTGGGAACTCATTGTTGATTTTGTACCCTTGTTCCAGAGGCGTGTCTTTTAAGCTGTTAATGTTATTCCATGGGGTTGTGCTCTTGGAATTGAAAATTTATTTGAATTACTTTTGGAAGGGTTGTACGTGGGCATTGACATTTTTGTTTATGAGTTATTGCGAGATGGATTTGCCTCGCTTGTTTATGTTTTGAGTTATATATTTTGTTCGAGATAGTACAACCCTTGCCTAGTGTTGATTATGTTAGGGGTCATAGGGAGAGTGGCTCTTCGTGGGCGCCGGCACCTCAGGATGAGGAAGGGCTCAGGAGAACCCACGTAAGAGTAGTTAAACAAGTGATAACCTATAAATAGAATTTAGGGGGATGGGTAGTAAAACACACAAGATAATTAAAACTGGATTCCTCGTCTATGCATTAGGGCTACCGTAGACTAGTGATAGACTGAGTAGGCCGTGGTTGGCAAAGTCGTAGTCTCGTCTTCATGAGAGATTATCAGCTCCGCATTAGCTACCCTATGGTTCCGGCGCCTCAGTTAGGAGGAAGGGCCAGGAGATCCATAGATGGGTGTCGGTGCCTCGGTTAGGAGGAAGTGCCAGGGGATCCCATGAGAGCTATGCGATGACACTCTCCACTAGACATCCTTGTTCTTGTTTCTTGTCGTCTCTGGATATTGTATCTTATGTTGTTTTCGAGGGCTAGGGAATCCATAGATGGGTGTCAGCGCCTCAGTTGGAGGAAGTGCCAGGGGATCCCATGAGAGCTATGTGATGGCCCTTCCCACTTGACACCTGTTTGCCTATTTTCTTGTGCCTCTGGAATTGTGTATTGAATAGTTGTTTTAGATTTATTATGGAATCATGTTCTTTTACTATTTCAGATTTGTAGGAAGTGTATTTTGGATGTTGTTCGGTTCTTATGGATATTGTATCTTTATGATGCTTTGATTCTTGCGAATTGTTTCATGATTGTTATTTGGTGATGCTTCATGTCATTGTGATGAGTTTCATGGTTTTAACTTGTTATGTGTTTTGAGAACGTCAATGGTTGTGCATTGCATGCTTGAGTCATACTTGTTTTGTAACATGTTGTGGTTGAGTCGGTTTGACATTCATGGTCGGGTTCACTTCCTCGTCACCTCTGAGCACGGGGGGTGAGTTACTTGTAATTCACATGGTTGGGTGGAACGTGCTCCGCACCCGTTGGGTTCCCCATCAGCGTCTTGTCTTCTCAACTTTCCGCAGTTGGAGTTGTACCAGCATTCACCTTGTATTTCAGTTTTCATCGTATTTGTATCATCCCACATGTTTGGGAGTTTATTGTAATTCTTGTATCTATCCCCATGTTGGGAAATTCAATGTAATTCAATTATCAGAGATTGTAATGTATTATTATCACAGTGATGTAATAGTTAGGCTCATTTGTAACTCTATTAAGAGGTGTATCATGGATGTATTATGTGATGTTTATTGTTATCACATCACGGTTTTGGATGTATCATTATTTATGGATATCATAAAACTAATGGTTATGTTGTAGTCTTTATCTTTACTTGTGTTTAGTTGTTGCGATGTAACCTCGCGTGCCCCAGAGAACCAAGTGTGTTAATGTTATGTGATATGCTATGTGGTTATGGTTTAATGTTATTGCATGTTTAATCTTTTATTATTTAAAAAATAAAATAAAATTATTCGCATTGTGTGTGTTCTCTGGGGTTTGCACGGCGGGCATTACACCACGTGAAACAATTTTATCAGTAGTTGACTCTGCAGAAAATTACTCCTTTGTACATCAAAAGGAGATTTATTTAGAGTATTAATTTTCAAAGCAGATCACTATTATGGTTCATGTGTGTTATCGACATGCACAGTCAGAATTGGATGGTGTTGAGAGTACAGATGAAGAACAAGCCATTAAGAAATAATATCACTTTTATATTAGCGATGATAAAGAGCATCACACACTTTTTTTCCAACATTGCTTTACAATATTTTTTGAGAATTTGAGAAGCAGGGGTGTAAAATTTGAATATCATTTTGTATGGTTAGATGGATGTGTGGCACAATTCAAATTTTCACAGCCATTCTATGCACTTTGTAGATATCATAAAATCTACAAAATACCACATGTTTGGAGTTTTGTTGAGAGTGGGCATGGAAAGGGTGAGCATGATGGAGCAGGAGCTTGCATCAAATGAGCTTTAAGAAAGCATAAAATGAGCTATCTAGAAGATCATATAGACAATGCACATGATGTTGTTGAAGGGTATGTGCAGGATCATGATGGGCCAAAAACCGTTGATATGATGGGTTTTGGTAGGGTATGTGGCTAACGACTTTTTTTAACCCAAAATTAAAGAAACGAAAAGGGTTTTTAAAGGAGATTCTCAGCTTTCCACCAATATAAATAATGCTTTACTATGAATTTAATAAATAATTATTATTTATTTTCTATTTGAATTACAACTAAAGTCCTGATTGATAGGTTGATTGAAAAACATCTATAGCTTTCAAATGGTATCACATTTTTTGAATCCGAAACATGTTCCACATTATATGCTTCACATACTATAGGATTAAAAAAAAATAAAAATGAATTTCATGAAGTTTTGCCCAAGTTAAGGTGGTTAGACATATGAGTTTTTTTATTTTTTAAAATTTGTAATAAAAAATTCATAATTAATTATTTACTTGGAAAAATTACAAAAATAGTACCATCGTGACATGAGTCCTCTAATTATATCTAAAATCTTATAAAAAAAAATATTATCATTTTATTGTGGTTAGGGTGGTCAGACAAACACCTATATTTATTTTTTTCCTTGAAATTTAAGTACTATTGCATTGAAATTTCAAATTTTCAACAAATAGATTTTTTTAAAATAATAAACCTAGTAGTTTAGAAACTACATTCAATTTGCTACACCTCCTATTCTTACATATTTTAAAATAATATAGATTTATTCAAATTTTTTACGTCAAGTTACCTAACTCATTTTTTTTGAATTTTTTGCCACTTAAGGCTTGTTTTTTTCCATGATGATCCCCAAGACATACCCCTAATGGTGTGCTAAAACACTTTGCATCAAATTTGCTACACATCTTCAAGATCAAACTCACATTCCTCAAGATAGAGTGTTTTGGGAGATATCAAATATATAAATTACATTAAATCAAAAATTTGAATTTATTTAAATTTAATATATATATATACATATTTGTTCACATAAGTTTTTTGTTGTACATATGTATCTAGGTGTGGATAGAAGATCGATGCATGGATGCAAGAGGGTAGAAAAAACAAGATCTTTGCATAGTGTTAGGAGTTCAGATAGTCGCCATGGATGGATATTAGACATAAGGAATTACTCTTTTTTTTGCACTGAGTGCATTGAGGGAAACTTTGATTATGCATGCAATAATCAAGAACTTGGATATGTTGGTAGATGGGATACAGTGCCACTAGTTGTTTCAGAAACATATGATGAAAATGAGGAAGAAAGATTTGAAGACATTCCTTTGATTTCAATTGATTATGACCATATTTTAGGATTGGTTAGAAAAGGTACATGTGTAAGTTTTCAATAATTTAAATATTATATTTATCTAGTTAATGATCTTTAGAGACATTTCTAATTTTTTTAGAATTTTTTTGTGTAAATTTGGTGTACAAGAGATGTTTTTGCAGTCATAGCAGAGCCTGGAAACATCGAAGGTGTTAGCTATTATTTATTGCATTACACAGAAGAGAGGAATAAGCTAACACAACTTGAAACAAGTGATGGAATGCCATTTCCCACAAGTGAGTTTGAATTTAAAATTTTATATACATTGTATTCACATGTGCACATTACATTATAAACATTAAATATATATTGTACAAACCTTGAGCATGAAAATGTTGCACAGGTTCATATGTCTTACCTTAGGTTCATGTTTACCATGCAGGTTCTATTGTAGTGCAAGGGACATATCTAAAACAAGTCAAAGTTGTTTATCATGGGATTCATTTTGTTGACTATCAACCTAATAACAAGGTATATCAATATAGTCACTTAATAATTTCTACCACTCTACATCTTCATGCAGTTCCACATGCACATGGCCGAAGAAAATGGAGACTAGATTGTGATGATCATCAAAAAATTCTACATGTTATTGAAGAGTGGGCTGAACCAAGATCTTTGACTTAGATTATATCCATGGTTTTCAAGTTCACTTGTAACCCTATACATGTTCAAATGAGAACTTATAGTAACTTGTACATCTAGTTGTAAATCATTTTGTGTAAATTACAATTATATGTACATATTTATTCCATGGAAAATTCTTAAGTTCAAGAATCTTTGATAGCATCATCTCTCACTTTTTTTGGTTGCATGTAAACCCATATATATGCTTTCAATCCTTATTTGAAACGTAGTGAAGTTTTTTAAAATCATTTTTCCTAAATTATAAATTATATGTACATATTTTGTTCCATGGAAAATTCTTAAGTTCAAGAATCTTTGATAGCATCATCTCTCACTTTTTTTGGTTGCATGTAAACCCATATATATGCTTTCAATCCTTATTTGAAACGTAGTGAAGTTTTTCAAAATCATTTTTCCTAAATTACAATTATATACAACTTATATTTGTTTCATGGAATTCTTATGTTCAAGAATCTTATATACACTTATATACAACTTATATAATTTGTTCCATCGAATTGTTCCATGGGAAATTATGTAAATTTTAAAATTAAGTATTGTCTAATTATAAAATTATTGTACACATATATAAAACATAAATCAATGCAAATAAAAAAATAAACCCTAACCCTTAAACCCTTAACCCTATAACCCTAAACCCTTGTACCCCCTACCCTGTATCTTTCTCCCATTGCCCCCCTCTCTCTCTCTTGAAAGTCTCCCCGTTCTACCCACTCTTCCTCTCTCTCCTCTACCCTTAACCCTTAAACCCTACCCTTTATCTCTCTCCCACTCCCCCCCTCTCTCTCTCAAGTCTCTCCCTCCTACCCCCTCTCCCTCTCTTGTAATGCCCCGCCACGCAACCCTAGGGGAAGTTGCAATTCACTAACCAAACACAACAATTTTTTTTAATTTTAAAAGAACAATAACATACAAGTTCACTATACCTTGCAAACATCCCCTGAGGCTACGAGACAAAGATTACTTAAACCCGAATAAAAAAACCAAGGAATGAAAACATAGCATCATTCAATTAAGGAATTAAAGTACATACATTCCATACATGATAATTACATCAAGGACTAAAATATACAACATGATATCCAATAACGATTGTTTACAATATAATTACAACACTCATTCCCCGAATGAGGTAGATCAAATAACATGATAAAATATTACAATTTCCACCTTAATACAAGTGAGGGGTAATGAAATACAAGAATAGATGGAATGAAAGAACTAGAAGAGTAACAGGAATCAATGAGCTCCCCAACATGAAAGTCTCGTCCACAAGGTCATGATCAAAGCCAACAGTGTAAGGTGCACGTTCCACCCAACCAAGTGAAACCCAAAGGCTCACCCCCCGTGCTAGGAGATAGTAACAAGTATTTTTGGTCAAGACCAACTACCTCTAGACAAAGGCTAAACATAACTGAACCAACTCAAATACCAACATCACTTAACATAGTACGAAAACTCACAAGATGATACATTGCTTCTAGGTTACATAGAACAAGTACACCATTGTAAAACACACAATAACTAACTAATTGTTGACGTAGGGAGAGTGTCATACATAAATTGCCATGAGTTACCCTAGCTCAACCTTCCTAGGCTACCGGATCCCCATCATGGGTTACCTTGGCTTGCCTCTACCGGCGCTGGACCCTCATGCAAAATTATGCATCTCATCTCATCTCGAGTCTTAACAATGCATGTTCCATGAGAGAGGCATTCTTTAACTTTATTAGTGTGAAATTCCCCACTAATTCTTTTAGATTATCACTTGATTAAAATATAAGTGAGTTACCCTGACACCTCTTTTGGCGTCGGACTCCCACAAAGGGCCACTCTCCTACTGACAACACGGGGGTACAAAACCACAATCCAATGGCAACTGGATACAAACAACCTCTCTAATCCCAGGAGGAAACAAGTAAAGGAAATTCTTCTCTAACACTGGAGGAAACAAAGTACAAACACCACTCCTTCCCAAGGAGGCACAAACTATCTAACCCTCTCCTAATCCCAAGGAGGCACAAGTTGCATAACCCTCTCCTATCCCAAGGAGGCACAAATTATCCCCGTTTGTGAAAACCGGGTGTAACAACATGGTGTAACCATGACACGTGTAACCATGACACATCACAAGTTGACTCTCATAAGAACAACCTACATTAGGATACAACTCCCTTATCTGGAAGACTTCAACAATTACTCTAAACTCCCCACTTTGAGCAAGAATGAATTAATAGTAAAAGCATTTGAAGCAATTAACAAACTAATATTCGGATTTCCTAAATCCATTCAATCACAGTTGCAATTGAAATAATTTAAAGCCATTCATCCATTTTGAATTTCACCATTAAATTCCATCATCAAGCATTTAATATTCAAGAACATTTGACAAAACAAATCGTTTATTAACTCTAATTCCACATCTATAATCATAATCAAGCCTTCAAATAATGAAGTCATTTAACTAATATTTAAATCGATTTTCTTATTCTAGATTTACTATGATATTCAAATTACATCATTTAATTTAATTCAAGGCATTTATCTTATTCAATAAAACGTATTTCACACTAAGGATGCCTTGTTCATTACATAACTATAAATTTTACTAAAACATTAATTTATTTAATTATTTCAATCTGCTAAAAAAAAATCAATTTTAATTTCCATATTAAAACCATTTAATTGAACTTACACTCTATTTAAAATATAAACATATATACTATATATACACATATACCTTATGCATATATTCATATACACATATATGACATATATCCAATAATATATACATATATATATAATCTTATTATTTATATTTATATTATTTAAATATTAAAATAATATTAAATATATAAATAATATATTATATATTATATATTATATATTATATATATATAATATAATATAAAATAATTTTAAAACATTGAAAAGCCGTTTTTAGAACACCTTGTTTCGGCCCAGCGAAAGCGTGGCACAATATTGCAGCGCTGCGATCGCCCTTTATAGACACTCGGCTTTTTGTGTCTTAGGCGCTAGCACTCCAGGCGTGGCGGTGGGGTGGGGTTTGGCCGCCCACCTCACTGCAACAAAAAAATAAATTATTATTATTTTATTTCCTGTGTTTCACCAACAGCAAAAAAAAATGAAAACTAACAATTTCATGGGGTTTTTCTGGGTTTAATCCCAATACAAGTTTCTTTAAATATATACAAATATATATATATATATATATATTTGTGAACATATTCATGTATTGATATGCATGGATATATTCACAAACATATATATACCCAGATTTAATTTCATATTCAAATTGAGCAAATAAACCAAATACTTGCAAGAAAAGAAGTTATTTCCAAAAAACAATAAGAGGGTTTCCAAAATCCATTCTCAAATGGAGGTTTCCTTGAATTCATTCTATTTGTTTGATAGAAATTTCTGGTTTGGTTTCAATTTTCCAAATCTAACTACAAGTTTACTAAATTAGAGAGCATTTTCTTTTATGAATTTTCAAAGAAACTACCACTATGTTTTCATTCTTTCAAAATGAGAAGAAAAAGGAAGAAAATAGTAGAACCTTGTGTTTTCTCCACAACTTGCAAGCTTCAACAATGGAGATCTTCCCTTTCCTTTTCCAATTTAGCTTCACCCAAACCTCAATCTTTTCTTTTCAAATTTTTCCAAGAATTTCCATGCAATTTGCTCTCCCCATTTTTAAATTAAAATTCAAAAATAAAACCACAATTACCTTATGCCCATCCTTCTCCAAATTTGTCAAAGCCCTAAAATGGACTCACCCACCAAAATTTATTGCTAATTTAGATATTTTCTATTTTGCAATTTTCAAACAATTTCTATTCTCAAATGAAATTTGCATAATATCTTTTAAATAAAATTACATTTTCAACCCAAATGAAAATTTAAATTTTCTTTTAACCAAATTGAATTCAACAATTCATAATGCCATTCTCAATTCTTTTTCAACTTTATTTCTAAGAAATTAAATATAAGACATATTTCTAATTTCTGATTTACTCCAAATATCTAATAATGCCCACACAGCTAAATTGATTTAATTTATCCCCATTAATTTAATTAGTCAATAAAATAAATCTAATTCAAAATTAGATTATTTTATTAATTAAATTAAATTAATTAATTAATCACTAATTTTCCAACATCTCAATAAGACAAAACAATCATCATTATAAATTCCAAAAGCCATTTAATCTCTTTTAACTTGAAATTTTAAATATAAAGCCAAGGAGAAAACTAACAACATAAAACATTGAACCCAACTAAGACCGACGACACACTATGGGTAGGGTGATGGTTTGACACAGAAATCCTAGTTACTATCTCCCAATCGATACCGTTGGTCGATGGACACGCTCAAACCTGTGAAACTAGGTGGAGTCGATGTCCTATACCTGCATCCTGCACACAATACAAGTGTCGAAACATGCATATAATATATCAAAACACACCGTGAAGAGGAAATCGCGGAATCCCAGGGCACTCGCATGCGAGTGATGTGATCCCGTCCCCTTCACCAATACAATATCACTAACCGACGCATCTAATCATCCATGATATAATCAAAACATAAAGCATCAGTAATTCATATACATGCTAATTTAATCCATAACATGAAATAATAATAACATCTGAATAAAGTACCATCACATCAAAACATAATGTTTACATCGCTTAACAGATAGCGGTTAAATAACTAAGTTCCATAGTCACAATGCAACAGAAGTAAAACATATCATAGAAGAAGCACTGTTCGATCAAAGAGCAAAATGGAGGGTGTTACATGCATGACTCCCAACTAATTGCTGAATGGAACATGTTGTTTTTATGAGTCTTTTTGTTTTCAAAAAACAAAATCTTTCCTTATTGTCTTTTGGAGGGGATTTTTGGGTTTGCATGTTGGATTTTGTTTTTGAACGGAGAAAACCTGTCTGCAAAATTATTTTGGTAAAAAAATAAGTATGTTCGATTGATTGTTTTGTTTTTTGGGGAAAAAGTGGATCATTATTGAATTGGAGGGAAGAAGTGGAGCGTTGTGAACATGACAGTTGATCTCGGCAGTGTTCTTCTATCTTAGTAGTGTTGGACTCCAGGTTGGCTTCGTCTTGTTTCCTATTTAGTTTCTTCGATTGATGTAAATTGAATTCTTCTCTGTTTGTCGAAAATGATTGTTTGTTCATTGATTGTGTTTTGAAATGTTTCATAAATTCATGATTTGAATGCTTCCTTGCATGCATATTCTACAATTTTAGTCGCTTATTTAGGCGTCAAATTTATTATTGTTCCAGCCGAATGCTTTAACCCGAAAACTTCTTAGCATTTTAAACAAATTCGTTTTGTGCATGTCTTGCGATCACCGCTATCCACGAGTTGATTCTTTTGCTGAGGCATTCACCTTGTTCATGTACCTACCTTATGCAGCCGTTTACACATGCATGCTTTACTAAGGTGTGGCGGTTTCTAGCTGATTGCTTTTGTATGAAAATCTCTGAAGCCTTTCCTCCTCCTGTGTTGGCGTCTTCTCTACTTCCATTTTGTCACTGCATTTGTAATCAAAATATTGCCTTTGTTTGTTGACATGCGATTTATTTTTGAGCCTATAAGTGTATAAATTGTAGGATACATTCTAAGTCTGCGATTTGTCTCCATGCGTAGTAATTGACACTAATTAGTTCGATTTATATTTTTATTGGTGACTTATGCAACCAGTATGTGGTATTCAGTAAAAATTCTTTAGGTTGAGATCTGATGCATATTCGTTGCATGCTTGGTAGTCGACTTCCTTCATATTGCCTCATTTGACTTACATGTTCTTGCTGGGAATTTGACTCATTATTTTTTTTGGCATAGTGAATCGGCCTTTACCTTTTTACTTAAATTTCTACAAGAATTGCTAGGTATTGATGTGTGATGTATGCGCTATCCCCATCCACTTAACCGTGTGCCTTCATACGCCTAATCCCCAAGCAAAGCTTATAATTTTAGGAGGCGTTTCAACGTGCTTCATTATTTCTGAGATTTTAGAACTCCTTGCAAAAATTTGTGGTATGTGCATTCTACAATCATTCCATTTCGCCCCACGAGATAGTGATCTCTCCGTGGCAATTTGTCAAATAGTCCTGGTATTTTGTCTATGAAATTCTCATCTGTATATTTGTCCTTGTAGATCGCTGCATATACTCTGTTCTTGACCTACGTATAACATGTTCCCATAGTGTTTATTGATTCGTTTCTTTGTTTGAATCCGTAGTTTTTGATTCGCCTTAAATGCATTTGACTTATATGCTCTTTATTTGGAAATTGATAGAGCTATGTTGGAATTTGATTATAAGCAGTTTGCTGTGAATGTATATGCTATTTTACAATCTGCCTTATGGAAATTTCATGGTGTTTAAAAATACATACTTATTTATATATGTATGTATTTATATTTATATAAGATAATATTATATTGGTTATATTTAATGGATAAATATGTAGGTGAATGTTTTTATTTAATATGTGAGAATATATATATTGTCTTATTAAAAATGAAACATTGTATTTTAAAACAACATTTAGTTATATATATATATATATACACGGGATAGGGTGTTAAAAGGAATAATTTTTCCTTAGGGGTAATTGATTAAGTAGATAAATAAATTGATCAATTAAGTGAAGAAAATTGATTTATTTATGTTTTATGTAATTGGGAAATTTGCTAAAATAGGTTATCCCTTTTGTTAATTAAGAAAATTCTTCATCCTTGTTATAAATAGATATACCAGTCATTGAAATAAAGATAATGGTTTAAAATGAAGTTTATAGAATTATATATGAAATTGAGATATTTTACGACATTTGATTATTGAGTTTCAACTTATATATATAATTTATGAGTGGTGTTTAAAATATTTATATTTTGGGTGAATCATTTATATTAAAAGACAACATATCGTTATAATTGAATAAATAAATAAATAAATAAATAAATATATATAAATATATAAGATTTGTATGTAAGATTTGATATTATAAAAAAATTTCTCTGTCTTGTAATTATGTGATAATATAGAAGGTGAATTGCATAATTAAATAAATGAAAAGAGCTCTATTTGCATGTATGTAATTAGAATAATTGCTATGTTTGGTAAGTAGATTATGTAAGAGAATAGGTCAATTGTTTTAGTTAAACTTTGTTAATTAGATAGGCTTGGTTTATTTCTTATATAGATAAATAATCTCTTAATTGAAATAGGGAATTAGATGGGGATTAAAAGATTAAGTTAGATAATGAAGTTGGATATTAAGTAAAGGGAAAGTGCAATTATATATATAAATATATATTGAGATATTTAAAAGAGTGATTAAATAAATGAGCTAGATTATCTTTGTTTGATTAATGAATGCTAATTGCTTTTATAAATATTCAATAGCTAAAATGTAAATTACCATGTGTTTTCTTGATTGAATTATGGGACTCGTTTGTTACTTTGGGGTGGGTGCATGAAGATGGGTAGCCAATTTGTGGCCACTTTTTGATTTTTTTTTTGAAATCTCATTACGCAAGCGTGTTATAATGCGATCACGTTATGGATTGGTGTGTTGAGCTTGAGGCTTGACCACAACGAGCCCATAATGTGAGCACGTTATAACACGCTCGCATTATGACCAATTAACAAAAAAAAATGAAAACAAATTCATTTTCACTTCTCATTGTGTTTTTTTTGTTGCCCACGGCCAAAACCCTAGTATTCCGCACTCGCGTTCTAGGAGGAGCTATTTTGCAAAATTCTTCATCAACGGTCGCTGTTGCATCTCTAGGATTTCGCCATGTTGACAAGGAGGTCTGAGAGGTAAGGATTGTTTGCTTTTTGTTTTGAATTTTTTAGTTTTAGGTTGTATTTGATATTTATTTTTTGAATTTGTAGGAGATGCTAATCAACCTGCAAACCCTCCTCAAAATCCTCAACAAGCACAACAACAACAACAAGAACAAAATCCTCAAGTTAATCAACCACAACAACAAGATCCTCCACCAATACCTCAACACCCTCTTGGCACTTAGCAAAATTTAATGAGTGAAATTGAGAAAAATAAAAAAACAAATTAAGGATTTAATCAGGAGGTTGAGCGATTCAAACAACTCAACCATGGAAAGAATGACCATGGCAACTTCACTGAAAGAAATGTTAAAAAATGTAGATTCAATTAGTAAACAATTAACTAGATGGCAAGATAGGAGGCAATCGACTAGGGCTTATTACACAGATAAATTATCATATAAAGATGTAAAAGATTTAAAAATTACAAAATGTGATTTGTGCTCATTATTCATTGACCCACACATAAATGAAAATCTTACCCTCAATGTGAAGAGGTTTCCTATTCATTGGTGCCACCACCAACAGATTAGGAACTTTTTTTTATGATAGGTGGTACATGGTTTTTGATTACCCACCGTGCAACAATTGTGAAGTCTAGCAATATTTCTTTAGGAAACTATACTGTGAGTTCATCTTGAACAAAATCCCAAATTATTTTGATATGAGGGACTTCTAGGGGATAAGTGGGGGGTCATATCAAGATAGACCTGATGCACAATAGGATCCTATTCGACAAGGGAGACGACCTCTCGCTAGGTCACCTCGTGAGCATGTCGTTATCCCTTCTGTCGTGAAGGAGAGTGCTGATGTAGAGACTTTGCAGGCCATCAAATCTTTGACCTAGAGTGTCATCCAACATTCCAACCCTATTCTACAGTGCCATCCATAGGAGTCTTCGAGTGGTGGCCTTCAAACCCATTTGTGTCAATCTTGCGGGGCGACTTGTTCATATGACCCCACTGACACTCAGGAGGTTGCTATGCATGATTCTTCTGTAGCTATGGAGATGGAGAGGGAAACTAACATTTTGCATGAGGCGTATGGAATTGATGCTCAGGTAAAATTTAGCATGTTCATTGAATTTAATTTATTAAATTTTAATTTTGAAATGCAAGATTAACTAATTTAGTTTATGATTTTAATAAAATTGCAGGGTCATAGTGTTGATATTGGATACATCGGCCCTACACCTGCTTATTTCTCCACTGCACCTATCATTGAGGTATGTAACTAGTAAACAATTATAAATGTATTACATGTTAATAGCATTTTTTGATGAATGGTATTTTAATATGTGATTTTTGATGTTGAATAGGCTAATATTGGAGGTTTAGTGGGAACACCTCCCAGTGCCAGTGGATTTAGTCAAACCTACACGCATGTAATAGAATAAAGAGTTTAACTAATGAATTGTACTTAATAGATTTGTGTAGTTTATATTCATATCGTTGATTACGTTGAATTGCACATCTTTCAAAATCAAAGCATTACTTCACATTCCATAACTAATAATTAGATGTTGATAGATGACAAAATTTCAACTACAATATAGTTGTTTAGAAAGTCAACATAAGCAGTGATGCAATTACTTCACATAGCATAAGTAATAAGTAGGAGTAGCTTCCAATTGTATTTGTTTGTCATGGCATTCCATGATATCACTTTTTACTGAGGCATATTTTCAAACAGTTCACTGCCTTGTCTATGCTATGGATGCTTGGAAGGAATATATGAAAGAATAATAGTAAGCAATAGCATAGACAAGGCAATGAGTTGTTTGAAAAAATGACTCAAATAAATGAGGTCTCATGGTGATGTCCATCACCATGAGACCCAATTTCTTTGAGGCACTTTTTCAAACAACTCACCACCTTTTCTATGCTACCACATTTTCCATACATGTCTACCAAAGCATTTTATCAAACAGTTCATTTCCTCACTGCTATGGCTAAAAGCTTAAAAAATGTGCTTTCCAACAAACTATGGATGCTTGGAAAAAATATATCAAAGAATAATAGTAAGCAATAACATAGACAAGGAAGTTAGTAGTTTGAAAAAATGCCATGAAGAAATGCGGTCTCATGGTGATGGAATGCCATTCCATCACCATGAGACCACATTTCTTTCAGGCATTTCTTCAAACAACTCACCAAATTTTCTATGATACCACATTTTCCATACATGTGTACCAAAGAATTTTATTAAACTACTCAAGTTTCCTTGCTTCTATGGCTAAAAGCATAAAATAGGTGCTTTCCAACAAACTATGGATGCTTGGAAAAATTTCTATCAAAGCATAATAGTAAGCAATAATACCATAGAGAAAACAATGAGCTATCTGAAAAAATGCTTGAAACAAATGTAGTCTTATGGTGATGGAATGCAATGACATGCATTTGTTTGTAATGGAATTCCATCACCATGAGACCCCATTTCTTTGAGGCATTTTTTCAAATAGTTCACTGCCTTCTTTATGCCACCACAATTATCGTACATGTCTACAAAAGAATTTTATCAAACGGTTCACCGACTTGCTACTATGGGTAAAAACCTAAAAACATGTGCTTTTGAACAAGATACATGGATAGGGACAATAGTAAGCATGATAGTAAAAAATATCTAGTTTAATAATTAATCAAAATTTTGTTCATTATCTCATACATTATAAGTGATGACGTGGATCACTATTGTAGTTTTTATGATTGAATAATTTGTTGTTTTATTTTCAGATGTTGCAAGCGGAAACACCTCCAAATGTGACAAGGGCAATGGAGATCAGTGTTTCATCTGCCATAGAATCCTCGATGGCTCTGATAAGGGAGGTATGAGGCAAATTACTATATTTCAATTTACATTTGTTGTTATCTAGATGCTATTTAGTGAAAAATCAAACCGTTATTGATTCGTAGTTTAATTTTTATTTGGATGGTTTATACAGGGCTTCAACATGCCTCAACATGGGCATTTGAATATTTCCCTCATGGAGAGTGATCATCAGATGGCGGTAAATGATTATTTTTTTAAATATATCATTTTTTATAATGTAATTTCTATATATTAATGTCTTTACTTCTTATTGTAACAAATAAGACTTGACCAAGACCTAAACCCTAGGAGGAGCACCAGGAGCACTCCTCAACTGTAGCATAAACGAGGGGCATATGTATTTCCATCTGATTGACAAGCAAAGAGAAAGAGTTTATTTCGAGAGCATGGAGAGCAATGAATTTTGATTCCAGAGCCCTTTCTTGTATGCCTATATGGTATTTTTGTACATATTTTGTATTGGATATATTTGACATTGTATGCCTATATGACATTCTCGTAAGCCTATATGGATATTTTATACCTATATTTTATACTTATATCAACATATATTGATGTGTGCCTACATGGCTATTTGGTTAATACAAATCTTTTTTTATCGATAGTGTCCATATTTGCATTATAAATCCATGGTTCAGTAGATATGAGTTGTGTATTCGAGTGTATACTTTACAACTTATGTGTATACTTTGTGACTTACATGTATTCCAATGTATACTCCGCGAATTACGTGTTTTCATGCGTATACCTTGTATTCATGCATATACTTTGTATTAATTTGTGTATACTATGTATTCACATGTATACTTCAAGGCTTGCGTGTTTTTGAGTACTTGTGCTTCCCTTATTCACATTTACATGCTTGACTTATTCAAGTGGCATACTTACATTAATTGGTTAGCCCTAGCATTGATCATTGTTGTCCTTCATGGTTTGTCTTGAATATTAATTGATTGATGCTAAACAACTTTATCTAAAAACAAAAACATGTTTTCAATTGGTATTCCATGAAATGATTCATAAAAAGATTCCAATATATTTAATCCTTTGATTAGAACAACTCAATTAAGCAAATGATACATAATCTTCACAACACTTGCAAAAAATAATATTCATAGTAGATGAAGTAGTTAACTTCTTGACACATTATCATACAAACATTTATCTTGAATAGTCTTTAAACATTTTCATAGCATAGTCCTCATTGTGCAGAATAAATTGTTATGTTCTTGATCCATCACCATATAAACACGTCAAAAGATTTATATGTCAACTTTTTGCAATAAATTATTTCTTGTATAGGAAATGGACTTAGGAGAAAGCAAGTTATAATTTATAATACAAATAAGAAATGGGCTCAATGGTAGAAACTTTATTTATCACACCAAATAATAAATGTACGTGAGAGCATCACTTGTTTTTCTTAGACTCCAATTTTTAAGCATAGCAAATCATTTCAAATGAAAATGACAAAATGCTTCACAACCAAAGTTATTAATGAGGAAAAATAAAATGTTTCGAAGTTCCACCATTGTATGCATTTACAATTGGTTGTATATTGTTGTAAGGGAAAGGAGGATAATTGAAAAATGTCTTGCACTTGCTAGACTTGATGATGATTGATGCAATGACAGGGAGGTCTTCAATCCACTTTCACCATACAAAGAACTTCCAACCACTTTTCTTCCCCCAAATCACTATCTTGGCTTGTTTTCAGTTTTTCACCTAGACTCTCTAATAGGTCAGCAGACCTACCTTTTTTGACATAACTTTCAAATTTTATAAATAATCTCTCCAATCCTCATTCTTTCCAAACACCCTTTAACACATACTTTCACATGCCTCAAAATCCCATGAGACTCTTTTGAAATAAAACCCTCAACCTAGTGCTTCAACGTTGTCCTAGACCCCCAAATAGGTCTATTTAACAAAGCAACACCCTCTAATCACTTTTCCAATTGAAAAACACCATTGGGAAGCATTTACCAATCTGCAAATCCACAAAATCCATAATTTTTAGGGTGTGATTGGCCCTCTAACCCCACTATCCTCTAAACCCTCACTTTTCTCAAACTTCACTAGGGTTTATTGAAAAATCCATATCTAGACCTCATACAACCTCAAAACCTCTTCCAACACTCTTAATTCTACCTGCACAAAATTAATTGACCACCAAATTATGCTGCCCCCTGACTTTACCCACTTTTACTCTCTCAAACCTCTTTTTTTATTCAAAACCCCTCTTTTCCCAACTAGGGCATCATACCATAACATACTTTTGACCTCCCCTATCCTTGTAGACCTTTTGAACACATCAAATTCCAAAACCTTACCCTATTTCCAACCTATTCTAACTTATTCTCAAGCAATTTCTTCTTTTCACCTCTTCTAGCCTTGCTTTTAAGGCCTAAATTTTGAATTTTCAACAAAAGCAGCGTTAGTAATCTCTTCCAATGCCTTTACCAATGCTATTTTATTATTCCTACTCCCTATCCTAATTACATCAGGCCCATTCCATCGAGACATAGCCTAAACATTAGGTGGAATGGCCTATTTCAACATATTACACTCAAACCCTTGTATGAGCAAGTTCAGACCAGTTTTAGAAATCTACTTCTAAATTGCTTGGAACTTAATAGAATTCCACAAGAATGGATTAAAATAAAAAATAAAACCATTCTACAATAGATTCATATCATCTTAGAGCAAAATCCTGTTGTACGGACTTGTACACATGCTGGAAATGAAGAAAATGTATAGAAATTAACAAATAAACAAAGATATTTGATTGATATTCTCCTTCAAAATCTTCAACAACCACTAAATTTGAGTTTCCAACATATATAAACCTCTACCAACTCCTTAAAATTCCTAAAACTAACTTTCAATTGCCCATGACCATTGGGCTTCCACATGAGAGCAATTTTTACATTTTTGCTTGACAACATTTTTGACAATTTTGCAATTTTTACATAACTGACTCAAATGACCCCATACTCAAAACTAAAAGCAACATTACAAAATGGCCTATCATGGCCTTATTTGACATTATCATGACTAAAACCATTGAAATAGACCTACTTCATTAAATGGAGGAACAAGGTGCTTTGCACCAATGATCATACACTTTTTGTGTGGAAAATTCAGACTTCTCAACTGTCGTGTGTATGCTTCTCTTTTCGATTGTTTTGCATGCCATTATAAGGGATCAAGCCGATTGAATGTAGCTCAGAGAAATTCCGCGTGTTTGGGTGTGAAAGAGGACCATGCCTAGTGTAAATGTTTTATACTCGGGATGTGTTGGAGCGGTTGTTTGGTCACCTGGTGCAAAATGAAAGTTGCACTACTTTGCAACTTTACCTTGCTTGCATTTGACACTTTTTCATCAAAGTAAAAAGTGGACACCACAAGAAAATAATGAATTCAAGATAGCAAAAATCGAGAGAGGTTTTTGTAGAGGGGCCCAATGCAATCTTGTAGGATCAAACAAGAATTTTTTAAGCATGACAGTATCCAAGTAGTAGTATGCTAAATTTTGCTTCCCTTTTGCACTTTCGACTCTTAAGGGATTGGTCCGGTTGAATGTAGCACCGAGGCGATTCTGCATGTTGGAGTGCGAAAGAAGACCATTCTAAGCGTAAGCGATACCCATTGAGATCGTTGGGTGATTCGTTTGGTCACCTGAGTTGCAGAGCGAGCGTACCACTTTGCGACTTTCAACTACTTGCATTTGACAACTTTTTCCCCAAATGAAAATTCACCACCATGGGAAAATGCCTCCGAGATAGTGAAAATTGAGGGTTGTTATTGTGCAAAGAGACTAGCAGCGATCCTATAGGGATTGAGCGAAAAGTTCTTAGCATCTGATGTTGAGTAACAACATTACGGTTTACAACCATTTGCACTGGACTCTTAAAGATGATCACGGTTGAGCGTGGTTTCCGAAAGTGATTGCTATGCAGAGGTTTGGGTGAAAGAAGGAGGACCATGCTTGATAATCCTTCCAATGGGCAGCGTTGGAATAGTTAGTTTTGGTCACATAGTTCACGAGAGCGAAAGACACCACTTTGCAACTTTCAACACTACGCTGACAACGAAGTGAAGAAAATTAAGCACCGGAAAATTCCCCTCACGAGAGATAGCGAAAAATAGAGATATTGGCTAGAGGGAAAACGACAGTCCTATAGGATCCAAACAAAGAAGTTCTGGTATTCATAGTATAAATTAACAACATGTTGAAATTTGCAACCATTTTGCACTTTAGACTCTTAATGGATCGATCTGGTTGAATATAGCTTAGAGCGATTCCACGTGTTTGAGTGCAAAAGATGACCATGCATAGGGTAAACATACCTATTCAGACACGTTGGAATAGTCTATTTAGTCACATGCATAATGAAAGTTGTACCACTTTGCAATTTTCAACTACTTGCATTTGACAATTTTTTCTCCAAGTGAAAATTTGCCACCACGGGAAAATGACTCCAAGATAGAAAAAATTGAGAGAGGTTATTGTAGAGGGGCCCAACATGATCCCATATGATTAGATGAGAAGTTTCTAAGCATCATGGTATCAGAGTAACAACATGCTGAAATTTGTAGCCATTTTGCACTTTGGACTCTTAAGGGATCGATCCGGTTGAATGTAGCTCAAAGCGATTTTGTGTGTTTGGGTATGAAAGAGGACCATGCTTAGTGTAAACATACCCATTTGGATGTGTTGGAACAGTTCGTTTGGCTATATGAGTTGCAGAACGAAAGTTGAACCACTTTCCAACTTTCAACTACTTGCATTTGACAACTTTTTCTCCAAGTAAAATTCTCCACCACGGGAAAATTCCTTTGAGATAGAAAAAACTGAGAGAGGTTATTGTGGAGGGGCCTAACAAAATCCCATAAGATCAGACGACAAGTTTCTAAACATAATGATATCTGAGTAACAACATGCTGAAGTTTGTAGCCATTTTACACTTTGGACTCTTAAGGGATTGATCCGGTTGAACGTAGCTTGGAGTGATTCCATGTGTTTGGATGCGAACAAAGACTATGCCTAGCATAAAAATACATATTTAGATGTGTTAGAACAATCTGTTTGGTCACACGAGCTGCATAACGAAAGTTGCACCACTTTGCAACTTTCAACTACTTGCATTTGACAACTTTTTGGCCAAGTGAAAATTCGCCACTACGGGAAAATGCCTCTGAGATAGCGAAAACTAAGAGAGGTTATTATAGAGGGGCTCAAAATGATCCTATAGGATTAGACGAAAAGTTTCTGAGCATTGCGATACCCGAGTAACAACATGTTGAAGTTTGCAGCTATTTTGCACTTTAGACTCTTAAGGGATCGATCCGGTTGAACGTAGCTTGGAGCAATTCCGTGTTTTTGGGTGTGGAAAAGGACCACGCCTAACATAAAAATATCTACTTGGACGTGTTGGAACAATCCATTTGGTCACATGAGTTGCAGAACGAAAATTGCACCACTTTGCAACTTTCAACTACTTGCATTTGACAACTTTTTTCCCAAGTGAAAATTTGCCACCACGGGAAAATTCTTCTGAGATAGTGAAAACCGCGAGAGGTTATTGTGAAGGAATTTCTTGTTATCCCATAGGATCAAACAAGAAGTTTTTAAGCATCACGGTATTTGAGTAACAACATGCTGAAGTTTGTAGCCATTTTGCACTTTGGACTCTTAAGGGATCGATTCGGTTGAACGTAGTTCAGAGTGATTTTGCGTGTTTGGGTACGAAAGAGGACCATTCCTAGTGTAAAAATACCTATTCAGACGCATTGGAACAGTCTGTTTGGTCACATGAGTTGTAGAACAAAAGTTGCACCACTTTGCAACTTTCAACTACTTGTATTTGACAACTTTTTCCCTAAGTGAAAATTCGCTACCACGGGAAAATGCCTCCGAGATAGCGAAAAAAGATAGAGGTTATTTTAGAGGGGCCCAATGCGATCCTATAGGATCAGACAAAAAGTTTCTAAGTGTCACGATATCTAAGTAACAAAATGCTGAAGTTTGCAACCATTTTGCACTTTAGACTTTTAAGGGATCGATCTGGTTGAATGTAGCTCAGAGTTATTCCATGTGTTTGAGTGCAAAAGAGGACCATGCCTAGGGTAAACATACCTATTCAAACACGTTAGAATAGTCTGTTTGGTAACATGCAAAATGAAATTTGCACCACTTTGCAACTTTCAACTACTTGCATTTGACAACTTTTTCTCAAGTGAAAATTTGCCATCACAGGAAAATTATTTCGAGATAGCGAAAACCAAGAGAGGTTATTATAGAGGGGCCCAACGCAATTCCATAAGATTAGATGTAAAGTTTCTAAGTGTCACGGTATCCAAGTAACAACATGCTGAAGTTTGCAACCATTTTGCACTTTGAACTCTTAAGGGATCGATTCGGTTGAAGGCATTGCTTTCGAAGCGATTAATTGTTTGGGTGAAAGAGGGACCGTACTTGGCATAAACATACATGTTAGGCGCATTGGAACAGTCCGTTTGGTCTAGGTTGTAGAACAAAGTTGCCCACTTTGCAACTTTCAACACTACATTTGACAACTTTTTCCCCAAGTGAAAATCTACGCTTCTGAAAATGCCTCACGAGAGGTAGAAACGAGAGGTTATTGTGGAAGATGCAACCTGTCGGGATCAGAGAAGTTCCTAGTATCCGCGGTATTGAGTAACAACATCGCTTTGAAGTTTACAGCCATTTTGCACTTTGGACTCTTAAAGGGATCGATCTAGTTGAGCAGTAGCTTTGGAATGATTCGGTGTGTTTGAGATGAACTTGAGAGACCATACCTAACATAAACATACATATTTAGATGTGTTGGAACAATTAGTTTGGTCACCACGGTAGCAAAATGAAAGTTGCACCCACTTTGTAACTTTTGGCTACCGCATTTGACAATTTTTTCCCTAAGTGAAAATTAGCCACCACGGAAAATTCCTTGATAGAAAAACTAAGAGAGGTTATTGTAGAGGGCCCAACATGATCCTGCATAGAGTTGGTGAAGTTTCTAAGCATTCTGGTATCAAGTAGCAAAATGCTAAATTGCAATACATTTTGTACTTTGGACCTCTTAAGGAATGATTTGGTTGAACTTGGCTTGAAGCGATTCCAATGTTTGGGTGTGAAAAGACAACCATTCATAGCATTAAAATACCTATTAGGATCGTTGAAACAATCCATTTGGTCACACGAGTTGTGAAACGAAAGTTACACTACACAACTTTCAACTACTTGCATTTGACAATTTTTTCTCCAAGTGAAAATTTTCCATCAAAGGAAAATGCCTTCGAGATAGCGAAAAATTAAGAGAGGTTATTGTAGAGGGTCCCAACGCGATCTCATAGGATTAGATGAGAAGTTTCAGCATCCGCGGTATCGAGGTAACAACGTGCTGGAACTTTGCGGTCATTTTACACCTGGACTCTTAAAGGGATCTATTCGGTTGAATGTGGCTGAGGAAGGATTACATTGTGTTTGAGTGTGAAAAGAAGACCATTCTAGCTTAAACATACCTATTCGGACCGTTGGAACAATTTGTTTTGGTCCACCGCGAGTTGAGCAGTTGCACCACTTTGCAACTTTACACTACTTGCATTTGACAACTTTTTCCCCGAGTGAAAATTCACCACCACGGGAAAATGTCTCTGAGATAGCAAAAACTAAGAGAGGTTGTTGTAGACGGGCCCAATATGAACCCATAGGATCAGGCCAAAATTTTTTAAGCATCGTGGTATCCGAGTAACATTCTAAAGTTTGCAGTCATTTTTGCACTTTGGACTTTAAAAGGGATCATGTCTGGTTTGGGGCATGGCTTTCCAGTGATTACGTATGTTTAGGTGTGAGCGAGGACCATGCCTATAAACATACTATTCAAAGCGCTGTTAGGAACCAGTCCGTTTGGTCACATGAGTTCGCGAGAATAGAAAGTTGCACCACTTTGCAGCTTTCAATTACTACATTTGACAACTTTTCCCTAAGTGAAAATTTTCCACTAAGAAAATGCCCATAGAGATAGAAAACTGAGAGAGGTTATTGTAGGGGGTCCAGCATTAATCTATAGAATTGAAAATAAGTTTCTAAAATGTCATCATATCGAGGTAACAATATTTGAAGTTTGCAACCATTTTGCATTTTGGACTCTTAAAGGGATCGATCGGTTGAATGTAGCTAAGAGCAATTCCACGTGTTTGGATGTGAAAAAAGACCATGTATAGCGTAAAAATATCTATTTGGACGTGTTGAAATAGTCCATTTGGTCACATGAGTTGCAGAACAAAAGTTGCACCACTTTGCAACTTTTCACTGCTTGCATTTGATACTTTTTCCATCAAGTGAGAACTGAACACTACGGGAAAACCACTACGAGATAACAAAAACTGAGAGAGGTTATTGTAGAGGGGCCCAATGTGATCTCGTAGGCTCAGACATAGATTACATAAGCAGCACGATTTTTGAGTAATACCCTGCCAAAGATTGATTCCCTTTTGCATTTTGGACCCTTAAGGGATCGAGTCGGTTGAACGTAGCTTGAAGCGATTCTGTATATTTGGGTGCGAAAGAGGACCATGCCTAATGTAAATGTACCATGCCTAGCATAAATGTACCATGTACTTAGAATAAGATCAATAAAATTTATTGTTTCCTTGCAATTTTCTATATTTTTACCAGAAATCTAATGTTTCCTTGTATATACACCTAAAAATGGTCTGGATAATTTAATTAATGAAATACGATTTATTTGATTAATTGACTCCTTTAATTCATCTATTTATAAATAAATAGAAATATTTATTTATATAGTTCACTTTTAATTCTTCTATCTTTATCATATTATTTTATCCTAATTAAATAAACAAGTTCACATACTTTTTTTTATTTGATTACCACATTTTTTCCATGTTTATTTAATAAATAGATTTCTATAGTTTGTTTTATTAAATTAAATATCCTTTTTTACTAAATTGAATAAATCCAATAATTCAATAAAAGTATATTTCTATAGCTATTTCTTCTTTTCACTCATCATATCCACCAACAAAATTAGATATTTTATATTTAATTAATTCAACTTGACCTTCACGGACAAATTTGAAGACAAATTTGAGACAAATTACAGGCAAACTTCATCTTCTTCTATTGATCATTTGTATCATCTGGCTGAATGTTTTTGTGGGGAGGAACAATCTCCATATTCTTCTCAGACTTCTTTATCTTTCACCATTAAATCTTTCAAATCAAATCCAGACCCTTACTTGCTGCCACATCACAAATATGCTGTCGAGAATCTATAAATACAACCTTTTTCTATAGGAAATGGATCCCAACTTTGTGCAATCTTACTCTATAGAAATAACATTAGAGAAATTAAGCATTTGAGCATTGAGCAAATAGAAAATAGTAATTAGCAATCATATAAAAATCATAATCATGGCTTTTCATTTAGCTGCATTTTAGTTTATAGTAGTTTGTTTTATCATTTTCATGTCATTTTAGGCTACAATATTATCATCATATCATTTAGCAATCATTACATAGGATTAGATTCCTGCATTTTACATTATCTCATTCTCTAGATTGTCATTTTAACAGTTACAGTGCTTACAGAATCTGAGAGCCACAATGATTTAATAAATCTTTGGAGATAGAGAGCAATATGACGCTTTTAAAAGATTTCCTATTTTAAATAGATTAATTGTTGTTTAAATCTCTTGATATAATGTCTTATTAGGTGTTTTTGTTATTCATTTACACATATTTTACTCACACATAAATTGGCACCCACCATGGGGCCAAACCCCAATTTTAACAATTTTCTGGAAAAGTGTGTTCACAAGTTTTGACATATTTATGTTTTAGCACAATCAGGGGTTATTATGGCACATACGACAAATCTTTTAGCACATAGAAATACTATTACAACGCATCAATGGAACAGTATAGTGCATCCATTGATTTTTGTAGCGCATACAACAATCTTTTAGCACTGTTTTAGCACATCCATTGATTTCTATAGTGCATACACCAATCTTTTAGCACATTGGATCTCTATTTTAGCACATAGATCTCTATTTTAACAGTTTTATAGTCAAACTTAAAATGACCATATCTTGGTCATACAAAGGTTTTTTTAAAGCTTTTTTTTTTGAAATGGGGTAGAATTTCATAAACTATGCAATGGTGTAGGTATTTATCTATTTTCGTAGAATTAAAATTTTCAATTTTACATTTAAAGTCAAATCACATTGTAATTTGGTCTAAGTTTTAAAGTTTTTATGCTTAATCATTCATCTAACCCTTATATCTTCTTATTTCTTGATATCATATAACATTTTGAGCATTTATTGTACGTTTTAAGAGGAACATGAATTATTGAAGTGAAAGAAAAAATATTTGACATCCATTGTAATAGTGTTTTCAAACACTCATGGGAAAATAACCCATCACATGTTATTTTTCATTCATGCTTTATGATCAACTAGCATTACTTTGGGTTTAAAATTAACCATCAACACAAGATTTGTCAAAGTCAGTTAAAAAGAACATTAAAAACTCACTAGTTTTTGAATTTGGATTAAAATTGAACAAACAACTTCACACTCAAGTTTGGTGTTTTAAAAAGAACTCATTATTTAAGATAGACATCTAGCTTAAGTAAAAGGATTAATTGAACCCATTGTCTACTGTGGTTGAAGTGATAGGCTTATGCTCTCCCCTTCACTGGGTGATCAGAATGCTAGACTCACTTTTCATACTTTATTAAATCCTTTAGAAGGTCTACTGTAGTGGGAAAAAGTACTCACCCTACAGGAGCGACCTAAGTGGGAACAACCAAAACCAAGTTTTCCAACCCACTATAATCAAAAGCGAATTTGGGTAAAGTTCGAATTCGATGGAAGTGTGTAAGATAACCATCCCCAAAATATTTTTTCTAAAGACTGGGAGGTCTCCTAAGGGAGTTTATCAATTGCTGCTTCGAACAGATACCCTATCTACGAACCTTAAGTTAGTATCTCACTGTGTCAGTTTTAGAACACTTTTTATACCACAGTGCAAGGGGAGGGAAGAATCTACCCCTAAAACATTCACCATATAAATATTAGAGACCTTGACCAAAATTGGAGGATTCGACTCTGGGTAAGACTCAGGAAAGGCAAATACACAGGCACCCTCTAGGGGGTGACACGACTGTGTGAGCTGACATATTTTTAAGATGTGGGTTGTGGTATCTTAAGTGACCTAATTGACAATTAGAAAAAGTGGTTGAACTTTCTTTATTTGTGTCAAACCAGTGAAAATCGAAAGAATTAGATCTGATTCTGGAACACTCACTACATGTTTAATGCATAAAATCTGAACAACTGTTTACAATCTGGCTTTTGCGTGTGAAGTTATTTTTCAAAAATAAATCATCCAAATCAAAAGTAATTAATTCTTACAATTTTCAGACAAACAAATCAGTTACCATATTAGTAATCAAGATTTTATACATTGGAGATAACAAATTCACTGATTAAAACTAGAAAAACTAGGCAAACTATGAAAATCAGAAAACATTTTCTAGAAAAGTGTATTCACTGTCTATTTTGGCACATACAATCTATTTAACAATGCATCTAGGAATATTTTAGAACACTGGAGGTCTGTTTTAGCACATTGATCCCAAAATTTAGCACATCAGAGTAATAGTCTGACACATAGAAGCAACAGTCTAGTGCATTCAATCAATTTTCTAACACATAGACAAAATAGTACAACACATTCAACTAGTCTTTTAGTGCATCAAAACAAAATTTTAGTGAATCTATCAGGTCTTTTAGTGCATCAGAAGACTGTTATAGTGCATCTAGAAAATCAAAATCTAGAGAGCTATTTTTAGTGTCTGTCAAACTTTTATCATCAGAATTCAGATTTTTCTCAGAATAAAAACTTTCCTAAATTAGAACAGAGTCTTAAACCTACATAAACTAGAATTTACAATTGAATTTTTTCAAATCAAACCAAGATATACCATCCAAAAAAACACATTTGATTAGTAAGTTAAGTTTCAGGATTAGTCATCCTAAATTAAAGAAACAAAGTTGTATAATCAAACTTATCAGCCATTCGATCGTCAGATCCGGGCTCGGTCCATTCCGTTCCATTCCGGTCAGGATCCTTCAACAACGACTCCAAGACATACAAAGAAAAACCACATAAAGAAACCAAACAATGAACATGCGACCTTCTTCACCAAAAACTACATCATCCAAGTTCAATAAGCCCAAATCTAAGTCCTCAAACATAAATGATATTGAGCAATCTTATCATGTCATGCATTTATCTCCATCCACCATAAGCTAAAAATAAACCTCCAAGTCTTTCACTCCAAGTTAACATTCCATCCAATAGTCCTCTTTATCCTTATCTTCAACATCGATGATTTTTGCATATCTCAATCCAAATCATGCTAGCATAGACTCCCCTACACATCAAGATCAAAATATTTTTTCCACTCCATCCAATGATATAAAAATTCCACAAATTCTTCCAATATTTGATCAAGATCCCATTTCTCAAGAATATTATGATGATCCCCTCCTTTCAATTTTCATCCAAAATAATTCCCTTCCATATCAAGAGACAAGTATCCTTCCAAGTTCTTCTTCCACATCATCTAATCAATCCATACCATCTCATGATTCTATTGCATCACAAGAGCATGATAGTTCTTCCATCTTATCTAATGATGTCTTACCAACTGATGATCAAGACATGCTTTCTACAAAATCTCATGATTCCCTTCCTCATCAAGATCAAGATATGCTTCCATTCAAGGATACCCTTTCATCCCATGAAGATGTTTATCCTTCTCATGATCAAGATATGCCTTTCATACCACTTCATAATGATTCCATACTTAATAAAGGGAAAGCTACTTCCTCTCCTACACCTCATGATCCTTTTCCAAGTCAAGATCAAAACAACCCATCATCCCCATGTCAAGAGCCTATCACACCTATTCAATCTATCAATGAACCTCGCCTATCATAAGGTCAATCAATCAATCTATCAATGAACCTCGCCTATCATGAAGTCAATCATCAATTTATCATTGATCCTCGCCTATCATGAGGTCAAACATCAATCTATTATTGATCCTCGCCTATCATGAGGTCAATCTATCAATAAACCTCGCCTACCATGAGGTCAATCAATCAATCTATCATTGATCCTCGCCTATTATGAGGTCAAACATCAATCTATTATTGATCCTTGCCTATCATGAGGTTAATCAATCAATCTATCAATGATCGTCACCTATCATGAGGTCAATCATTCAATCTCACCTATCATGAGATCAATAATCTTCAAATCTATTAGGATCATCAATCAATATCCAATCAAAGGCTGACACGATTGAAAATCATCAAACACAAGGAGGGAAAGCAGGGCAACATTTAATCAACTGGTGGAATCAATATTCTTTATCGGGAGATAAATTGTCAAATCATTATAAAATCATATAAAATCGAAAAAATTCAAAATATCCACAAAATTCAAAAATTCATTGATTTATCTTCCGAGGGGGCATATATTCATCATCACTTCAAACTTGCTGTTTGGGGCATATCAAAAACATTTCGTCAGTACTAGTAGCAGTAGTAGCAAAATTTTCTTTGAAGCAATGCGTAAACACATCACTTCAAAGAGGGGAAAAATGTATACACCTAAAAATGGTCTGGATAATTTAATTAATTAAATATGATTTATTTGATTAATTGACTCCTTTAATTCATCTACTTATAAATAAATAGAAATATTTATTTATATAGTTCACTTTTAATTCTTCTATCTTTATCATATTATTTCATCTTAATTAAATAAACAAGTTCACATACTTTGTTTTATTTGATTACCACATTTCTTCCATGTTTATTTAATAAACAATTTTTATAGTTTGTTTTATTAAATTAAATATCATTTTTTACTAAATTGAATAAATCCAATAATTCAATAAAAGCATATTTCTACAACTATTTCCTCTTTTTACTCATCATATCCACCAAAAAAATTAGATATTTTATATCTAATTAATTCAACTTGACCTTCAGGGACAAATTTGGAGACAAATTTGAGACAAATTACAGGAAAACTTCTTCATCTTCTTCCATTGATCATTCATATCCTATGGCTGAATGTTTTTGTGGGGAGGAACAATCTCCATATTCTTCTCAGGCCTCTTCATCTTTCACCATAAAATCTTTCAAATCAAATCCATACCCTTATTTATTGCCACATCACAAATATGCTCTCGAGAATCTATAAATACAACCTCTTTCTTAATGTTGTCCAATGGTGGTTTGCATGTGATAGGAAGAATAAAGGGGGGTTGCTTTGTTAATTTGGCCTAATTGGCCTTGTGGATAGTGTAGTTTACTTGTTGTGTGAAAGCTGATCCAAAAGAGTCTTATGAGGGTTTGATCAAAATCACCATTAGAAACACTGAACCAACCAAACCATCTACCACTCGCCAAGTTTTAACTTATTTCATTAAGGAAAAAAGATCACTGCTAATCCATCTTGGCTTCAAACCTATTACCAGACCTTGTAACACCTTTGAACAATCACATTTTGTCAGAAACAAATCAGTAACTCACCTTCATGACACTGATCTATCATATCCTTTGAATCTTGCAGACCAAACACCATTTTACACATAGAGTTAACCTTGCTCAAATCAACAAATTCAAAAACTTTACTTTCTAAAACTTATCCAAACATAGAGACATCTATAACATCAATAAGACCATTTCCAAACATTAACAACCATTCTTTTCACTGTTTTACCAGATCAAACCACCATATCTCTAGTAGGTCACCAAACCCCTAAAACGGGTGATTCTTTTTTAATCTCTTTGTGTTTTCATAGAACCAA